>CM073492.1:54971219-55441219 GCA_037074585.1 Biancaea sappan | reverse complement strand
AACAAGGGCTCATGCATTCCCTTATATAATCTTTTTCAATCAACTCATCAACTTGCCTTTTTAGCTCTTTAGCCTCATCTGGATTCATTCTGTATGCTGACTTATTTGGTAAGGCAGCATCAGGTACCAAATCAATTTGATGCTCAATTCCTCTTAAGGGTGGCAATCCCTTAGGTAGCTCATTCAGAAAGACATCTGCAAATTCTTCTATTAACTCTCTCACAAACTTAGGAAGCTTTTCTGCAAGTTATGGATTCAGCTCCTTGAGAATTAGCAATAATACAAAGCTATCCCTTTTTATTGCCTTCTTTAACTCATTCTTAGAAGCAAAACAACTAGGCTTCTTCTCCTCGATTACATCTTCCTTCGACTGTACTTGTATTGGCTTTAAGGGTGCCAACACAATCTTTTTTCCATCCTTCTCAAAAGCATAGGTGTTTTTGAAGCCATCATGTAGTGCTCTTCTATCAAATTGCCACGACCTCCCAAGTAGAAGATGACTAGCATCCATAGGGACTATGTCACATAACACCTCATCTTTGTAATTCTTCCCTATAGAGAAAGATATCTTTACTTGTTTGGTGACCTTCATCTCACCATGATTATTCAGCCATTGCAGCTTGTATGGACGGGGATGATTGATGATAGGTAGCTTCAATTTGCCAACCAAGGTGGTTGAAGCAACGTTAGTGCAGCTCCCACTATCAATTATCACGTTACAAACTTTGCCTCCGATAGTGCACCTTGTTTGAAAAATATTCTCCCTCTGTTCTTCTTCTACCTTGGCTTGGATATTCAAGGTACGTCTGATAACTAAGGCGGCACCTTCATCAGCATACTCAATAACTTCTTCTTCTTCTTCAGAATATTCTTCCTCTTCATATTCCTCCACAATATCTTCATCTTCACTCTCTATTTCCCCTTGTTTCTCCTTCAAGATCATCACTCTTTTATTAGGACATTCGGATGCTATATGGCCATGACCTAAGCACTTGAAGCACTTAATGTCTCGGCTTCTTTTAGAGGGTTGGTTGTCTTCTCTCTTATCCTTCCCCTTAGAACGTTCAGATTTGTTCAGCTCTTTCTTCCATATTTCCTTATTACTTCCTTTGGTAGTGTTTGAGGTTTGGGAAAGTGTTTGGAAAGGTTTACTCCCCAATGGTTTAGACACTCCATTGTTTCTTCCATAAACTCTCTTTTTCTGTCTCTCCACCTTAATTGTCAATTTAATTACATCTTCTAAGAAGATATAATTCTGCAACTCTACTAAGTTAGTAACTTCTCTGTTCAAACCACCAAGAAATCGAGCTATGGTTTGCTCTTGGGGTTCATTCAGCTCACACCGAATCATCAAAGTTTCAAATTCTTTAACATAATCTTCAACACACATACCTCCTTACCTCAAGCTTTGAAACTTAAAATAAAGCTCTTGATTGTAGTAATCAGGTACAAAACGCCTCTGCATGAGCCTTTTCATTAATCTCCAATTTCAAACTTCCTCCTCTCCATCTCTTCTTCGTTGATTATTCAAAATTTCCCACCATAGATTCGCATAATCAGTGAATTCAAGGGCTGCAAGACGGCATTTGGTAGCTTCTGAATATTCTTGATATTCGAAAATCTTCTCTACTCGTTGCACCCACTCCAAGTATTCTTTAGGAGAACTTGTTCCCTTAAATGGAGGAATCTTCATTTTGATGTTGGTATCACGTTCCCTCTGCTGCCTTCTTTGCCTAGGTTGTTCACCTTCTTCAGCTTCAGATTCTTCTCCATGGTGTTCAACATAAGCTCCTCTTCTTGGTTGTTATTGTTGCAACTCCATAAATCTAGCCATTTGAGTGGTTAGTTGAGCTATTTGTTCCATCATTTCTTCTTGACCTCTTTGTAGGCCAACAATTTGAGATTGTTATAGGCTAAGCCCAAGAGGAACTTCAGAACTATTTTCTTCTATCATAGTAATTTTGTAATTGCCGGTTTAAGTTTGGTGAAGGGTAGGTTCACTCTCTAAGTGTTTACACTCGGATTAATAATGAACAGTAACGATGAACAATGAACAGTAACGATGAATTTTTTTTTTTATAAAAAAGCTAGAATAAAATAGAACAACACAAGAATAGAAATAAAAGAAAAAATGAACAGACTAGAAAATTAGCCCTCCATGTAGGTGGCAGATTATAAAATAAGGAAAACTAAGCCCTCCATGTAGGTGGTAGAATACAAAATAAGGAAAACTAAGCCTTCTATGTAGGTGGCAAAATAGAAAATAAAATGCAAAAGAATTAAGTCTTCCACGAAGGGGCAAAACACAAAACAAATAATAGAACTTGATTTGAACCACGCTTTGATACCAATATGATGTGATTTCCAGAGGGAAAACACTTAATCAATTTTCTGGATAGGTTGAAAGAAACAAACAAAGAAAACCAAATCACTCAATTGATAACCCAAAGGGCACCACAACTAAGAAAAATGGGTTGATCTCGCCACACTCAAGAAAAAAAAAGTGAGTGATAAGAAATCTAGTTGCTCTCGCCACTAACCTAAGTTAGATAAGAAAAAAAACTCGAGAATCCTCTTAAAAGCAAAATGCCAATATCTCATATATGATTCAAGGATAGTTTACAACATATGGCAAAGACCCTTTTTATAGACAGTTTCCAAAACAAAAGACAAAAGACTCCAACTAATGCAGTAAATGCATCAACTAAAAGTCAAGTAGTGTAGGCTAAATGTCAAAGACAATAAATGCATAGGTAGCTAAATGTCAAAGACAATAAATGCATAGGTAGCTAAATGTTAAAGACAATAAATACATAGGTAATAGACTATAACTATATTCAGCAAATGCAACCATCACACATGTAATCTTATTCACACTTCTTCCACTTTCAACAATGTGGTTAAGCCCAATCCAAGTCTTTTAGCCCTTGAACAAGTTAGAGGCCCAATTGAAGTATTCTCCCTTTCTTGGGCTGCAATTGGGTTATTTGTTATCACACACACACACACACACACACACACACACACACACACACACACACACACACACACACACACACACACACACACACACACACACACACACACACACACACACACACATATATATATATTATAAGCACTGTTGAATTCGACCATTATATGGTTGAAGTCACCTTGAATTTTAGCAAATTCAACCATGCTTTGGTTGAATTTTTTCTCCTTGTGTCTCAAGTTCAATTTGACCAACATTTGGTTGAATTTATATATAATTTGATCAGGTGTTGGTCAAATTTAGTAAAAAATTAATATATAAAAAAATAATTTTAAATAGTTAGTATCTGAATAATTTTTTAAAAAAAAAAATAGTACCACGGTAAATTGACCCCAAATGAATACAAGATCTCATTTGGTTTATCTGTTACATGTGACCCAATTTGCATGGGATTGAACCAACGAGTTATTTGAACAAAAAAAAAATGGTGACCCTATAACGACCAAATGACCCTATTATGAGGATGAAGAAAACGTAAAGACGATGATGATGCAAATAAAGATGCTGATTTTATCATTCTCCTTTACCCTCACTCCTTCTATCTCCTCTCAACTTTCATAATTCTTTTTTTGTGAGTTTTGTAGGTAGATGTTTGAGTGAATCTTGCGCCAACATTTTGGAGGAGAGTATAAAAAATGGTGATTGGAAAATGGGACAAAACGTGATGTTTCCAGGCAGAGGCTGAAAAATGAAACGAATAGAAGCAAAGGAGAACGCAAAAATGATGACTGAAATTTTGAGAAAATTGCATTTTTATCCAGAGAAAATTACATTTTAAACCATTATTTTTGCTAGATTTGAGCTTTGACCCATATCTAGATATTTATTTTCATTTTAGTACCTAGTACATTTTCTTTTTGACCCCTCTTTGTTATTTTTTTTTAGTTGAGTCTTTAATTTTGTTATCAGCCTAAATGGTGTTTAAATCCATAATTTATCTCATTTAAAAATTTTTAGTTAGGCCTTTTAGGTTGCCTGAAAATATGTTTTTCAAAAAACTAGTCAAAAGCAAGAGTGTAAAGCAAAAATAAAATTTATATCATTTATAGTAATTATACATTCAAAAGTGATTCTAGTAACCAATGTTCAAACAAAATCTATTTTTCTAAAATTACTTTTCTGTTAAAATTTTTTAAATATAAATTATATTTATAGAAATCCAATTTTACCCAAAATCATGTTTGAAAGTCAATTTTGCCCAAAAGCAATTCTGTCAAACTTTTTTTTCTAAACACACACTATATTCGCATGTTGTGACAGGCAAGCCACTTTTTTCTGTTTAAATAATGAAATATTAAAACTTATTTTGTAAAGAAAAATTAACAATTTTTATTAAAAGACAATTTACACTAGTAAAATATTAATTTTTTTAGTGTTTTTAAAATTATCATTAACTTTAATTTTTTATAAGAACTTCTTTAAGTCATTTCATATGGCCTATTAATTTAGTTGGTTAAAGTGTTGAACTAATAATGCGAAAGTCCCTAATATGAGACATGCATGGCCACATCTCTTCTTTAAGTCTTTGAATCACATGGTAATTATATGTAGCATTTTTTTAATAGTTTTAAATAGTACACTCAATTCTTTTGATATTTTGATGTTAACTGCAAAAAAAAATCATCTCTAATTTATTGTATGTTAGATCAATTAACATTACACATAAAATCAACTTTTAATTTATTTTTAACAGAACATAAAAATTAAGATGAATAAGAACTCTCTGCCATTTTTTTGGTTGATTTTTCCATTACATCTTGTATAAGTGAAATAACAGAGCATTATGTTTCTCAGAGAGTGTTTGGTATACGAGAATGTTAAATTAGTTAAATTATTCTTAGGAATGTCTTATGAGAATATTTAGTTTTAAATATTACACTCAACTCTTTTGATATTTTGATGTTTATTGCAAAAATTTCATCTATAAATGATTTTATGTTAAATCAATTAATATTACATATAACATCAAATTGTAATTTTATATTTTTACAGAACATAAAAAAGTAAGATGAAAAAGTTCTTTGCCATCTTTTTTATTGGTTTCTCCGTTACATCTTGTATAACTGAAATAACAAAACATTATGTTTCTCAATTTTTAGAGGTGTTTGGTATGTGGAAATATTAAATCATTCTCAGAAAATATTTTATGGGAATATTACATTCTCACATTTGGTAACATAATTTTAAAAAATTATTTTTGAGAATGTAGCATTTATAAGAATGAAATATTCTCACAAAACTCTCATTTTTCATTGAGGTGGGACTGATGTGCATATCTTCTGTATTTAGCGAGGAAAATGTATTCTGTAATTCAATCTAAGTCATTCATTCTATCTAAATCTAATACTCTACATTTCATCACATGGCTTCTTATATCTGCAATCTAACTTCCTTGACAGGTTACTCTCTTGTCTTCTTTCTAAAGTATGAAAGCATTCTTCTAACTTCTTTTTATATTTTTTTTGGTATAATTATTTATCATATTTATATTAAAGTATTAAAAGTTGTGATATCAAAATTTAATATGAAATGGTAAATATTTTTATTAAAATAAAAAAATGTGATTTTTTTAAACTTATCATGTATGAAATGTTAATTTTATTAAAAATACATTATCAAAAAAATGTGTTTAAAATATGCGTTACGTGTCAATACAATTATATACTATCTTTAAAATGAGAAAACTAGTGTATAATTTGAGAATATAATATACTACTATTTCTTGTTCACGTCTTGGAATTGTTGAAAATTCTCCAAACTTATGAATCTTGTTGAAAATTGGCCTAACTTGGACTCGCAGTTAGTTCTTCCACCACCTGAGTTTGAAGAATTTTCAACAAGACTCTATGGCACTTAGTTTTCTCTATTAATTCAATTGCAATTCTCTATACTCATTTTAAAGATAATATATGATTTTGTTGACACTTAATGCATATTATAAACACATTTTTTTGATAATTTATTTTTAATAAAATTAACATTTCATACATGATAAGTTTTAAAAAATAATATCCCATTTTTATTTTTTATTTTAATAAAAATATTTACCATTTCATATTAAAATTTGATATCACAATTTTTGATACTTTAATATAAATATAATAAATAGTTATAGAAAAAAAATACTTAAATATAAAAAGAAGTTAGAAGAGCACTTTCATACTTTAGAAAGATGAGTGCAACCAATCAAGGATGTTAGATTGCAAATGCAAGAAGCCACGTGGTGAAATGCAGAATGTTGGATTTGAACAGAATGAATGGTTGAGATTAGACTGCAGAGTACATTTTTCTCTCTAAATACAAATGATCTACACGTGTTGGGAATATTTTTTTGACATAAAATTATTATTTAATACATATTTTCTATATCTAATTATCAAAAATTAAAATTAAATATTCATCCCTAACAATTAGGATATTTTTCAATTTGTGCCTTATAAAATTTTCTTTTCAATTTGGTCACTCAAATATGAAATATTTATCAATTTAATCCACATAAAATAATCTCTTCAACTTGGTTCTTCACATATAAATATTTTTTGATTTAGCCAAATATGAAATATTTTCCAATTGTCACTCATAAAATTATCTTTTTAATTTGATCATTTACATATGAAATATTTTTTAATTTGGTCCCTCTAACGAAGTGTTTCCCAATTTTGTAACTCATGAAATTAACTTTTCTATTTGGTCTCATGCAATTAACCTTTCTAGTTGGTTCTTCACATATCGATATTTTTCAATTTGACCTCTCACATATGAAATATTTTTCAATTCAGTCACTCATTAAACTATTTTTTAATTTGGTCATTCACATATGAATATTTTTCAATTTGATCCCTCACATGAAATATTTCTCATTTTAGTAATTCACAAAATTATCATTTCAATTTGGTCCTTCACATATGGATGTTTTTCAATTTGGTCCCTCACATGTAATATTTCTCAATTTAGTTACTCATAAAATTATCTTTTCAATTTGGTCCTTCACATATGGTTATTTTTCAATTTCATCCCTCACATGAAATATTTCTCAATTAGTAACTCACAAAATTATCTTTTCAATTTGGTCCATCACATATAAAATATTTCTCAATTTAGTCATTCATAAAATTATCTTTTTAATTTAGTCCTTCACATATGGATATTTTTCAAATTTGTCTCTCACAAATAAATATATTATTAATAATGTCTTTTTGTCAATATGTTATCAAGTTGACCCAATTTAACAACAATGTATATGTTAAAATGTGATAGGGATAGTTTTGAAATATTGCAAAAAATTGTTAGGAATGTCAACATGAATCAAACGTAGAAATATTAGATTTTAGGAATATAGTGAAGATATTCTCAAGAATGTTTGTAATATACTAAATATAGGAATGTCACATTCTTGAAAATCACATCTCGAGGAATCACATTCTCAAAAATGTAAACATTATTAAAAATATAAAATTTCTTGTACCAAATGTCTCTTTAGACAAAAGTTGACACAAAAACAAACAGACAATATATGAACGGGTAACTATCAACTGCGAACAAAGAACAGGGCTCCCTATGTTATAATCAGTTACCGTGGATTTCATTGAATGTTAGATTAATTTTAAAGAATTTCAACATTTTTTTTAAACTAACTCATTATTTTTAAGTTCACTTGCTTTCATGGTACTATTTTTCAAAAACTAATTTTTGGTGTTTTTTTCTCTTGGATCAATAGGTGGATCAAGCTAAGCCCACTTTAATGCACGGGCTAAGATGACGTGGGCCTAATAACCTTCTTCTTTTTGGGTTAGTGATGAGCCCAGTATACCTTTAGTCTATTTTTACAGTTTTAGTGACAAGTTGTTCATTTGTCCACAGAAAGTTACAAGTCGTTTATAAGTTCTTTTTTTTTTTCTCTCAAAAGAAAATAGTTTTCTCCGCATTCTCATCGAATTACTGAAATAATTTATCAAAGATTATAATTATTTTAATTTAATTTTTGACGATACTTTCTTATTATTATTATTTTTTGACCTTTTGAGTTGTTTTGCCAAATTCTTCACTCGAGACTTTTAGTCTCTATCCAAACCTGATTAAAAAAAAATAGAATTACTTCTTATAGATTCAATGAAAATAATTTTGATTTAGTTTGTAGTCAAAAAATAGAATAATATATTGAGTATAGGCAAAAATATATAACTTAGACAATAATAATTTCTAATAATTTTTTTAGGTTTAATTAAGTTTAAGAGTTTCAGAATATTTCTAATTTTTATTTTTTAAATAAATAAAGAATAGAAAAATATAATAGAAATTCTGAAACCAAGAAATAACTCGGGAGGTGCAAAATTATGGAGAGTCCCCTTTAAGATCAAATAATTTCATCGATTTGAATATGATTGTATAGTGTTTGAATTAATAAAGGACCCTTTCTTCTGTATTTGTATGCATCAATATTATTACATTCTAATTCTCAATTTAATTTATAAAAGATAATATTTATCTAAATTTAGTCCTTTTCATTTTAAATTTCAAAATTTATTATTGTTTTATTTTAAAATTTTCATTATTAAAAATTATTTTGACAAACTAAAAATTAAAATAAATATAAATTTTTAAAAATTAAATTAAAATTTTAAATTTTTTGAAAACTAAATTGTGATGATTATATTTCCGTCAAATAAAAAATTTGGACATAGATAAAGCCTGTTTTGGTTTTCCCAACTATTTCGTGTGGCAGAAAACGCACACGCTAGTCACCTTGCTCTTCAATGAACTGTAAAGGAAATTTACATAACAACTTGATGAATGCAGAAGTGCAACATTATCATATATAAAAATAAATCTGTACTTTCTTTATTGATGCCTTTATCTTTTAACTTGCTTTTGTATTTTCCTTTGATAAATTTTTCAAAAGCATAGTTTTATCAATAAAAACTATCAAAATGGTTTGCACATTTAGACTAACAAAATGAATTAATAAATGATTGAGTCTATTTTTTGGTTAAATAAAACTTAGTATACCTTTCTTGAAATTTTCAACAAGGGGAAGAGTATACTGTATAATACCAATTAAATTAGAAAACAGTTAGCTAAATAATTTGTTTTAACTCACTGTAGTCTTTAATTATGGAAAATGTTCAGTGTGATGCATGGATAGATCTATCAAAATAGACAAATTGAAGCAATTTAATCCACTTTTTAAGTGGGTTAGGCTAGCTTTTAACTAACTTGAAAATAATCGAGCCTATTTGACCTGTTAGTTACTTTTTTTTTTAATGTATACTTATATCTCATCTCAGAGTCAAAGAATTCTTAGACTCACTTTACAAATCTCAGCTCAGGGTTCAGGCGCTTAGCTTCTTTATTTTCCCTTCGTAAATTTCAATATGATATCTGAAATCCCTTCCCAAATCCATTTTGGCTCTCCCTAATCAGTAATTCCTTTTCAAATTTGTCCCTTTCCTGCTTCCCAAATAAGTAAGAGCAGAGAGAAAGAGAGAAACAAGTGACAAAAGAGGGCAGTAGAGAGTTGCCATTAGTCATTGTTGGGCATCATTTACGTCCCTTTAGTAGTGTTCACGTGCTTGATGTTTTTCCCTTGATACGACACCGTCTGGTCCACTTTCACTTTTGACTATTCTTTGTTTTGACCGTTTAGTTTGTTATTGTTTAGACGGTTATTTTTTCTTTGTATCTTTGGCTTTATATAAGCCTAAAAAGTTGTTGAAGCTTTCATATTCTTCTTTTGCATAAAGTGTTTTTGTCTTTAAGCTTTACAAAGTGGTATCAGAGCCATTCGAAAGGGATCTTTTTGTGTGAGAGAAAGCAAGGTTCTAGAATAAAATCTCTGCTATGGAAACCAAAGGAAATATTAGTTTTGTTCAACCTAGCATTCCTAAATTCGATAGAGATTATGATCATTCGAGCATGTTAATGGAGAATTTTTTGAGATCGAAAGAATACTGGAATCTAATCGAAACTGGAATTTTTAAACTTGGAGAAGGAGAAATATTAACGGCAATATAGAAAAAGGCATTAGATGAATTTCAAATTGAAAGACTTAAAGGTAAAGAACTACCTATTCCAGTCTATTGACAAATCGATCTTGAAAACAATTTTGCAGAGGGACATGTCTAGATTGATTTGGGAATCCATGAAGAGGAAATATCAAGGAAATGAGAGAGTTCAACGATCGCAACTCCAAGCGCTCCGCAGAGAATATGAAGTTCTTGAAATGAAAATTAGGGAATCTGTTTCTGACTATTTTGTGAGGGTTATGTTAATTGCCAACAACATGTGGAATTATAGAGAAATTATACCAGTTGTTGAGAAAATTCTATGTTCTTTAATGGATCAGTATAATTTCATTGTCTGCTCCATTGAGGAATCAAAAGATATTGATTCTCTCACTGTGGATGATTTGCAAAGCTCCCTGGTTGTTCATGAATAGAAATTCAAAAAAAGAGATGTTGAAGAACTTGCACTAAAAGTCAGTTTTGAAGAAAGGTCGGCCACACGAGGAAGAGGTAGAAATAATAATAAAGGGCGAGGCAGAGGAAGGGGAAGACAGAATCAAAATCGTGCCACCGTGGAATGTTACAAGTGCATAAGCTTGGACATTATCAATATGAATGTCCATCATGGGATAAAGAAGCGAACTATGCAGAGTACGATGAAACTGAAGAAATCTTGTTAATGACACATGAGGAATCGAATAATACAAAAACAGAAGGAGTATGGTTCTTGGATTCGGGCTGTTCAAACCATATGTGTGGAATTAGGTCATCCTTCAATGAAATGGATGACAGTTTTAGACATGTGGTGAAGCTTAGGAATAACACAAGAATGGAGGTTTTTGGAAGAGGTAGCGTGAGATTGAAAATGAATAGCATAATTCATGTTGTCATTGAGGTTTATTATGTTCTTGAGCTCAAGAATAATCTTTTGAGTTTTGGACAATTGCAAGAAAGAGGATTGACCATTCTCATTGAATCTGGAATTTGTAAAATATTTCATCCAACTAAAGGTCTAATTATTTAAACCAACATGTCTCCCAATAGGATTTTTGCATTGACTCCTCAAATTCAACATCAGAAGGATTCTTGTTTCAGCACTACTATAGAGGATGAAGCACACTTGTGGCACTATAGATACAGTCATCTGAGTTTTAAAAGGTTGGAAGAACTTCAGACAAAGGAAATGGTTATAGGGTTGCCCAAGATGTCAATTACTTCAAATATGTGTACTTGACTGAATGAAAAGGAAGCAGCACAGGACTCTATTCCTAAAAGAAGCTAGTGGAGAGCAACTCAAAGATTGTGATTGGTTCATGCATATTTATGTGGGCCCATTACTCCTCCATCAAACGATAACAAAAGGTAGATCCTATGTTTGATAGATGACTTTTCTAGAAAGGCTTGGACATACTTCTTATTAGAAAAATCAGAGGCATTCTATTTCTTTAAATGTTTTAAACTGCTTGTGGAGAAAGAAACAGGGCTTTCTGTTAAATGTCTTCGTACTGATAGGGGAGGAGAATTTAATTCCATAGAATTTAATTAATTCTGTGAGCTTAATGGGATAAAGAGACAATTAAATACAGCTTATACTCCATAACAAATTGGAGTAGCCAAGCGTAAAAATAGGACAATTATGAATCTTGTAAGATCAATGGTTTTAGGGAAAAGGATGCCTACATTTTTCTGGCCTGAAGTTGTGAGTTAGGTTGTGTCTGTCTTAAATAGATCTCCTACTAGTGCTTTAAGTGAAATGACTCCAGAAGAGGCTTAGAGTGGAGTTAAACCTTATGTGAAACATTTTCAAGTATTTGGTTGCATAGGAAATGTTCATGTCCCTAATGCTAGAAAAACTAAATTAGAAGATAAGAGCTTGCGGTGTGTCCTTCCTGGTGTCATTAGTGAATCAAAAGGGATATAAAATGTATGATCCCTCAACTAAGAAAATAATTGTGAGTCAGGATGTGATATTTAAAGAAGAAAATGGATGGGATTGGGAAGCTAGCTATGGAAAGGAGCAGCTGATGAATATAGATTGGGAAGACAGTACAGATAAAACTCAAGATGAGAGAGACTGTGAAGCAAATGAAGAAAGGGAAGAAGCTGAGGTAATAGAAACTGAAGTTGAACAGGATACCTCAATAAGGGGTAATGATGAAAGGTGTTAACAATAAAGAAAGTAGAAGCAAAAAACCCCCTTTATGGATAAGAGACTATGTTGCAAATGAAGATGTGTCTGAAGAAGTGGAAGTCAACATGGCATTTATTGTATCTTCAGACCCTGTGTGTTTTGAAGAAGTTGTGAAGTGCTCGAAGTGGAGAGCAGCCATGGATGCTAAATTAGCTCCATTGAGAAAAACCAGATATGGCAGATAGTGGATCTACCTGCAGGAGTAAAGAAATTAGGCGTGAGGTGGATTTACAAAACCAAATTAAATGAACAAGGAGATGTAGATAAGTACAAAGTAAAATTGGTGGTTAAGGGTTACTTGCAGTAGTATGGAGTGGATTACACAGAAGTGTTTGCTCCTGTGGCTAGAATGGACACTGTAAGGATGATTATAGCTTTGGCAGCAAACAAAGATTGGAAGATTTATTAGTTAGATGTTAAGTCTGCCTTTTTGCATGGAGAATTAAGTGAAGAGGTATATGTTGAACAGCCAAAGGGTTATGAAAGAAAGGGAGAAGAGTAAAAAGTGTATAAATTGGTGAAGGCACTTTATAGACTAAAACAAGCCCCAAGAGCTTGGTTTAGTCAGGTTGAAACCTATTTCATCAAGGAAGGATTTCAGAAAAGTTACAATGAGCAAGCCTTGTTTATTAAACGAAATAAATAAGGTAAAATTATTATTGTTATCATTTATGTGGATGACCTTTTGTTTACTGGAAATGATGAAAACATGAAGCTTGATTTTAAGAACTCTATGAAGAAAGAAGTTGATATGACAGACTAGGGGAAATGAGTTTTTTCCTTGGAATAGAGGTAATGCAAAGAACATATAGAATCTTTATATGTCAAAAGAAGTATGCTACTGAGATTTTGAATCAGTTTGGGATGAATGAAAGCAATGCTATCGAAAATCCTATGGTTCCAGGCTATAGAATTCATAAAGACAAAAAAGGGGTTAAGGTGTATGAGACTTTGTTCAAACAAATTACAAGAAGCCTGATATATCTCACAGTCACATGTCCAGACCTCATGTTCACTATGAGCTTAATCAGTCGATTCATGGCTAATCCAACAGAGATGAATCTTCAAGCAGCAAAGAGGGCTCTGTGATATATAAGAGGAACCATGGACTATGGAATCTTATACAGAAGGAAAGGAAATGAAGACTTGTTGGCATTTACATATAGCGATTATGCAAGAGATTTAGAAAATAGGAAGAGTGCATCTGGATATGTGTTTATGATGAGTAATGGTGCTGTGGCTTGGTCATCTAAGAAACAACCTATTGTTACTTTATCAACTACTAAAGCTGAATTTGTTGCTGCAACTGCATGTGCCTGCCAATCAATTTGGATGAGAAGAATTTTAAAGGAGTTGGGGCATGCTCAAGTGGGAAGCACAGTGGTGAATTGTGATAATAACTCTACCATCAAGCTATCTAAGAATCTCGTTTTACATGGCAAATCTAAACATATAGATGTGCTCTTCCACTTTCTTAGAGATCTTACAAAAGATGGAGTAGTTAAACTTGTTTACTGTGGAACGCATGACCAGATTGCAGATATGATGATAAAGCCTTTGAAATTGAAGGCTTTTCAAAAATTTTGTCAGAAGCTTGGAGTTTGTACTATGTCTGAAGTGAACTAAAGCTTTAGTTCAAGAGAGGGAATGTTGGGCATCATTTATGTTCCTTTAGCAATGTTCACATGCTTGATGTATTTCACTTGATACAACACCGTCTTGTCCACTTCACTTTTGACTATTCTTTGTTTTGACTGTTTTGTTTGTTTTCTTTGGACGATTATTTTTTCTTTGTATATTTGGCTTTATATAAGCCTACTTTTTTCTTTAATAAAGTTGATGAAGCTTTCATATTCTTCTTTTGCATAAAGTGTTTTTGTCTTTAAGCTTTATAGTCACCCTTCATTGTTGAATTCTCTCTTTTACATTTGTCTTCTCTTTCCTTTCATCTCCTTTGATTTTGCTATGGGTTGAGTCCTCTAAATATGTTTATATATTATTTGATCTCTATGATTGAAATAATTTGCTATGGAAAACCATATATGTTTTAATATATATATATATATATATATTAATTGGTGAGATGATACCAATTAACTGGATGTGCATTGTAGGGAGGCTTTAAAATTTAGGCTTATGGAGATGAAAGAATTCTCAACTTTCATACTGTCCAGTTTTAGGAGTAACATATATTGTGAATATCATTTTATTCAATACTTCTTATCTCTTTCTCATACAATTCTACAGTCAAATAATAACAACTAGCAATCCATAAAAGTTAAAAGAATATATGAACCAGTTTCGGTACAAAAAATAGAATGATGGTGAAAAATGAAAGAAATGGTTGGATCCCAAAAGGGGGGGTGAATTGGGTTTTATAAAAATTTTCACAAAACTTAATTGGAAGTTAAAATGATTTTCTGAAATTGGACAATATTAAAGATAATAATTTAATTCAGAAAATCAAAGTGTTTATCAAGATGAATAATTTTTTAGTGCAAGGAATTAAGGAGCAAATATAAATCTACACAAATTAATTAATACTTGAGGTAGAAATCAAATATAAACGCAAAGCATTAATTAATTAACTTCAAATGTAAATAGAGTAGGGATAGAGAAAGCAAACTCAGATATTTATACTGGTTCAGCTAATCCCAAGCCTACATCTAGTACTCAAGAGACCACTTGAGTATTTCCACTATAATTGCAAGTTTAATCCGAGTACTTGCAAACCACTACACCATAGATCTTTTCTCCCTCAAGGGTGTCTCTCCCCCTTACAACGTGTTTTCTCTCAAACACTAACTCAAGGAACCAATCCTTGAGCAACTAAATTTAAAGGCTTAAGAAAAATAATGGTAGACACTCTCAAAATGTAAATAACGCATAAATTAAGCTCAAAATATTTCTCTAGCAATTTAGAGAGAATAGAACTCAAGATAATATGAGAAATAAACAATTGAAGCTTGATTCAAATGGTGTTGTGAAATCCCCTTTATATAGTGAAACCTTGCTGCTACAGTGTCTGCTTTAGTCAGAATTGCTACAGTAAGCTTCATTATCATTTTTTAACCTTTCTACAACAACCAAAATACTTTATCAACATTTTTCAACAATCAATATTATTTTTCAAATTTGCTACAGTAAAAAGTATTCTTTTTCAAAGTTTATTACAACAACCAATAAACTCTATCATACTTTTTCAACAATCAAATTTTTTTTTCAAAAGTGTTACAGTAAAAGATATTCTTTTTCAAATTATATTACAACACCCAATAAATTTTATTATACTTTTTCAACAACCAATAAACTTTATCATACTTTTTCAACAATCAAATTTCTTTTTCAAAAGTGCTACAGTAAAAGATATTCTTTTTTCAAATTATATTATAACACCCAATAAACTTTATTATACTTTTTCAACAATCAAATTTCTTTTTCAAAAGTGTTACAGTAAAAAGTATTCTTTTTCAAATTATATTAAAACAACCAATAAATTTTATCAAAAATCAATTTATATTACTATATATAAATATATAAAGCATTAAATATATTTGGGGGAAGAAAAATTAAATCATGCATTTAGGCCAATAAGATTAAATCATTCATTTGGGTCAAGAAGATTAAATTATTTATTTGGGCCAAGGAGATTAGATCATACTATAATTCCCACATATTTGTCATCATCAAAACTTACAGCATAATACATTAGGGCTAACAAAAAAGATTTACAAGATGCTTTCTCGCAATATATAATTTTCATCAAATGAATAATTAAAAACATAACTATAATTAAAAGAAACCTAAACATTAGATTGACATAGAAAAAAGAAAAGAAAAATAATGACAAAAAAATTTGAAGGAAAAGCAATAGAGTAAAGATGTACAACATAGTACCATATTCGAATAATTCCAATAGATTTTCTTAAAATTATTAATTTAGTCTCTAAATTATTACAGTTGTCTTAGTTTATTTCATGGGTTAACGATGGATCAAGGTACACTTTTTATGCTATTTCTTTTGTGTTATTATTACTTATCACGATCTACAAACAGTAGGTTATAGATTTAAGAAAATTTTCACATTTGAGTTTTCTCTATAAATCTATCTGTTTGGTGATTATGTAAAATAATCCTTTCAATTGGTATCAGATCAATTGGTATCAGAGACAAGTTAAGATAAGTAATAAGAACATTTTTTGTTTCAAAATCGAATTTGGGTTCATAAATTGAAATTTTGTGAAGAATCTTATGTATATAAAATTTCAATTTTGATAAAATGAGGAAGTTTTAGAGTTCTTTTGTGTTAATTCCATAATTAAACTATATTTTCACATCTTATTTTATAAATTTTTAAAGGAATAAATCAAAATTTGAAAATTTGTGAAAATTAGGGATTTTTTTAGATGAACCCTAAAAATTGGGATTTCTTAATTAAATCTCAAGTTGGGTGTTTTTGGGTGATTTTCACCATTTATTTAATGGTTTTAATCAATCCTTTCAATAAATTTGAGTCAGAATTCATGAAAATAATTTTTGGGATATGATTTTGGAGTTTTTGGGTCAAGAACATTGAAAAACATTTAGCAATTTTTGAAAAATCTTTGAAGAAAACTGTACTGTTCATGAATTAGTTTTTTCTAGAAATTTTGTGTAGTTACTGTTCAAAAAAATTCAAAATTTTGAAATCGTACAGTAACCACCAGAATTCCAAAATTTTAGGTGACGGTTACTGCTCATCAGTCATTTTGGATCGTGATTATTATTGATCTATTGACCTATTGATCGTTACTGTTGACCAACCATTGATTGTTGACTAAATTTTTTTTTTAATTTTATATCACATCATATGGTTTTCTCATGAATTCTAATCAACCTAATTTATGTTTTTTTTTTGTTAAAATTAAGTTGATGTAAACTATATGGTTACCAAAGTACCTAATTTAGGTAAAATTGGCTTAGTTTTAACAAGAAAACTGTGAAAAAGGCTATGCATGTTAAATATCCCAAAGGAATTTAGTTGACCAGACTTAAATTAGTTAATCATTATATGACTTATTTGGGTAATTTACTTGATATGTGTCGACTTAAAGGAATGCATGTGTTAAGTAAGTGTGAGAGTTCTACATTGATTAATTATATTTATATAGAAAGTGCCACCAACATACATTTATTCACTCCAAAGACTAATAGGTGATGATGTACTAGGCATCTCTAAAATGATTAAAACCTTATATGAACATGTGAATTTTGTGTTATATCTCTAATTTATTAAATAGAGTTATGTTGTGTTTCATATGTTTAAGACTATATATACTTTGTGTATGTTGTATATATGAGTATTATTCTGAGCATATTATTGGTTTGGTTGTTTTCTGTTGTATGTAGTATCTGCTATTTCTGCCAACATGCAAAATATCCCTATGCTGAATGGGACTAATTTTAAAAGATGGAAAGAGCACGTTATGATTGTGCTTGGTTGTACGGATTTTAACCATGCATTCAGGGTTGAACGCTCAGCAGCCTTGACTAGCAGTAGTATTGCTGATCAAAAGGCTACATTTGAGAAATAGAAACGTTTAAATCATATCAGTCTACAGATCATGCAACACACCATTCCTGAATCCATTCGTGGTGGGATCCAGGAAGAAAAGGATGCTAAGAGTTTCTTTAAAAAATCTCAGACCGATTCACACCAAGCGAAAAGGTCGAAACCAACACTATCTTGACTAAGTTGGTTTCAATGAGATATAAGGGAAAAGGAAACATTAGGGAGTTCATCATGGAGATGTCTCACCTTGTCATGAAACTAAGGGCACTTAAATTAGAATTGTCAGAATTGTCTGATGACATACTCGTGCACTTAGTTTTGATTTCTCTACCTTCTCAGTTCTGTCAATTCAAAATTTCCTATAATACTCAAAAGGAAAAATGGACACCGAATTAGCTTATTGCTCAATGTGTGCAAGAGGAGGGAAGACTCAAGCATGACAAGATCGAGAGTGCTCACTTAGCAACCTCTTCTAGTAATAAGACTTCTTCTACTAAGAGAAGAGATCGAATGAAAAGGACAATGCAGTACCTAGGGCATCTCAGCAAAAAGGCAAGAAGAAACAAGATGTGGGTATAACTTGTTTCTTCTGCAGGAAAGCTAGACATCTTAAGAAAGATTGCACTAAGTACACTGCATGGTTGGACAAAAAGGGTACGCATTTTAACTTTGTCAGTTTTGAAGTTAATTTAGCTTTAGTATCCCATGATACTTGGTAGGTAGATTTGGATGCTACTACTCACATTAGTATTTCTTTGCAGTATTGCATAACCAGTCAAAGGCCAATTGATGGTGAAAGATACATTTATGTGGGCAATGGCAATCGAAATGCTATGGAAGCTGTTGGTGTATTTAGATTATCGTTATAAATGAATGTTATTTAGAATTACAAAACACTTTTGTTATATCGTCTTTTAGACTTAATTTAATTTATGTTTCCTATTTGGACAAATTTGGGTACACTTGTTCATTTGGTAATGGAATATTCAGTGTGTTCTTAAATTCTGAATTAATTGCTTCTGGTTCATTGATTGATAATCTATATTGTTTAAATTATGTTAAATCTGATAGCTTTAAAAATATGCATTCTGTGAATGTTGGTACTAAATGTAAGTTAATCGATGAAAGTTCTACTAGTCTATGGCATAAGTGTTTAGGGAATATCTCTAAACAAAGAATGCAAAGGCTTATGTCAAATGACATTTTACAAGTATCTAATATCGAAGATATGGATAATTGTATTGAATGCATTAAGGGAAAAATGACAAAAGTTAAGTTAGTAGGTGCTGCTAGAGCTAGTGAGACTCTAGAATTGGTTCATACTGATATATGTGGTCTATTCCCTACAGCTTCTTAGAATAGACAACAATATTTTATCAATTTTATAGATTACTACTTTAGATATAGGTATATATACCTGTTATATAAGAAATCTCAGTCATTAGACGTGTTAAAAATTTTCAAAGTTGAAGTTGAAAATTGACTAGGCAAGAAAATTAAGTTATTCAAATCTGACAGTGGAGGTGAGTTCTATAGCAGATATGACAAATCAAAGGAACAACATCCAGGGCCTTTTGCCAAATTCTTGACTGATTGTGGGATTGTACCACAGTACACCATGCTAGGAGTCCAAGTCAAAATGGTGTAATTGAACGGCGCAATCGTACAATTAGATATGGTGAGAAGTATGATAAGTCATTCTTCTCCATCAGAGTTACTTTGAGGTGAGGCTCTTAAAACTTTAGTGTATATCATTAACATGGTACTGAGTCAAGCAGTACAGAAGACCTTATATAAGTTGTAGATAGGCAAGAAGCCTAGTGTTAGGTACTTTCATGTCTAGGGTTGTCTAGTTGAAGCTAAGCCATAGAAACCTAATGAGAGAAAGCTAGACTTACGTACTATGAGCTGCTTCTTTGTGGGTATCTTAAGAGGTCAAAGGTTTTCAAGTTTTATAACCCTTCGACCAGGTCTTTCTTTGAGACCTGGAATGCCAAATTTATTGAGGATGTTGGTTATAGTGGGAGTGATCAACTTAGACAAATTATGTTTGAAGATGAATACACTAATATTCCTACTATGGTCACAGGAATGTCTAATCAAATAACATTACCTCATATGGTTGTACCCGTGAATAAGGAACCCATAGAGAACACAGTTGATACATATATCACTCCTATTTAAGATTAAGAGATTCATTTTCCTGAACCTGAAGGACAACCACAGTCTCAAGTGGAAGTGCCTTTGAAGAGATCCACTAGAGAGAAGAAGAATGTTATATCAAGCAACTATGTTGTTTTCTTATAAGAGCACGATTTTGACATAGACATGTAAGACGATCCAGTCACTTGCAAGGAGGTTATGTCATGTAGTAATTCTCAAAAGTGGATAGATGCCATGAGGGATGAGATGAAATCCATGGCTAACAACGAGATGTGGGATTTAGTAGAATTACCATATGATGCGAGATTGATTGGTTGTAAATAGATATTTAAAATCAAAAAAGACACGAGTGGTAATATCGAAAGATATAAAGCTTATCTTTTAGCCAAGGGTTTCACCCAAAAAGAAGGCATTGACTTTAAGGGAACTTTCTCTCCAGTTTCTACGAAGGCTTTAGAATCTCAATGGTGACATTGAAGAAACAATATACATGATGCAATTGGAGAACTTTAAATCGAAAGATTCAAAGCACCTTGTATGTAAGCTGAAAATGTCCATTTATAGTCTTAAACAGGCATCTCGACAGTGATACCAAAAATTTGATGAGGTGATTTCATTTTTCGGGTTCTAAGAGAATCTGGTTGATCAGTGCATATACTTCAAAATGAGTGGGAGTAAGTTTGTAATACTAGTTCTGTATGTCGATGACATACTGTTAGCTAGTAATGATATGCCTTTTTTGCATGAAACTAAATCCTATCTTTCTAGCAAATTTGAGATGAAGGATCTTGGTGAGGCATCTTTTGTTCTGGGGATTCAGATCCATATGAATCGTACCAGACAGACTTTGGGTTTATTGCAAAAGACATATATTGAGAAAGTCTTGAGCCGTTTTGACATGCAGGATTGTGCACCGGGTGATACACCCGTAGCTAGAGGCGACAAATTTAACTTGCTTCAATGTCCTAAATTGGACATAGGGATGAAGGAAATGGAGAAAATTTCATATGCCTCGGCTGTGGATAGTCTTATGTATACACAAGTATGTACGCATCTAGATTTGATGTACATTGTGGGAATGTTGGACAGATACTAGAGTAACCTGGTATAGCTCATTGGAAGGCATCAAAGAGAGTTCAGAGTCATATTGTGTCTATAGAGCACATTAGTACTGATCATATGATTGCGGATCTGCTGACTAAAGGTTTACCACCTTGAGTTTTTCATGAGCATGTGGCTCACATGAGTGTGGTCAGACCTTTAGATATCTAAGTATGTGTTGTACATTTCCTTTGTACTTGATCAGTGTATTTATTTTGTGACATTTTGAGTTTTATATATGATTGTGTATTTGTTCATATATAATTTTGTGTTTGTGTGTGTGTGAACTCTGGACATATGTGTGTGCTTTCTCAATGCGATTTAGCAACTATTGTTTAGAATAAAGTGGAGAAAGTATAGGAACCAGTTGGAAATAGGCATGTATGAAGATCCTAGACATGTAATTGCAATGCTACACTTCCAAGCTTGATCTATGTCATTAGCTATATTAGTACTGTGATCATTATTGGGTTTAGTTTCAATTCAACTAGTTACTAAAGCCTTTTTGGTTCTGTGCTGATATAGTTAGTAGATGAGGTTGTTTGTGATATTTTTGTTAGATAGTAGAATGTGCACATTTTGAGTTTATATATATGTATGATATGTGAATATACAATTTCAAAATCATATGTCGTCCAAGTGGGAGATTTGTTGGTGTTATTTTTATTATAAATATATTATATATATTTATTATTTATTTTATAAATAACTATTAATGTTAATAAATATTTGTGTGCAGGACTGACATATTAATTATTGTATATGTCAACATATTTTTGGGGCATATATATTAATGCTATCTTAATTAGGTTCATTATAAAATCTTCATTAATTTGTGTTTAGAGACCTATTTGATATATATTTTATTTGGTCTGAAGTATTAGTAAAAATATTAAATGTGTAGATGTCCAACCCTAAATAATAATAATGATGGGATATTATTATAAAAAAAGGTCAATCTATGAGTTGACCCGTGGGTCAATCCATGGATAGATATATATGGGTTGTGGTTATTTGGGTTATATGGGTTGGTCTCACTTTTAGAATATACAGTTTATTTTGTATTTTTTCATCAGAAAAAAGTGAGAGAAAACAAACATCATATCTTCTTAGAAGAGCCTACTTTCCTTCGATTTGTGTTCCTATTAATGATAGATCAAGGTACACTTTTTATGTTATTTCTTTTGTGTTTTTATTACTTATTATGATTTACAAACAGTAGGTTATAAATTTAAGAAATTTTTCGTATTTGAGTTTTCTTTATAAATCTATCTGTTTCGATTATGTAAAATAATCTTTTTACTAATTACTCATAAACATCATGCTTAACTTTGATCCACAATAAGAAAAGGTTGAAATCACGAGATCTAATTTAAAAAAATTCCACTATTAACGAATCAATAAGTACATTAAATAATTCCAATTCCTCAAAAAGAATTCAATAAAATTTCTACTCACTTCCCAACAAAGTGAAATCATCACAAATAATACACAAAGAATACACCAACCTATCAATAAAGGGATGGGAAAAAAAATGAGAAGAAAAGCAACCTACCTCTTTGGGATGCAAACTCCTTCCACCATAATCTCTCTCTCTCTCTCTCTCTCTCTCTCTCTCTCTCTCTCTCTCTCTCTCTCTCTCTCTCTCTCTCTCTCTCTCTCTCTCTCTCTCTCTCTCTCTCTCTCTCTCTTGTGTGTGTATATATATATATATTAGTCACATTCAAGGATTCATATTTTTCGTCAAGGGCTTCTCTCTCTCTCTCTCTCTCTCTCTCTCTCTCTCTCTCTCTCTCTCTCTCTCTCTCTCTCTCTCTCTCTCTCTCTCTCTCTCTCTCTCTCTCTCTCTCTCTCTCTCTCTCTCTCTCTCTCTCTCACGTAAATAAATATATATATATATATATATATATATATGTATATAGTCACATTCAGGGACTTCATTTTATTTTTATTTTTTATTTTTGTCCATCAAGGACTTCTTCAAGAAGCCACACAATACTTGACTTTTTTAAAATTAAAATAAAAAAATTATAATCTTCCAAAAACTAACAATGAAATTTACTCAAAACAATGCAAAATGTACCTCTGCTTTTCAGTGGTATGTTCCAATGCAACTTCATTGAACTGAATTTAAAACAACAAACTTTTGAGTGACCAATGCAATCAAGCCTCTTCTTGTTTCCTTCTTTCTCTTTTCTTCCCTCTTTGTATTAAGATTTAACTTGCAGAAGCTTCTGCTCTTCCCCTTGCTTTTGCCGGCCAAGATTGTGAAATAATTAAAAAAGATAATGAACCAAGTCATCTTGCTTCACTTAACAGAATACATGGTTTAATCCAAGATTGTGAAATAATTAAAAAAGATAATGAACCAAGTCATCTTGCTTGACTTAACAGAATACATGGTTTAATTAGTTAGTGAGAGTAGGTAGGCCAGATTGGATATAGAGATAGTTTTTAAGTTGCATCAAACCGCGTATAACATGTACTAATTAAGATCTTTTGAATTGGACCACGCAGGGTGCGGATTCTCTCCGCGTCTCTGTCTCGTTTTTTTTCTTTTTAATAAATTCCGAGGATTGTTATAGATAGGAAATGTTGTTGATCAATCAAACTTTTTCTTTTAAGAGATAATAATTTACAATTCTTATGCAGCAATATTAATATTTTAAACATAAAATTTTACTTAGAATTTTTTTTTTAAAAAAAAAGAAACATGAGATTAACAATGACTATAAATTAAACCAATCTAACAAATGCTTAAATATATGAAGAGAAATGGAGGGAATCACGTTACATGTGTATAGCAAGGTGTGGAAAAACTGTTGAAATCCATGTTTCTAAAATTAAGTTCAACAAAAATAAATTAAAACTTATTTATTTAGTATAGTTTCAAAAATCACTCAAACTTAACGGTTTAATTTATTATAGTGCCAAAAATTGCTCAAATTGACTAATGAACACCTCTAATTATAATTGTCTCAGTAAATAATTTTTTTTTTATAAAATTGAGTGTTTCATTTTAATTTTTAGATAAATAATAAAATTTATTATTGTCAAATCTTAATTTTTTCATTTAAAAAAATCATTTGATAAATAAAAAGATAAAATTGAAATAAACAAAATATCTTAAAGACTGATTAAGAAAAATATAATTTTTTCATCAACAAATTAAATACGTTCTGCAACGCGTTTGCGAATTTTTCTGTTGAAGTTGACCGATCTGAGTAAAATGGACAGAAAGCTCCTACTTTAAATTTGCACTTTCCTTTTTTTTTTTTTACTCTGTTTGTAAACAGAGGAAGACAAATTAATTAAGCTACCATCTGAATATTCAAAATAAATTATTACCATCTGAATATTCAAAATAAATTATTCTTTGTCTATATTCTGGTGAATAACATTTCAGCTCAAAAGAGAGGGAATAAGATCTTCGGAGGTTGAAGAGAAATAAAAATAAAGAAGTAAACTCCATTTATATACAACTTACTGGATATCGTTTGAAGTCTCAAATTTTCACTTTTTTAAGGATAGTTGTTATCATAGTTATTAATTTATTATTTTCACTAATTACTTCTAAATACTGACAACATCAGTTCCACTAACTTTTCTTCATATACAATACACCCAAAATTTCTCTTTTAACCAACAACACGAAACCCAGGAAGCTTCGCTTTCACAGTTAAGAAGCTTCCTGGTATTAACCCTGATTCACTCTGGGTCTCCTCACACATACAGCAATATTTCTGAGAAGGGATGGTTTAAAGAGACCAATTATACCTCACGAAGCTTCTAGGTTCAAACTCCACACAGCATATACATACCATGTATATATATAGAAGTCTCTCTGGTCGGTGTATTGCTGCATTGCTAACTTGATATCGCGACATTGGAAACAAGTGTTGTGTTGATTCGTAGTTCAATATGGAGATTCCGGCATTCATAATAGAAAGAAGCATGAGAGAGATGGGGGAGCGTCGAATAGAGAGCTTGAAATCTGCAGAAACCATTGTAAGATTCAGAACCCCCCCTGCATCACCTTCACCTTCACCTTCCCCTTCCCCTTCCCCTTCCCCTTCCGAAGAACTGGAAGCATCCAGCTTATTATTACCGCCAGAATTAGCGAGCTCTCTGCATCGAAACGACGACGTGCCGCGTTTCCTGTCGGAGCTGGAGAAAGCAAGCAGTCAGGGAGTGCGTTTATCGGAGACTGTGAACAGAGTGACGCGGGCAGGGAACACCATGCTCCACCTGGCTGCCAAATCCGAAAGCCGAAACATCCTAAAGCTTCTCACCGATCACTTCCCAGACCTGATCCCAACCCAGAACATGAGAGGAGACACGGTGCTGCACGTGGCTGCCAGATCCCGCAAGACTGCGTTACTCAACACTGTGGTGAAGTGTTATTCGAAGAAGGAGGGGGAATTAGAGGGGGCGTTGTGGAGGGTGCAGAACGCGTACGGGAACACGGCGATGCATGAGGCGGTGATGAGGGGGAACGTGGAAGGGGCGAAGCTGCTGTTCGGGGCGGACGCAGGAGTGGCGCATTACCAGAACAAGGAAGGCAAGACGCCGCTGTATATGGCGGTGGAGAGTGGGAACGATGACATTGTTGGGATTCTGATGGAAGCTCCGTTCAACAACAGAGAGGCGCACCAGGGGACCTCCCCGCTTCATGCTGCTATCCTCGCCGGGAGTTCAGGTACCTCCTTCATCTTTCAAATTACAACTATTTAGATTCATATCACTCCCACAATTTTAAATAAATTCTGGTGAACCTTTTAATATTTATAAATGAATCTTATAATTAACTGCCCGCTACTTTAGTATTTATTGTGAGTTAATTATTTTATTATTATATTTTGTATAAAAATTATCTTTATGTGTGGCAGTCAACATAATAAATTATAGTCGTGAACCAAAATAATAATTGGTTCTTAAATTTAAAAACCTCTTAAAATTAAAACTATTACTGCAGATGTTCTTACACACAAAATTGGTTAGTTCCAATGGCAATTAGACTAGTCAAAGAATCGGAATGAATCGATTAGAAAACCAGTGAATTGATTTGGTTTAAATCAGTTAATCAATGAGTATTTGAATTGATGAAAAATTAGTCAAATCGATAAAAATGGTCAGTTCAATTTATTCAACTGGTTTAATTTTTTTGAATTTTTTATTTTTTTAAATTTTTACTGAATATTATTATGTATTTTTAAGAAATCTCTAAAAATTTAAGTTATTAGGAGAAGATCTAAAATTGATATTAAATATATATCTGTAACATATTTAAAATATTTTAATATTTTAATATCTGTAATATATATATTAATTATATATTTTTAATCATAGTTGTCAAAATCGCGATTTAACTCTTAAAATCGTACGATTTTACGTTTCTACCCCCCAAATCGAGTAAACTCGTACATAAACTCGGAAACCGGTCAAACTCGGTCAAATTCGGTCAAACTCGGTTGAAATCGGTCAAACTCGCTAATTTTACCGAGTTGGAACAGTGCAGCCCAAATTTTTTTTTTTTAAAGAATTGCAGCCCAAATAGAATAGTGCAACCCAAATTTTTTTTTTAAGAAGTGCAGCCCAAATAGAATAGTGCAGCCCAAATTTTTTTAAAAGAATTGCAGCCCAAATAGAATAGTGCAGCCCAAATTTTTTTTTAAAGAATTGCAGCCCAAATAGAATAGTGCAGCCCAAGTTTTTTTTTAAAAAGAAGTGCAGCCCAAATATTTTAGTTTGTCCCATTTGTGGTGTTGATAGAATATCATTTGTGTTGTATGGACATCTTTTGTATGTTCTATGTTGTATAGACATCTTATGTATGTTCTATGTTGTATGAACATCTTATGCATGTGGACATCTTATGTATGTTCTATCTTGTATGAACATTTTATGTATGTTGTATGGACTATAGACATCTTGTGTATGAGTTTAATTAGTGAATGTATATATTGAGTAACATGAAAGAGTAAATGTAAACTCTTACGAGTTTACGATCCGATTTTACGATCCGAGTTTACCCCCCCTCCCTCCCCGAGTTTGGGTAAACTCTCGATTTTGACAACCTTGTTTTTAATACTATACCACGGTCTGGACCAGTTGAATAAATAGTTTAATTTTTCTAAACCTTTGTTTAAATTATCGGCAATGATTTGTTGTTTGAAGCTGTAAATTTAGAAATAACTCTATTTGCATGATATTTATAAAAGGCCAGTCATCCTTCTGATTAAGTGCAATTATATCCTATTGTTTACCAATATCTATTGTTGTTTTTGCTCAATTTCGTCCTCCTTTTTTTCTGTTTCAATTTTTTCTCTAATGATAACATTAACAACATAATGAACGAAAAAAATATTAATGTGAACTCTTGGTAAGATACATTATTGCTAGCATGTAAAATATGTCAAATATATGAGAAAATGACAATTTTACCTTAAATTCTTCGTCTTCTTGTCATATCTCCCTCAGCCCTCTCTTTCTCCCACTACTTTAACATATTGTCTGCTTAGAGGGAAATGGAGAGGAGAGAATTTTTTTTTTTTAAAATTAATCTTATTTGTTTCAATTAGTTGAACATGAGGAAAGAAAAAATGTAAGTAAAAAATTCCTTCTTCCTTATTATTTTCTTTCCCTCCGAAAGTGGGAGAATTTAGAATGAAGGAAAATTGTAATAATATAAAATATATAAGTACCTTTAATAATTTTTCTTAATACGAAGAATGTCTTCTAACTTATTTTGCTTCTTAAATATATTATTAACATATTTTGACTATATAAAAGTTTTTTTTATTATTATACATAAATAATATATTATATGTATAACTAAATAATAAAGGATAATCAAAAAAATAATTATAATAATAATAAATTGGGTAAATTAATAAGGACTAAAACATCATTTTGGTCCCTCACAGATGTCTTTTTTCTCAAGCTAGTCCCTTACAAATTTTTATCATCAATTGGGTCCCTTATAGATTGATATGTTATCAATTTAGTCCCTCGTAAATTTTCATTCTCAATATGTTCCCTCACAAATTGATATGTTATTAATTTAGTCCTTCACATATTTTTATTTTCAATTTGGTCCCTCATAGTTTTATATGTTATCAATTTAGTCTCTTTATCAAAAGTTATGGCCAACAAAAAAAAAGAACTAAAATGATAATATATTAATTTGTTAGCAACCTGAGAATGAAAATAAGTAAGAGATTAAATTGATAACATATTAATCTACGAGAGAACAAATTGAGAATATAATTTTTTTTGAGGAACTGAATTGATAATATATCAATCTGTAAGGGACTAAATTGAGAATAAAAATTTATGAAGAACCAGATTAAACAAAAGGACATATGTGAAGGACGAAAATAGGATTTTGTTAATTAGTTAAATTTTACTTAATTTTTTTTTGTTTCTTCTAACAAGAAAATTATTTCGTTTCTTTTCTTATTACGGTAAGAATAAAATTAAAATTCTATATAATTTTTAAAACACAAGATACATTTGAATGCTTTTTAGATGAATCAAATTGAAGCTCCTAAACTGTTACATTGTTTCAGCATAACAAATAAGCTAACTTATTTGAATATAAATAATAACAAATTTATTATGTTCTATTCGTCATACAATCAAAAGGTTATAATAGTCATTTTATTTTATTTTCCCTCTTTTTATTTTGGAAATCAAACAAAATAAGGTTTATTTTCTTTCCCCTCCCCTCTTCTCAAACTAAATCAAACAAAGAAATTTTTCTTTCTCCACCCCTTCCTTTTCTTCCCTTCCCCTCTATTAAAATTCTTCCTCTCCCATCTCCTCAATTTTACTTGAACGCTTTAAAAAAAAAAAAACGTTTCTACTCTATTGTTTAAAGATTTAACAAAATAATTAGATGACGATCCACTGTTTACTATGAAGTCAATCGAGAAAGGAAAAGACCTGAAGAACTCGGTTAGGTGTGATAATTGGGATGTAGGGCCATTATCTAAATTAATTTATATACTTATCTCACAGTGCTTTCTAACTAATCTTCCTAATCAAGCCATTTAGTTTACCCTCTTTGTAATATAATAAAACTTTATTCTCTAACCAATATTTCTGAATTACATTTTGTGTTAGGTAAAATAACAAAGTGTTATGTTTCTCAATCCCTTGTTGAATGTTGGCTCAGAAATGAAGAGACAACATATGAACGCGTATCATCACTTGACTGCGAAAAAGGAATTATGAAGCCCTGTGGTATGATTAATTACTCTGAAATTCATTCATTGTTTCATTTATTTTGCACGTTTTTAACATTTTTGAAAAAAGAAAAGAAAATTTATATGTTGGTCTTTAAAAATTATTTAATTCTTAAAATTTACGTATTCGTCGAGTTAGTCTTTATTAATTACAAATTTAATGTACTTAATTTTTTTAGAATTAAATTATATAATAATTTAATTTTTAAGATCTAATTTAGTAATAATATTTTTACAAATTTATAACATTTAAGAATTAAATTCTGAAGAATTAAATTTTCAAAGAATATGTAATCACTCATATTTTTAAGAGATTCAATTGTTAATATAGTTATATTTTATTCTACAGGCGAAGGAACAATGACAAACGAAGAAACAAGAGCCTGTACAGCAAGAGCACCAACAAGCACGCCTATAAACCGCCGTGGTATGATTAATTACTGAATTTCATTGACATTTATATTTATATTTAATCTTATGAAAATGAGATTGGATGACTATTTGTATGCTTTTTTTAAAAAAAAAAATCTTCGTGACCGATAAAAACGAGAAATGAAGATTTTGAATTTTTTTTCTTTTCTTTTTTTAAAGAAAAAATGGGTACTTTTTTTTTTGGGCCTTTTGGCAATGCCTAGATACCGCATAGGTTGTTCAATATGACATGCACAATGTAGCCCATGTAGAGATTCCATATTAGATCTTAAGTCAGAACTTAAAATTATGCTATCTTTTTCTATAATTATGAAATTTTTATATTTTAATTTAATTTTATATTTTTTATTCAAAAAAAAATTTTACAGTCCATTTTTTTTATTCAATTAATACTCAATACCATAATTTTTTTATTAAAATATCGTCCATTAATCTAAATACATATTAGATATTTTTTTACAGAAAATAGAATACTATGATATCTTATTGGATGTCAAAAAAACGAGTTGTAATAGACATATATAGACCCAAAAAAAAAAAAGATTAAGGTGTAGTATATTTTAAAGTTATACAAGAGGGGAATGTATATTTTAAAAGTGAAAAAAAAAAAAGCCGTGACTTTTGAATGCTAGGTTAGAAAGGAATGTAACTTACTCTTAGATGTTTGGACATATCCACTAACAAAAAGATCAAGTTTCATGAATATGTTAACAATCAAATTTAAAAATTGAGCTGACAAATTACGCAAGTCTGGTTCTATTTTATATGTCCAACATAATATGGCAATATTATTATTTATTCCCTTTGTGATAACCTATTTTGGTTGTTATAAACATCAGGACTGTTGCAGAAACTGGTGAAAGAAAGACCTGAGTTAATACAGTTAAAAGACCAAAAGGGTGGGACACCCCTTCACTGTGCAGCATCAGTGGGTCACGTTAAAGCTGCACGCGTAATTGTGAATGCAAGTCCTTCGAGTGCTTTGGAATGGAACTCAAAAGGCTATCTTCCTATCCATGTTGCTTGCAGAAAAGGGCATGTGAATGTGGTGAGGGAGCTTGTTCATCAACCCCACTTCGATCCCATGGAGGCAGTCAACTCCAAAGGTCAAAACATTCTGCACATTGCCTCAAAGAGAGGGAAGGCTAAAGTGGTGAGGTATATATTGAGCGAGAAGAGACTTGAGAGTCTGTTGAATGAGCAGGATAAGAATGGGAATACACCGTTGCATTTGGCTTCTAAATACTTGTTTCCAAAGGTGTTGTTGTTGCTGACGCAGGAGAAGTGGGTGAATGTTAGTGTTGTGAATAATGAAGGAATGACAGCTCGTGATATCGTCATGCTCAACAGAAAGACTCCACCTACCATTCGAGAGGTATGGTGTGATTTATTCTTGCTCTTAGCCCATGATCCGATATATATGTATTTGTACTAGTTTTATTAAGAAAAAAGTAAATTGTTGCTTGTTGCAGTTGCTGTCATTCGCTATCTTGAACTCCATTGGCGCACCCTTGAGTGAAAAGGGAAGAAGACTAAGACGTTCAGAAACAGAGGCACCAAAAGCCAAGTGGATCAAAGATCGTGTCAGCACTATCTTACTGGTGGCAATACTGGTCGCCACCGTAACTTTTGCCGCCGGTTTCACCATGCCGGGGGGCGTTTACAGCTCTGACGACGACACAGACAAAGAGAAAAGAGGCATGGCTACTTTTCTTGACAGAAAAATGTTCCAAGTGTTCACAATCTGTGATGTGATAGCCATGTACAGTTCCACCATGGGGTCTTTCATTCTGCTATGGGCTCAGTTAGGTGACTTCCACATAGCACTTAGTGCCATATACTTTGCTTTATATATGGTGGGGTTGGCTCTGGTTACAATGTCTGTTGCTTTCATGGCTGCCATACATCTGGTGGTGGGTAATCTCTCTTGGCTTGCTTTTGTTGTAATGCTTATTGGAATCGTCTTCCTTCTCATGTTCGTGCTTCTATATATTCTTCTCACATTTCCTCTGGGAGCTCGCACTTTTCCATTGCATCACATCTCCAACTTCATCTTCAGGATCATCATCCCCTTTTCAGGAAGTTATACTAAGTTCAAGAAGGTGAAAGCTTTGGGAGAATCAAAACAAGGGAAACACAAAGATATTGCACCTGAGTAATATAACACACAAACTAGGGATTAGGGTTTAGTGTTTAAACTTAGCTTCCAGGTGATTTTACGATGAAAAGCTCTAGTCTTCTCTCTTAATCTTTTGGTTATTATTTCTTTTCTGTAAATGGTAATATAATCATGTGTAGCTATTTCTTTGATAGCACTTAATTTTATAGATTATTATGTTGCTTATTTATAATTTGAGTAAATTATTTATTTAGTTTTCAACAGATTATAATTATCTTAATTTGCATCTAAAAATTTTGTATCTCAATTTACTTTTTGAAAATGTTTTATTTGTCACAATTTAAACATTCTGTTTGTTAGAGAAATTTTAGATAATGAAAATTTTAAATTTTGACAATAGTAGATTTTTAGATTTAGTAACAAAAAAAACTAAATTGAGAAAAGTGTTATCTTTTATTAATTAAATTGAAACACCAAATCCTTTAAGTACTCACGAGATAAATGTGATGTTTTAACGGCTAAATGATTAATTTACTCTTAAAATTTCAAAAAGTGGTGCTCAATTTACTCTACGCTTACAATGACAACAACTAAAGGAAAACTCCTTGCGAGAATAATGGCCAAAGTTTATTACCATCACTACAACAAATAACGAACTATATAGCATATAGTATAAAATTAAGTGAAACAAATTTGTTAATAGAGTGATTCTGATATGCTTTTTCACAATAAAGGTTAACAAATTATAAATGATATAAAGCATAGAAAGTTCACGAACACTTTTTTTTAAATAATTTTTTTTAATATTACGATTATGTGGAGCTCATATTAGTTTACATACACTTCAACTAATCAATTTTTTAAATTAAATCAAAGGAAACTTTGAATTCATGCCCTGCTTTCCCCTGTTTTCAAACAGAGCACATGCAGGTTGCAGAGTTTTTATTTTTATATTTTTAACATTTAATCACACAAGCATATGAAAATAAACGGTTTTGGCACCTGAAATATATTTGGCTGTTGAGACTGGAATTAATGAACTGCTAAAAATAACGGCTTACAAAGCTCTACAGTTTTTACCTGCTTTGTCCGAACGCGGGAGGAGGTCCAGTGCCATTTTTTTTTAGTTTTGTTATTTTTTAAAAAATAGAAAGAATTTATTTTTTTAACATTTACAGTAATATTTAATTTAAGATTTAAGATTTAGATTTTGTGGTCTAGAGTTTATATTAATATTTAATTTAAAATTTAGAGTTTACAGTTTTAGATTTAGGGTTTAAGGTTTTGGATTTAGGATTTAAAGTTTAGAGTTTAGGGTTTAGTGTTTAGAATTTAGAATTTAACGTTTAGGGTTTAATGTTTAGAGTTTAAGGTTTAGGGTTTAGAATTTAGAATTTAGAATTTAAAGTTTAGAGTTTAATGTTTAGGGTTTAGGGTTTAAGATTTAAGGTTTAGAATTTAAAGTTTAGGGGTTTAATGTTTAGGATTTAGGGTTTACAGTTTACAATAATATTTAATTTAATTTATTATAAAATAAAATAAAATTTTTAAAAAATTAAAATGAAATTAAATATAAAATAAAAAACTTATAGGCAACAAAAATTAAAAAAATAAATGGAAGTGGGGTGCCACTGAAATGTGAGACTCATTGTATGTAATGCCTGCACGGTAGGCGCTAGAGTGGATTGCGACTTTGTCCATACAAGTAAATGGGTACATCTCTCTCTCTCTCTCTCTCTCTCTCTCTCTCTCTCTCTCTCTCTCTCTCTCTCTCTCTCTCTCTCTCTCTCTCTCTCTCTCTCTCTCTCTCTCTCTCTCTCTCTCTCTCTCTCTCTCTCTCTCTCTCTCTCTCTCTCTCTCTCTCTCTCTCTCTCTCTCTCTCTCTCTCTCTCTCTCTCTCTCTCTCTCTCTCTCTCTCTCTCTCTCTCTCTCTCTCTCTCTCTCTCTCTCTCTCTGTGTGTCTCAATCAATCTCTCATCTCTCTAATTTTTTTTATGGTTGTACTCCAATTTTCAAATTAAATTCCTTAAATAACTCATTTTCAAATTAAATTCTAGATCTAAGCGAATTTTACTGTAGTAATCAAAATACACTTTCAATGGGTGAATTCTGGACACGTATAGTGCACCTTTAGATGTGTATTATGTGAACTTAAAGCACACCTTAGAGGTGCATTTTTTTTACAACAAGTAATGTGCATGAATTTTTTTACAAAGCGCACCTCATAGGTATGTTTTATAACAAGTAATGTGCGTACCTTTTTGTGACATTAATTTTTTTTACCATTGTATACTCAATTAAAACGCACCTCATAGGTGCGTTTTAAGAGCACTAGTACTTTAGGTGCACATTCAGCGTATTAATTCTTTTTAACTACTTATTTTTTACTGTTGTAAAACTTACCTATAAATATGGTTAACATCCTGAAACCAGCAACCAAAACTCAGAAAGCGTATTCCATTCCACTTTCTATGTCTATGTTTACATTTTACACATCATTCCACTTTCTATCGATTTTTAGAAAAAAAAAAGTAAATATTATTATTATGTTAATTTATGATTTTTTTTATTGTCTTAGTTTATCTTTATTTTCTATCTTAGTATCATGATTTTATCATTTCTACTTTTTTCAATTGTTATGTATTTTTCTTAGTTTTATGAATTTTTATGTTTTATAGTTGTATAATTAAATTATGAATTTTTATATTTCTTAGTACATGTTGTTTATCTTTCTCAAGACTTTTTAAATTTTTTTAGTTTTATGAATTTTTAAATTAATTTTTAAATTTTTATTTTTCTTACATATACACTGTTGTTTATTTTTCTTACGACTCCTTTTTTTTTTCCTTATTTTTATGAAATTTTTTCTTAATTTTATAATTAATTTATGAATTTTTTTATCTTTTAGGTTTTATATTTTTTATAATTGTAATTTATGAATTTTTATTCTTCTTAATAGATTTACATAATAGTTAGTTGTAAATTGTATTATATTGTTGTTTATTCTGATGACTTTTTATTTTTTATTTTTCTTTTTTTTTGAATTTTTTCCTTAGTTTTTTATAATTAATTTATGATATTTTATTCTTCTTAGTTTTATATTTTTATAATAGTTGTAATTTATGAATTTTGTTCTTCTTAATAGATTTAAATAATAATTAGTTATGTTGTTGTTTTTTTCTTCATCTTTTTTAATTTCTTTTCATATTTTTGTGAATTTTTTCCTTAGTTTTATATATAATTAATTTATGAATTTTTTATTTTTCTTAGTTTTATTTTTATAATAATTGTAATTTATGAATTTTTATTCTTCTTAGTATGAGTCGAAGTGGGGTACTTCTAGTTCGTATGTACTCGAATGGGACTATATTGAGTGGTAGTTTCAATGGTATATCATTTAAAGCCGATAACACTGTGGTGGTAAAAATTCAGTGCAATATTTCTTTAGATATTTCGAGACAAATAATCCAGCATAAGTTGATGCTAAGAGAACATGAGAAGATATCCTACTTACTATATAGATATCACATACAAATGACGCCACTTATGTTCGGGCACCTCTAACTAAACGATAATGATGATGTAGAGGTGATGATTGATTGTCACCTATAATTGGAGGGGACGTTGACAAGTATAAAGGTCTATACAGACATTGAGGTGGCAGAAGTACAACTGAATGCCAATATTCCCAATGTAAATGAGCATGCAACGTGGGATAAGGATACCGGACCTTCTACACAATATCATGTGTCACCGAGTACACAAATTTAGCTCATAGAGGATGATACAAACATTTCACCACCTAACCCACTGTATGATGTTTTGGATGACGTGGACGTCGATGACATAGAAGACGTTGAGGACAACGGTGTTGCCGAACCAAAGTTTAAAGAGTTTGGAGGACGCATACAAGAATTAATGGGTGGAGATAGCGAGGTGGAGCTAGTTGAGCCCATCACATTTTATGCACCACCCTCTTATATGACACAAGCAAGTACAGCCCCAACAGATGAGCCAGAAATTTCAGACGTCCTTGAAGCCTACACTTGGGATGATGAGTCAAACCTTGCTGTGAGTTTATTATTTCCTAACAAAGATGCACTAACTGCAATGCTGAAATTTAGGGATGGTTGTAACTGGAGAGTAAGGGCTTGTTTGAAGGAGAATTACGGCATGTGGATGATCATAAAGTACAATGGAGATCAACATGTGTTTCATCATCTATTTCCCAAGACTATAGGCAGTTAGACTTTGATTTGATCACCACAGCAATTATGGCCCAAGTGAATCAATCTCCAGACATACCTATCTCTCAAGTGAAACAGTGTATTAAAGAGTAGTTTGCATACACGATATTTTACAAGAAGGCATAAATGGCAAAGCAGAAGCCCATAGCCAAGAACTACTATGGGAGGCTTCATATTTGCAATTGGGTAGTTGGTTTATGACAATTCGACAATTTCTCCCTAACACCGTGGTTGATTACATATAGGACTATGATCACAAAAATGATAGGTGAATATTTCATCTGGTGTTTTGGGCGTACAAACCATGCATTGATACATTTAATCACCTAAAACTAATGATTCAAGCAGACGAAAATTTCCTTTATGAAAAATACAAAGGGACATTGTTGATTGCATATGGTCAAAATGGGAATCGTCATGTTCTATTGCTTGCCTTTGCAATTATGAAAGGTGAAACTCTTAAGGCATGGTCTTTCTTTCTGTATAGATTACATCAACATGTTGCGAAGAAGAAGACCATTTGTTTGATTGCAAACAAACACCCATCAATCAGGGAAGCCATGGATAAAGCAGAGAATTACTGGCAACCACCGTTAGGATACCACGTTCATTGCATGAAACATTTGGCAAGCAATCTAAACGTGAAATTCAAAAACAAGCATTTGAAGCAACTCTTTGTAAACATAGGTATTTTGCTTACCTTATCATTATTTTATATATCTTGTTACATTTTACATTAATATCTTTTACTTACTATGTTATTACCTGTATAGGATACTCATATGAATGACTCATAGTTGATAGAAAGTTGATCGAGCTTCAAACACTCATGTCAGAGCTTATAACTGGGTATTGGAAAATGTGGGTGACAGAGCTTTGCGGTATCAAGCGTATGATAAGGAAAGAAGTTGGGAGTTATATGACAACTAACCTGGTGGAATGTATGAATGGCGTGCTTAAAGGAGTAAGGAGTCTACCCGTAACGGAATTGGCTCAAGCTACATACTCCAAATTAGTCAAATACTTCACAGATAGGGCGGAAGAGGCAAATGCCTAGATTCGAGCCAAATAAAAGTTTTGTACCTACATGCGGGATCAAATGAAAGAACACGATTCGAAGGCAACTGTTTGTGTGGTAACAACATTTGACCTTCTCCAGCTATGGTTTGAGGTGTAAGAATCTTATAACGGATGATGAAGGCAATTTTGACGTCACTACACGGTTTTGCTAGAAGACAAATATTGAGACTGTGGAGAGTTTCAAGCACTTCAATTTCCTTGCGCACATGTTGTTGCAACCTACTTAAGTGTCCAACTTGATTGCACAAATTTCATTAATCCATTGTATAGCCTAGAGACTATATTGGCTGCATATCGGAGTCTTTTTCACCCAGTTAGTGGGGAGTAATATTGGTCACAAATACCGAGACCAAAATTTGTACCTGACCCCAAAGATATCTGAAAACTAGGAAGACCAAAGTCTAAACGTTTTAAGAATGAGATGGATTAGAGAGAATCAGGTGAGCCAACAAGGTGTAGAGTATATCGAGAAACAAGGCATCATCGCAACACTTGTCCAAACTGGCACCGTTCTGAAGGCCCTAACAATCAGTGATATTTTTTGTATTACAAGTTAATTTTATCTTATAAATGAGTGATTATTTTTGTTTCAATTTCTTTAGTCCATTAAGTTATGTTAAATAATTAGATTGAAACTATACAAAATAACATTTTGGTTATGTTAGACAACTAGATTAAAAAAAAATAAAGTAACATTTTGGATATGTTAAATAACTAAATTGAAAGAAAATAAAGTAACATTTTGGTTATATTAGATAATTAGATTGAAAGAAAATAAAATAACATACATATATAAAAACAAACTGCAAGTAGTGGCTCCTAGTACCATATCGAGTGGGACTCCTATCTCCCTATGGTCGACCACGCTCAAGAGAAGGATCATTGGCTTGGTCCTCCATTGTTCATTGCCCTAAGTCCTCCCATTGTTCTTCACCCTGGTTGCCCTCTTCATCCGACTCTTAACAATAAGTGAAGCCTACTTGAATCTAAGATGAAGGAGGTGATCGAAATTGTGAAAATTCAAATGATCCTCTTGAACCCGACCATAGGCCAAACCCAAGTTCCACATATAAGACTTATGTATGTGGTGGCGTCATCATGCTCTGGGTGAACTAATCGTAAATGGATTCCTCAGGCAAAGGTGGCATGGTGAAAGTAGATGATCCTTCACCGGTAGGGATAGGTGAGACCGAAGTAGCTAGAGGGGTTGCGCTGATGTCTCATGCATCAGGTCATTGTCACAGATCTCTAAGTGCATGTATAGCCTACTGGTCACCGACAGTCTCATCTAGGCTCTTCTCCAAACACCTTTATGAAGGATGTCTGAGATGCTATGCGCTAAGGAGGATTATCCTGCAACAAATGGTTTGCACCCAATGCCTGCAATGTATCTGCATTGAAGCTCCCTATGTCTCCCAACATGGTAGACTGAAGGGTCTGGCTAGACTGAAGCGTCTGGCAGTAGATGAATTAGTAACCAATCAACTGTAGCATAATTGTAAATGAATTAATCAGAAAACAACATCAGAAAGAAATTTAAAGTTTAATGTCGATAATAAATAAAAACTTACACTCACCAAATTTGCAGCTATAGTGCGTGACATCCACCGGCGTGTGATGCGCCAATACCATGTCATGTATTTTGAATTCCTATGTAGTGGTTCTTGGAGTAGTTGTGATAAGACCACCCTCTGTTTCCATGCTTGCCACCAGAAAATGTATTCATGTTGTTCAGTTTGCCAATTGATGTCCATTTTCCCTGTTAACTGTTTGTGTGCTGTTAGTCGTTGTTGGCAGGTAGGGTTGGAATTGGTTAATCTTGCCCAAACTATCACAGACATCTATCAGGCCGGTGCCTCTCAATGATATGTAAGTATATCAGAGGGACAACCGCTTGCCAAATTTTAGAACCATTATAGCAGTAATATGGTATTGGGTTTTCACACACTTCTTATGCATATGGCTGCCTACAACCTGTAAAAGATAATTGTAGTTAAACAGTGAAAAGAAATTAAAAAAAGGGACTCATTGTTACAAGTAAATTATAGTTCTAATGTCTCGCAATATTGTATCATCAAATGCAACAAGTGCTCATTCATGCCTTTGAAATCACTCTACCTACATAAGTATTGAAACGTAACATGTTATATTATATTAAACATAATTTGATAAATTAAATATATCAGGGTAAATACACACCTGAAACTCAGTGGTGGATAACTGGGGTAATCAACTTCTTCTTCATCTGGGACTAATCGTGCATATGTCGACCTCAGATCATGGGATGGATTGATAGGAATCGAGCCATGTCCAAGCATGGAGCAGGTGCACATAACCTGTAAACTCTTTATGGTCGATGTCAGTGGCTCCACATAATTCCTGATAAAAGGTGTGCTAGCACAGCAAAGCCCCAACTATACTGGCCAGCAAACTAGAGGTCCAAAAGCAGAGGAAGAAACATCAAGTGTACGAATATACTAGATTTATCACTCATCAGTATGCCCCCAATTAATTTCAGAATATACACACAAGCATGATGCTATAATTTCTCCTCTGTGGCATTCAAGGGGATCTCTCTAAATTGATAATCTAACCAAGACAACAATATGAGTCCTCTTCTAATGGCTTCTACAGGAGGATTGACACTGAGTAGTTTCTAACACTGCTTAGTCCAAATATAATTGGTTCTCCCAACCACAGGCAAACTAGCAATTGGAAGGCCTATCTGGATGGCCACATCTTGTAACATAATAGTACACTTACCAATTGGCAAGTGAAATGTGTGCGTTTCGGGCCTCCATCGCTCTACCAGTTCGAAAATCAGTCCATAATCAACTTTAAAATTACTCAACCATGATACTCCAGAGAATCCTGCCTGTTGAATATGTAATTCCTTAGTTATTACTATGTGGTTTGGAGTGCACAAATTCAAGTAAAAGAAATTTTTCGCGAGTTAAGGAGTTCTGCCTAGAGGGACGAGGGATTTTAAAAATTTAATAGGACTAAGGTTCACCCTTAATTGAGGAGAATTGCTAAAGTGAATGAGCGTGGGGCTTTGGTGTTTTAAAGAGATGGGATAAGACGGTGTGTATTTTCATAGGAATGTAGTTGGGTGCCCCAAATTTAAATCATGTCCCTCAATTATCTTACAAGGTCCTAAATAGTGAGATTTACCAAAGGGACTAAATAGAAAAGAATAAAAGTGGGGCCCACACCACACAAACTTAAAATACACATTTCCCTTCCTTTTTCTTACTCTTCCTCTCTCGTTCTCCATTCTCCTAAAGCTCTCTCTTCTTCTCTTTTACCATGCCACCCAAGTCATCCTCTCCAGCAACTAATCTTGCATATTACTTGAAGATGAAAGCTTAGGACTAGAGGTAAGCGAAGGCCTTCTACCTCCACGCAGCATTGCTCCATCAGGCTTTCGCCCATTGCGGAAAATTCCCCACTGCTGCCTCCTGTAGGAGTCTTCTTCTTCTTCCTTTCCTCTCCTTTTTGGAATCTTGAGCATCGAAGAGTGTGGTAAGCTTTTTTCAAGATCTAAGGCTTGAAGAGTAGTTTAAAATTTTCTAGCAAGAATAATGATGAGTTAAAACTAGAAATTTATGGATTTATTATTATTAGAGGTGGATTTCATGAAAGTGGAAGAATAAGTCAAAGTTACGGTTTTAAATTGGGAAATTTTTTATTGGGCTTTGTATGCTTGGTTTTCCTTACAAAAATTACTGCCAGTTGGTCCTAGGATATTAGGAATAGAATCTCATTAAAGGAATCAAAGATCTTGGGGAAGATTTGAGGATTTTGGACTAAAATCGTGGCTCTAGTAGGTGTTGCAAGTTGTTGTGCTTGGGGCGCCATGAAGCAGAGAGCAACTGAGGGTTCAAGGGCTAGCACCATGTGTGGAGCCTAAGGTGCCACCATTTAGGCAGCTTCTTTGGCCTTAGGGAGGCCATAACGCCTGGCCATGTGAGGGCTCCTTGGTTCTAAATTTTAAATTTTCTTTTCAGTGTCTAGTAGGCTTAAGCATGATTTGAGGCTCTAGCTACTGGAAGTGCTTTGGATTCATGGTGAGAGGCATCTCCTACTCCCTTTTGATTGTGCAAATGTGACTATATACGTTTACCATGACTAGGGTTATTCCTTGAAATTTTTTAATGTGATTACGTGTACATGGATAGTGTCACATCCCAAAACTTACATGTGATATAAACATAAAATACCTAGGGTGTACCTCCGTGGTACCCCATAATCTCTGTGAACATTCTTAATATCCATAATTATGTGAATCATAAATATTCCAAGAAAGATATTTTGTATACATATTCAGAAAATGTTCAACCTTCAAACACTATAAAGTACTATACAACCTCCCAAGCCTAGGTGACCTACTAGATTACAGAGCTTTTCCTAGTCCTTACCAATTGTTTACCAGACAAAAGTGGAGTATATCCTTAAAGGCTATAAATTCTTCTCCTCAACCACTGTATTTGAAAAGATAATCATAGAGAGTGTGAGTTTATCATAACTCAGTGAGTAAACAACTGTACATGAAAATATCATAAGCACAAACACCACATTTACTAATACAATCAATCTATTATTTATTGTAAATAATTATAGTATTACACTTGTCTGAATTTGTGTATGATTTCTTGGGTGATCAATCCCTCAATCACTTTGCATTATATGCCATAGATACTAGCACTGAGTGACTTGGGAATTTAACCCTCAAACTCTTGGTGCATAAGTTTTCACAGTTATACACTGAGTGGTATGGGACTCTAACCCTTTCAAACTCGTGCATAGGTTTTCACATTTATACACCGAGTAGTATGGGACTCTAACCCTTTCAAACTCGTGCATAAGTTTTCACAGTTATACACCGAGTAGTATGGGACTCTAACCCTTTCAAACTCGTGTATTAGATCTTGTAGATCTTTTGCTCATCAATAAAATAGTGACGATTTATCACAATATAATTACTATGAAATAAATGAATTTACACATACTTTTATTCCCTTGAATGTCTGTCATCATCCATAACAATCATCATATATTATCAACAGCGAGATTGATTATTTCTCACTTCAATAATGTTATAAACAAGACTTGTATTGTACTTTATCTAATAAGATCACATTAGTTTAGTAAGGTTATTCACTTACAAAATGTTCCAATTTATTCAAGGAACAATCACATCTAGTTCTTTAGTCAACTAGAGAAATCAATTCTCAAAGGTAATAAAATACCTTCCAATGATATTGTACTTTTTCTCAACCTGAACACACACTGATAATCTTCTCAATTTCACAAATAACGCAAATGGGATTTATATTGTGCTTTGACTAATTTATTTAATTAATTTTGCAAGGTTGCCTACTCACCTGGATTCCACGCTCTCAGCGCTCCCACCTTGCGCCCCAAACATCCCTATTGTAACCAGGTAAAAACCATTAGGGTTACATAATAGAGAAATTTTCTATCACTACTCTCGACCTTTACTCACATCTTAAGTCATAACTCCTAACCGATAATGAATTTCTAAATGAAATTTATACCATTGGAAACTAGACTCAAAGAGCTTTCCAACGATATAAAGTTTGCCCAAAACGGAGTCCGAATGAAGAAGTTATGACTGATTGAAAATAAGCTAAGGCTTTTCAGCATACCTGGCGCCTGGGCGCCAACACAAGCCTGGCGCCTGGGTGCCAAGCCCCTTTTCTTCCCAAAATCTTCTGAACCTTGGCGCCTGGGCGCCAGGATCGCGACCTTTCACGATTCCTCTCGGTTTTGGCTCAGATCCGGCCAAATCTTCACCGTTTTCCATGATTTCTTCCATAGGATCTCACCCTTAATGTCTAAGGAGCATTTAGACACCAAAAACACCAATTTTAATCGAGAAACGAAGCCGGAATCTCGATTTTTACCCCAAAATTTCTGAAAACTATAAAATAGGGAAAAACTTAAGAAATAGAAATTTCTACCTCAATTCCTTGCTTTCCCTACGTTACTTGGCTCCTAGAGGCTCGCCCCGTAGCCCAAGATCCACCCTCCAAGCCCGGTTGTGGAGTTGGAGTGTAGAGAGAGAAAGAGAGGAGAGAAAGTGAAGAGAGAGAGAGGAAAGGAGAAAATGAAGAAAAATTAGGTGAGGCCGCCTATTTACTCGTCTGGGGTGAAATTATCACTTGCTCTTCAGTTGACCCTCAGTCAAGACTAGTAAAAGCAAATTCATAAAATCTCACCTCGGGTGATTCTAAATCCTAATTGCCCCACAATTTGCTTATTTCACTTTAGTCCCTCTCAGAGTCTCAAACTCCACTTTAACCTCGAATCAATCATCCTTTTGGTACCGGACTCATAATTCATTCCCATAAGCTCTATTCTTCTTCTCAGGTTCCTACTTGGTCATTTCTCAAAAGTACTCCATACTTTCTTTTCTTTTCATTTTAGTCCTTGAGAATTTGTAAAATGTCAAATTTCTATTTCCAACTTTCCTTCACTAATTCAAAAAGAACATTTCTCATGTAATTAAAATTTTCAATAAACTTCAACTAAACTTTAAATATTCATGAAAATTCTTGGGATATTACAGATAGCATTTATATATTGGAAAGTTCTAATTGAATAATAATAATACTCTTTTAGTTGAAACTAAGGACTATGGTCTTGTGAGGGATGAGATATTTGCATGATTAGTTAATAGGGTTACGCAAATTTCTTGAGAGTTAACCCTTATGCATGATTGATAAACACTTATGGGTATACATATATATATATATATATATATATGAGTATACATATATGAATATGGATGAGTATATACATATACACGCACTCATACTTCTTTCATGCTTGAAATGGGAAATTATAATATATATGTGTGTAATGAGATCCGTAGGTAGAAGCGTGGCTAAGTGAATGATTGATTGTGAGAATAATTATTTGACTACTGAGTGGATGATGTTTAAATATCCCTGCGGACGATTGAGGTTGCTCACATAGTAATCCTCACTGCAGGAGTCGTGATTCCTTACATTATATAGCTTGTTGTTTATTGATTATTGATTGATGAATAGTTAGATAGAAAGTATTGTATTATGCTTGTGTGATAGAATTATTGTGAATACGAGTGACCGCAATTGCTAAAGTTGATGCATTAAGGGAAGAGCCCTATGATATTATACTATTGTGAATACGGGTGACCCCAATTGCTAAAGTGGATGCATTAAGGTAAGAGTCCTATGATACTATATTATTGTGAACACTGGTGACCCCAATTGCTAAGTGAAGCCATTGAAGGAAGAGCCCTATGAAGATGCTGGAATGGTGCATCATTGGGTTGTTAGTAGAACGATCTAACAAGTCACAATGTGGCTAAGCGGCTATATTCCTTGAGAATGCCATACTTGGGATGCCACCTTTGTGTAGGAAAGGCGAGGAAATTTCAAATGTCCTGGAATGATGGACATATTATACATCATAGATATCCTGGGACGGTAGACATACTATAAATTTCAAATGTCCTAGAACGGTATACATATTATACATCACAAATGTCCTAGAATGATGGACATATTATACATCACAAATGTCCTGGAATATTGGGCATATTGCAAATATAGATTTGTGCTGACTTAAAAGGCTATCATCTCATATTATCTCATGTGTTTCATGTGGAAACCTTGATTTTACTCTTTTATGAATATGGCGATTTTGGTGAAGTCCTCTGAGCTTAAAGTTCTTGATGTCATGTATTAAACTCATATGGCTGAGCTATATATAATGAGATGGACTTTGTAATTTTCCTTGAGATGCATGACTTAATGATGATTGTGTGCATAGAGTAAGAATTCTTTATTTGGCTATGCAGGTTATAAAAAATGAATTTTGGGCCTAGTGTTGATGGATGGAATATAAATTTTGTGTCCTATTCCTGTGAGCAGGACGTAGTGGTAATCTGTTCAGCTTAAGTATCCTCTCATTGAGTAATTTCATACTCACCTTTTTTCTGTGCCGTTGTAGGTTCTTGTCATTTAGTGGACTCCGTATAAGGAGTAGTGGAGTCGCCGAGTTCTCAACCATTTCTGGCTTGGGAAGACTTCAATGTCAGGTATGTTGGTCTTTTTGAGTCGCTCTATAGTGAATAGAACTCCTAGGTATATTATGAACTAATGCCAGAAAGAGTTTACTTTATTGTTATATTCATATTGTGTGTACTTATTGTATATGATATTAGGCTTATGGTGGTGGTATTAATCCCATTATCGCAATGGTCATGTTCCCGAGATTAGGTTGTGACAGAATATGGAACAAGAGGCAGCGACGGGTAAAAAGAACTTTGGGTATATTTGTAACAACGCTGCACTTTCGTGAATTCATGGTTAACCTGCCACCACAATGTTAATCAACTTAGTATTATTGTGGTAATAAAAAACTAAATGAACAAATTAATTTCATACATACTTACCCCTTCCCACACAGCCTTAGATACGTGTTTATCTTGCAGATATAAAACTGAAGGATCCTCAGGATCGGGTTTTGGCGGCACCAAGTTTCTGGCATTTATGTTTATTATATCCAAAAGATCATATATTAATTAATTAATTAATTATGTTTTCTTAACTAACTTACAATTAATATTATCCTAGTGAAATAATTAATTGTTCAAAAATAACCCAGAACTAAAAATTATAAACACATAAAAAAACAAATACCACATCTAAATTTAGATTAAAGAGACCAATAATTAAAAATAACAAATTATAAATTTAACATAAATATTATTATATATCTAACTCCACAAAAAAAACAAAAGAATAAAAAAAATAAAAGTTTAACCTATCAAAAATAAGAAGCCTATTTATTTAAAAATAATTATTTTAGTCTAATAATTATTTCAATCTGATAACATTTAAAAAATAATCTAAAAAAATTACTATTATAATTTATACAAATAATGGCAAGTAAAAATAATAAGATTACAGGGAAAAAAATAATCAGAAAAAATTTAAACCCAACCAAATTATTTGAAAAAAAATAACTAAAAACATATTAACAACAAAAATTATTTTTAAAACAACCTAATAGTTTTTGAACACTTTAACTAAAAAATTATTACTATCACAAAAAAATTTTCTGAAAAAAAAAAGATATCAGAAAAATAAATACTCAAACAGCATAAATACACCAAAAAACAGTAAAACAAGTAAAAAGGGAAAGAAAATGAGTGACAGTTGTGAAAAAATACTTGGAGAAAAATGAGAAGGGAGGCAATACACCAGAGAGAAAAAAATGGAGCAGCGGCGCCGAAAACTATAAAACAATAGAGACCACGTGAGAGGAAGAAGAAAGGTTTTCACCCATGGTGGTGAATAAGGGGGGACACATGTCACAGTTTGACTAGCCGGTCTGTGAGGCGCACTTACCTTGGTAAGTACGCCATACGTTGCACGCAATGTGCACCTAAGAGATACGCATTACTTTGTACTTAATTCGCATCTAGGTACACTATATGTGTCCAGATTTCGCCCATGTAAGTGCATTTTGATTGCTACAGTAAAAAAGGGTTAAATATGGAATTTAATTTGAATATGGGTTAGTTGGGGAATTTGATTTAAAAAGTGGTGTACGGCCGTCAAAAAATCCTCATCTCTCTTATCTCAATCCTTCACCTCCTCGTTCTCTGCATCCTTCTTGGCTCTCTCTCTCACACACACACCCTCACCCTGTTACAGCAACAAAAAATAGGGCCTTAAAATGGGTGGTCTATTACTGCGATTGCCAAAGTTACCACCAGTGCCATATATGGAATGGAAGATGGCTTTAAGAGCGGCAATTGCAGTGGAAGAAGTGAGGGATTTGTGAGTAGAGGAAGGCGAAGAGCAAAAGAGTTGGAATCGAGTACGGCAAGGCATTCGCAGAGGCATATCGAGGTGAAATGCTCTTCTAAGTAGTTGTCATAGGAGGTGGAAGGTCAATGCGAGGACTGCATTGGTAACAAAGGTGGTGGTGCAGTAACTAGTGGCTATGGTGGGATTCATAATAAAAAATGGTGTGCGAGTATGAGGATTTAAACTATGATCATGGTAGGGAGACAAAGGAGAAGAAGAGAAATAGATAAGAGAGTGTGTGTTTGCATGTGTGTGAGTGTGAGTATATGTCTTAGCTTGTCTCTTTCTCTGAGTATTGATAGAGAAAGAAGAAGAAAGAGAGAGGCAAAGAGCTATTTGGTTCCAACGAACAACAAGAAAGTTGAGAAAGAAATTTGAAGTGAAATAATGAGAAAATATAACAAAAATAGAAGGGCATTTTACACTGCCCTTTCCTCATCCCTCACTATGACCTATGTTTTTGGTTGATGTAATAGGGTGAAAGAGAAATAGAAAGAGAGATAGAGTCAAGAATGATGGAGAGAATGAATAGGTGAAGGATTAAGACGAGAGAGATGAGAGAGAGATTGAGACATAGAGAATGACTGAGACGAGAGAAAAAGAGAAAGAGAGAGAGAGAGAATGAGAAGGACAAAGTTTTTGTTTTATTTATTATTAATGGTATTTTTATAATTTTAGGTTATGAGTCAATGTGGCAAGTGACCTAGTGGATGATTTTTGCTTCGTGGCAACTTAGTCAGCGTTTTTCGTTAATTTCTTTAACTTTTTTTTAAAAAAGGACATATTTGCAAAAAAAAAACTAAACATGTGGGACATGTTTGACAAAAAGAAATTAAGAACCACTCGCTCCAAGCCCATCAACCGCTTTGAAGGATGTTGTTAGGAAGAGAAAGGATTGGGATGTACATACTTGGATAACACTAGTAGTCGTTCTTAGTGCTCTTTCAACTGTGTTTTTTAGGGCCTTTTATAGTTATGGTACTGTAAAAACAGCTCGAGATTTCAAGGATTCTCCACCAACTATGCACTTCCTGAGTGTGCTTATGAGGCACCAATTCAGTATAGCTTTAGAGCTTAACAAATGGGTTCAAGAAAAAGCTTGGTGATGGTGGTTTCGGTGCTGTTTATAGAGGAACTCTTGCTAACAAAATTGTTGTTGCAATGAAATGACTTGAAGGCATTGAGCAAGGTGAGAAATAGTTTAGGATGGATGTTGCTTTGCTACTATAAGTAGCACCCATCATCTGAATGTAGTGAGGCTCATTGGCTTCTGTTCTGAAGGCCGCATAGGCTTTTGATATATAAGTTCATAAAAAATAGGTCTCTTGATAGTTTTCTTTTTGCCAATGAGTATCAATCAAGAAAATTGTTGAACTAGGAGTGTCGATTCAACATTATGTTGGGCACTGCAAGGGGAATTACTTACCTTCATGAGAAGTGTAGAATCTGCATTGTCCATTGTGATATAAAACTTGAAAACATTCATTTTTATGGGAATAAAATGCCAAAGTCTCAAATTTTGGCCGCCTTGCAAAACTCATAAGTTCCAAGGACCAAAGGTACCGAACCTCGACAAGTGTAAGAGGAACAAGAGGATATTTAACTCTAGAATGGCTTGTAAATCTTCCAGTAACTTACAAATTTGATGTCTACAGTTTTGGTTTGAAATTTTTGGTCTGAAACTTTGAATGTTGAATAATTAATTAATCAATGTTTTTGGTCTGGATGAGTGTTGATTGTTGAATGCTGAATGAGTGATGAATGCTATTTGAGTGCTAAATGATTACTGTGAATACTTTTTGAATGCTAAATTAATAGAAAAGGGAAATAAAAATCTTGAATTTCATTATTTGAGAGATATTGAATACTGTTTGATTTTAGTTAGTGGTATAAATTAAGACTTTTTATTTATAGATAACTTTGGGACCAATTTTGATTTAAGATATTTCTTGTTAATCTTAGATTGTCATAAATGTTATCTAGCAATCACACACAAGAGTCAGTTGAGTCTATGCAAAAAGGTGCTTTAAGATGAAAAATAAACTTAGCATGGGATCATTGTAGAATTGCTGAAGGCATTGGTTCTAGGCATTATTTAATATTTTTATATTGTAACAAGACTTTCAAGGAGGTGGAATTAATTGAATTAAGCTATATATAGCTAGAATAAAGGGAGATGTGGAGCCATGTAAAAAGGTCCTAGCAGATATTCGTTTCCAAATACAAGTAGTGTTGAGGATTTTACTCAAAAGAAATGAAAGTTTGTAGAAAATTATGAAGAAAGCAATCCTTATCCTAATGAGATTTTATATAGCGATGATGTTATATTAAATAACTTTATTGTTTAGCCTTCTAAGGTTAGGGGAAAAGCAAAGGAGATGGAAAAGAAGCCTATAAGCTCTTATTTTATGCCTAGAACAACTCATGGAGCCCAACCCACCATTAAAAGTGTGTTACAAACCAAAAAGATGAGAGAAAGGTGTGACATTGCTATTGCCAAATGGATGCTTGACGCTAACTTGTCATTTAATGCTACCAACTCATCGTACTACCAACCAATGATTGATGTTATTGCTAGTATGTGTACGGGATATAAGGACCGTAAATTCCAAAGCCTGCGTGATTATTTGTTGAGGAAAAATGTTAAAGAAGTAAATTCATATATTAATAGTTACCACAAAACTTAGAAGGAAACAGAGTGTACGATTATAGTGGATGGGTGGACTAATCAGTGTAGGGGAACCCTCATAAACTTTTTAGTTTATTGTCATAAAAGGACTATGTTTTTAAAATCTATTGATGCATCTGATGCTTCTAGGACCAATGACATATTGTTCAAGCTTTTAAAGGAAATTGTGTTGTATGTTAGACCTAAAAATATGATTCAGATTATGACTAATAATGCTACAAATTATGTTGTTGTTGGTAGAATGTTGGAACAAGAATTTTCAACTCTTTATTGGTCTCCATGTGCTGCCCATTATATTAATTTGATGTTCTAAGATATGGGCAAATTGGATGAAGTGACATTAATTGTACATCATACTTCAAAAATTACTAAATTCATTTACAATCATTGTTTTGCTTTTCATTTGATGGGGAAGCATACTAATGGAAAAGAGATCCTTCATCCAGCTCCAACTCGCTTTGCAACTAATTTCATTACTTTGCAAAGCATATTAGTTCAAAAGGTTGCTTTGCAAGCCATGGTGACATGTAAAAAATTGAGTGGTGGCAATCCTATGGATCAAGTGCTCTAAATTTACAGAAGCTTGCAATTCGAGTTTTAAGCCAAACATACAGTTCTTCGGGTTGTGAGAGAAATTGCTGTGTGTTTAAACATATTCATTCAAAGAAGAGAAATAGATTAGAGCATCAAAGGCTTAATGATCTTGTTTATGTTCATTACAACTTGAAGCTACAAAATATGTATATTTCTCTTCATAACATTGTTTACAATTTTTAAACATACAAAGAATCATTTATATTTTTATATGTTTAAATAAAAATATACAGGAAAGAATTATCATCTTATCAACTTTGAATCATTTGCAAAAAAATAGTGATTAGATATTGGAAGAAGAACCACCAAGCTTCACCGCTGAGGAATTAGAAGTTCTTAATTGTGAATTTGTAGCTTATACTACTGAGAAAGATGATGCTGATTGTGGTTTGTGATTGATAATTTTAATATATTATTTTATGATGTCTTTTCAAGATGTTTATTTATCTAAGTTATTTTCTACATAATTAAATTTGGATGAAATTATTCGTGATGATGATGATGGTGGTGGTGGTGGTGGTGGTGGTGGTGGTGAAGATGTTGAGGGAGCTGCTAACATAGAGTATAACAGACGACTAGTTGACTCATGGGGTATTGCCTTGTATCGGAGAAACAGACAACTTAGAAGCTTGGAATTTCTAAGATGATTGATGATTTTATGAATATTTGCATTTTAATGACTTTATAAATTATTATGATGTATAAGACTTTAATATATGAATTATTATATTTGAATGATATTATTTATGACTTTATGAATTATTTTGAATATTTATGACTTTATATTTGAATTATTATAAATGTTTATGACTTAAAGTGTGAAATTTACATATAAATTTTACTTGTTTTTGAATTTATTTATAAAGATGTACATATATATATACATATATACATATATATATATATATATATATACATATATATTTTTTAATTTATCTACGTGGGTCAGTAATTGACTGGTGACTCAGCGGTTGAACCAGTGACTGATGATCCAAAGGCTTGCCTAGGTCAATGGCCGGGTAGGATCTAATAACACTAGTCTAAACTTTTTTGTCTTGAAATTGAGTAATCCACCACTATTATAGAATCTTGTTGCAAATTCTCCACATTCTCCAATGTTAAATAGTCCACCATTGTCATAGAATCTTTTTTCACCTTCTGAGTTTGGAGAATTTCTTTTTGGTTTGAACCCAGGGTATTCCTAAGCCACTTTAGACTTGGGACTAATCCTTGTTCAGGCTAAGAATATTAAGGTTAAAGCCCTCTCAACAAGTGCGCTTCTTGAAATTCAAACTTGTGTTCTCTCTTTTACGAGAATTGAGACTGCTTACTATCTCAACCAACAATTATTGGTAGTGTGGATAATTTTCAACAAGATTCTATGACACTTAGTTTTCTCTATTCAATTGCAATTCTCTATACTCATTTTAAAGATAATATATAATTTTGTTGACACTTAATGCATATTATAAACACATTTTTTTGATAATTTATTTTTAATAAAACTCACGTTTCATAAATGATAAGTTTTAAAAAATAATATCTCATTTTTATTTTTTATTTTAATAAAAATATTTACCATTTCATATTAAGATTTGATATCACAATTTTTGATACTTTAATATAAATAAAATAAATAGTTGTAGAAAAAAACACTTAAATATAAAATGAAGTTAGAAGAGTTCTTTCACACTTTTGAAAGAAGAAAGAAAAAATACAAATGATCTAGATTGCAAATACAAGAAGCCATGTGGTGAAATGTTAAGCATTTGATTCAGACAGAATGAATGGTTGAGATTGAACTGCAATATGCATAGTACATTTTTCTCTCTAAATACAAATGATCTAGAAGCGTGGGAATGATAGACTCATATATGGTAATATTTTCTTGACATAAAATTATTATTTTATACATATTGTCTAGTTATCAAAAACTAAAACTATATTTTGGTCCTTAACAATTATAATATTTCTCAATTTTGTTCCTTATAAAATTTTATTTTTAATTTGGTCCCTCACATAAGAAATATTTATCAATTTAGTCACACATAAAATAATCTCTTCAATTTGGTTCTTCACATATGGATATTTTTTGAATTAGCCCCTCAAATATGAAACATTTTCCAATTGTCACTCATAAAATTATCTTTTCAATTTGGTTTTTTACATATGGATATTTTTCAATTTGGTCCCTCTTATGAAATGTTTCACAATTTTGGTAACTCAAAAAATTAACTTTTCTATTTGGTCCTTCACGTATGGATATTTTTCAATTTGACCCCTCACATAGGAAATATTTCTCAATTTAGTCACTCATAAAATTATCTTTTCAATTCAGTCCTTCACATATGGTTATTTTTTAATTTTGTCCCTCACATGAAATATTTCTTAATATAGTAACTCAAAAAATTATTTTTTCAATTTGGTCCATCACATATACAATATTTCTCAATTTAGTCAATTATAAAATTATCTTTTCAATTTGGTCCTTCACATATGGATTTTTTCAAATTAGTCTCTCACAAATAAATATATTATTAATAATGTCTTTTTTGTCAATATGTTATCAAGTTAGCCCAATTTAACAACAAAGTCTATGTTAAAATGTGATAGAGATAATTTTGAAAAAATGCCAAAAATTCTTAGGACTATTGACATGAATAATGTTAGATTTTAGGAATATAGAAAAGATATTCTCAAGAATGCTTGTAATAAATCAAATATGGAAATGTCACATTGCTCAGAATCACATCTCAAGGAATCACATTCCCAAAATTGTAAACATTATTAAAAATGTAAAATTTCTTGTACCAAATGCCCCCTTAGATGAAAGTTGACACAAAAACAAATAGGCAACATATGAACAAGTAACTCTTAACTGTGAACAAAGAACAGAGCTCCCTATGCTATAATTAGTTGTTGTGGATTTCATTGAATGTTAGATTAATTTTGAAGAATTCCAATATTTTTTTAAACTAACTCATTCTGTTGAAGTTCACTTGTTTTCGTAGTACTATTTTGCTTTATTTTTTTGGATCAATAGGTGGATCAAAGCCCACTTTAATGCACGGGCTAAGATGAGATGGGCCTAATCTATATGGGTTAGTGATGTCCTATCTTTAGTCTATTTTACAATTTTAGTTATAAGTCGTTCACAAGTTCTTTTTTTTTTTTTTGCTAAAAGAAAAAGTTTTCTTCATTTAAATTACTGAAAAAATTATTAAAAATTATAGTTATATTAATTTAATTCTTGATGATACTTTCTTATCTTTTCTTATGTTTTAAGTTGTTCTACTGAATCGGTTACTTAAGACATTTGGTCTCTACCCAAACTTGATTGAAAAAAATGAAATCACTTCTTATAAATTCGTTGAAAATAATTCTGATTTATTTTGTAGCCAAAAAATAGAATAATATATATATATATATATATTGGATAATAATAATTTCTAATAATTTTTTTGAGTTTAACTAAGTTTAAGGGTTTGAGAATATTTCTAATTTCTATTTTTAAATAAATAAAGAATAGAAAAATATAATAGAAATTCTGAAACCAAAAAATAACTCGGGAGGTGCAAAATTATAGAGGGTCCCCAAAAAATTTCATCAATTTGAATATGATCGTATGGTGTTTGAATCAATAGATAGCCCTTTCTCCTGCATTTGTATGAATCAATATCATTCCATTTTAATTCTCAATTTAATTTATAAAAGATAATATTTATTTAAATTTAGTCTTTTTCATTTCAAATTTCAAAATTTATTATTGCTTTATTTTAAATTTTTTATTATTATAAATTATTTTGACAAACTAAAAATTAAAATAAATATAAATTTTTAAAAATTAAATTAAAATTTTTAATTTTTTTAAAAACTAAATTGTGATGATTATATTTACGTCAATAAAAAATTTAGTCATACATAAAGCTTGTTTCGGTTTTCCCAACAATTTAGTGTGGCAGAGAATGTACACGCTAACTCAATCATCTTCCTCTCAAATAAACTGCAAAGGAAATTTACATAACAACTTCATGAATGCAGAAGTGGAACATTATCATATATAAAAATAAATATGTACTTCTTTCTTGATGCCTCTATCTTTTAACTTGCTTTTGTATTTTCCTTTGACAAACTTTTTCAAAAGCATTGTTTTATCAATAAAATTTATCAAAATGGTTCGCACATTTAGGCTAACAAAATGAATTAATAAATGATTGAGTCTATTTTCGGTTAAATAAAACTAATTAGTACACCTTTCTTGAAATTTTCACCAAGGGGAAGAGTGTACTTTTTAATACTAATTAAATTAGAAAACAGTTATCTAAATAATTTGACTTAACTTTTAAGTATATATTGTAAAAATAGTAGTTTTTAATTATGAAAAATGTAAGTGTGCCATGTGGATAGATCTATTAAAATGGACAAGTTGAACTAATTTAACTCAATTTTTAAATGGGTTAGGTTAACTTTTAGTCAACTAAAAAAAAGTTGAACACATTTGATTTGGGTCGGGTAACATGTGAATTATTATTATTATTATTATTATTATTATAAATATATACTCATATCTTGTCTTAGTGTCACATCCCAAAAATTGAACATGTGAAAAGATATTACTTTTAGGAAAACCTCAGTGGTATCCCGAAATCCTGGACAATCTTAATATGCACAACTACTCATTTGATAAAATTCTCAAACATAAGTTATTTGCATATATTCTGTAAGCTATTACATTCAACCTCTATTATTCATTCCACACGATAGAATTATATTCATCTGATAAATAAATATAGGCATACATAATCTGATATTTTTATCTCATCGCAAGCCTAGGAGACCTATAAAAAGTATAGAGCATTCCTATTTTTCACATTAATAAGTACTAGTATCCCACCAGACATAAATGGAGAATAACTCCAAGGGGCTTCTAATCTTCAATCAGATACTCTTCTTCCTTGTTTTCTATATCTGAAAAGATAATCATAGGGAGTGTGAGTTTATTTAAAACTTAGTAAATAAATAACTGTACTGTATAAAATATCAAAAGTACAAATATCACATTTACTCATATAATCAATTATCTTATACATCGAGTAGTATGAGACTTTAACCATTTCAAACTCGTGAATAAGATTTCATAGATATACACCGAGTAGTATGAGACTCTAACCCTTTCAAACTCGTATTTATGATTTCATCAATTTACACCGAGTAGTATGAGACTCTAACCCTTTTCATACCCGTGCATAAGTTTTCATAGTTATACACTGAGTAGTATGTGACTTTAACCATTTCAAACTCATGTATTAGATCCCGTAGATCTTTGCTCGTTAATAAAATAGTGAGAATTTATCACATTATACAAAACTATGAAATAAATTAATTTATACATACTTTTATTCCTTTGAATGTTTGTAAAAAAAATACGTCAATCGTCATATACAGTCATCTAAAGATTGATTGCTTAATATTCAAATAATATTGTAAATGGGACTTATATTGTACTTTGACTAATAATATCAAACTAGTCTAACAAGGTTATTCACTTACCTTAATATTTGTTTAAATTTACCTTGTTCCACACTAGAATTTGTGTAGGAAAATTTCCTAATAAAAGATATCATAAGGAAAAATAAGACAGGGAACGAAATCATGAAAATATGCGACATTTTCTGATTGTTACAGTAATGGTCAACGGTCAATGTAGCTACAGTAATGGTCAACGGTCAACGTAACTACAGTAACGGTTCACAACGGTTACGGTTTGCTACAGTAACGGTTCACTATAGTGACGGTTTACTATAGTAAGTTGAGCGCTACAGTCCGTTGACTGCCGACACTACAGTGACTGCTACAGTAAACTCGAAATTTCCCGATTTTCCAGTTGCTACAGTAACTTCAAATTTTGCAGAAAATCTTCCAAAATTTTTCATCTTATAATTCCTTGTTTTTAAACCAAAATTTCATCTCTCCTAACTTACTTAACTCAAAAACTTCCAAAACAACTCAAATCCATGAATTATCATCAAAATCTTCAAGAACAAAATCTCCTCCAATTTTTCACATAAACTGAAATTTAAGGAAAATAATGAGATTAAAACTTACCTTTAATCTTTACCAAGCTTTTGAACCGAACAATTCTAAAAAACAACACCAAATCTATGGGAGAGTTGAGAGGGGAAGTTTTAAGGTTGAGAGAATGTGAGAAAGTGAAAATGAAGAAGAGGCGAGAAAGTGAAATGAAGAAGGGAGAGAGAGAGAGCTAAAAACTTAGTGGGTTAGTTGGATAACCCAATGGATATCCATACCCATTGTCCAAACCCATTTGACAAAACATACAAAATACCTTAATTAATTTTTCAATTAATTAAATTCAATCATTTTCCCACAAATTTCACTATTCTTAAGAATATACCCCATAAGGTTTAAATATCCAGTCTAGTCATTTAACTCAATTTTCATAAATAATATTCAAATAGAATAATTAAATATGAAAATTAAGAATGACAAAAGTAAATAACTAAAGTAACGTTGTAAAATTCTAAAATACTCTCAAACAAATTATACTCCAAAATTAACGGGTATTACATTCTACCCCCTTTAAAAGAAGTCGGTCCTTCGAATTAAAATCTTATCTCAAGCTTCAAATAAATATAGATATTTTTCCACATTTCGTCTTCTGTCTCCCACGTAGCTTATTCGCGAGAATGATTTCTCCAAACAACCTTGACAGTAGAAATTTCCTTAGTGCGCAATTTCTTTACTTTTCTATCAAGAATAGCTACTGGTACCTTTTCGTAGGTGAGAGTTTCATCAAAATGAACTTCTTGGGGTTGAATGACATTAGAATGATCAGGAAGATACTTTCGTAGAATGGATACATGAAATATTGGATGAACTCCTTCTAGGTCTGAAGGTAGGTTTAGGCGGTATGCTACCTTACCCACTCTGTCTACAACCTCATATGGGCCAACATATCTCGGACTAAGCTTTCCTTTCTTCCCGAATCTCATTACTCCCTTCATAGGTGAGATTCGTAAGAAAACCATGTCACTTATTGCAAATTCAAGGTCACGTTGCAGGTTATCCGCATATTGGTATAATTTACATATTGATCACTAGTATCTCATATTTCTTTTAAAATAAGTAATTAGTGATTAATTAAAATTTCAATTAGAAATTAAAATTAGTAACTATTTATTAATAAAAATAGTCAATAATTCAATTTTTATCTAATAATTTATTAGCACTTTAATTATAATTTACCAATTTATTAACACTTTAAATTAGTCAATTATTAATAAAAAATTAGTCATTAATTCATTTATTAAAAAATTAGGACACTTTATTAAAATATTGATATAATTAACTAAATTAACTTTAAATAAATAACAATAAATAATAATATTACATCAAAATATAAAATTTATACTTTTTCTAAATATCACACATCTTAGATTATATTTGTACATCAATATTCAAATAATATATTTTATAATAAATTACATTTATCTACTTTAAATTATATTTATCTAAATATTTTTTAAACATAATTCACATTTTTAATTTTTTTCAACCACATTAAACAAAACTGAATTTACCCGAGCTCACCCTACTTCAAAGGGGATGTATTTGACTTCAAAGGATGTGCGTTTGTTGACATAATGATTAAAAACAAATGACGAAAAGAAAGGGAAAGTGGTTAATAATTGGAGAGACAGGATATAAAGCACGGGAGAGAGAGACAGTGATGGACAGACCAAGGCTTTGAAATGGACATTGCTTGTTGTTATTCGCACACCAACTAGCTGTGAGGATTACAGAACAAAATTAAAGATTTTTTGAATCTTAAAACAATAAATGGGATTAAAAAACTACACAGATCTCGAAAAACATATAAGGATGCTCGAGATCCTCACAGCATTACCCTTTGCAAATACACATGCGTATATATGGCTTCCAAAAAGGCGGTCGTCACACTAAATCTGGATATTTCTTTTCCTGGCCGCCAGGCTGGAAGTCTTTTTAATGTAGTCTAGACTTTTCTAAAGCATTTTATATTTTTCTTATTTCCACGGCTATATTAACTTTATTTTATTACATTAAATTTTTCTAAATTATTTTCTAATATAACCGGTCTTCACTCTCTACTGGCTAGTCTAAAACATGGTGGCTCCAACTCCAAATTTGGAAGAATTCGCAGGCCCTCACCCACGAAGATTCGCTTTCTGATTGAGTAGCTTCTTGGTACTAACCCTCGACTCATACGAATCTTCCTGACTAGTTTCACGGCATACAAAGTCTCAGTGGTCAGTGTATATTAATGCATTGATAATTTGATACCTTAACATTCGTAAGAAGTGTAGTTCAATATTGAGATTTCGACATTCATAAAAGAAAGAACCATGAGAGAGATGTGGGAGAGTCGAGAGAGCTCGGGATCTGCAGAAAGCAGTGTCACACTCAGTTCTTCATCTTCCTCTTCCCCTTGGGAAGAACTCGAAGCATCACGCTCATTATTACCGCGAGAATTAATTACGAGCTCTCTGTATGTAAACGACGACGTCCAGTATTTCCTGAGGGAACTGAACAAAGCAACCGGTGAGGGAGTCTATGAATCGGAGACTGTGAACAGAGTGACGCGTGCAGGGAACACCATGCTTCACCTGGCTGCCAAATCCGAGAGCCAAAACATCCTTACGCATCTCACCGATCACTTCCCCGACCTGATCCCAACCCAGAACATGAGGGGAGACACAGTGCTGCACGTGGCTGCCAGATCCCGCGACACTGCGTTACTCAACACTGTGACGAAGTGTTATTGGGAACATTTGGTGAGGGAGGATGAGGTGGGAGGGTTGTGGAGGGTGCAGAACGCGTACGGGAACACGGCGATGCATGAGGCGGTGATGAGGGGGAACATGGAAGGGGCGAAGCTGCTGTTCGGGGTGGACGCAGGAGTGGCGCATTGCCAGAACAAGGAAGGGAAGACGCCGCTGTATATGGCGGTGGAGAGTGGGAACGAGGAGATTGTATGGCTTTTGATGGAAGCTCCGTTCAACAACAGGGAGACGCACCAGGGGACCTCCCCGCTTCATGCTGCTATCCTCGCCGGGCGTTCAGGTAAGTCCTTCATCTTTCAAATTGAATTTTAGGATTGATTTTGAGCGAATTTAAATTTGCATAAACGTGATTAGAGAGAATGGGAGGGAAGTGAACGGCAAGAGAGAACATAATGACAACGACGGAAAACAAAGAGATGAATAATAGGAAGATCATAACAAAGGGTATCACAGGAAAATAGGAAGATAATTTCATGATAGGAGGGTAGGTAAACCACGCTTAATGCCAGAAGCTAACCCCAGCCTATGGTGAACCAAACTTAGGTTTCCCTTTCTCAATTGATTCTGATGCTTCGTGGTACCGCAGAACTAAATGAGTCTGTTTTCATCCAAACTCGCATTTAGCATCCTTTACCGGGCGTTTAGCAAGTCTATTGTTGAATTTGGGCTCAAACTACTTATCCAAATCGAACCCATCTTATAATTTGATTTAAATCTTAAATTTCAAGTAAACAATTAATATTTGTTTATCAAAATGTTAATGATAAAAATATATTAATTTATTAAATAGAATTAAAATGAACTAAATAAAATATTAAAAAATAGATGGACTAGTTGGGCTTGATCCTAAAAAATGAGTCACCTATTTAAAAAATAAAAAAAAAGGTTATAAACGGATATATAATTCGTATTTGACCCGCCCAATTTTCACCCAATCCAAATCCATCCCAACCTATTTCTTTGCCATATCTAAAATTCAATCGATTTTGAGAAACAAATGGGTTCAGAAACAAAAAAAATTTAGATACTTATCTCACCTTGCCCTATTACTTATTTTCCCAATCAAGCCATTAGTCGTTGTTTACTATTTGTTAGAAAAATAACTTCTGTAAATAAGATTTCTATATTTCATTTTGTGTAGGTAAAATAAAGTATTATACTTCTCAACCTTTGGTGGAAGGTTGGCTCAGAAACGAAGATTCAGTGTCCAAACATGTAATAATTGAGTTCGGAAGTAGAGTCGACTCACTTGACAGCAACAAAGGAAGCATGTCCAATGGTATGATTTTTTTTTTTTGACGAATATGGTATAATTAATTAGTAGTTACTATGAATTTCATGGGAGATTAGATTAATTTTTTAAATTTTCCAACATTTTTATAAACTAACTAATTCTCTTAAGTTTAATTGCTTTTGTACTACCAAGGAGCATGCCTAGAAACGATTGACGAAAAAGAAGCTGGGGGACGACCAAGGAGCATGCCTAGAAATGATTGTGGTATGATCGATTACTCTAAATTTCATTGAACTTTAAATTTACGAGAATGAGATTGAACTTTCAATGTGGTGAAGGAACTTGTTCATCAGCCACACTTTAATCCCATGGAGTCACTGAACTAGAGGGTCTGTTATAGTGGTGAGGTATATATATTGCCCTTTTTGATAAACCCTTTTTGGTTCTTATAACTCCATGCGTTCTCCAATGTCAGGACTGTTGCAGAAACTAGTGAAACAAAGACGTGAGTTAACAGAGTTAAAAGACCAAAAGGGTGGGACGCCCCTTCATTGTGCAGCAGCAGTGGGTCATGTTAAAGCTGCACGCATAATTGTGAATGTAAGTCCTTCGAGTGCTTTGGAATGGAACTCAAAAGGCTATCTTCCTATCCATGTTGCCTGCAGAAAAAACCATGTGAATGTGGTGAGGCAGCTTGTTCATCACCGACACTTTGATCCCATGGAGTCAGTCAACTCCAAAGGTCAAAACATTCTGCACATTGCAGCAAAGAGAGGGAAGGATGAAGTGGTGAGGTATATATTAAGCGAGAAGAAGCTCGACTGTCTGTTAAATGTGCAGGATAAGAATGGGAATACGCCATTGCATTTGGCCTCAAAGTACTTGTTCCCTAAGGTGTTGTTATTGTTGCTAAAACAAGAGAAGAGAGTGAATGTTAATGTTGTGAATAATGAAAGAATGACGGCTCGCGATATTGTCATGCTCAATAGAAAGACTCCACCTACCATTCGAGAGGTATGGTGTATGTGATTCATTCTTGTTCTTAGCCCACTACGTGTTTTGTTGAATCTATTTGAGTAAAATTTATTTTTAAAGAATAATCATGAAATATTTTTGATAAAATCAAGAATTTTTAACTTTATTTTTGTTGAAGAATAATTTCAAATATTTTATTTTCTTTGTATTTTTAAGTTGTTTCGCCAGTGAAATCTCATAAAACGAAATTTAACAAATATATAGCTTCATATTAACTTTAGTCCCGGTCCCATATCACCCACCATTCTAGCCTCTAGGTGAATGTTACAGAAAAAAAAAAAGTCAAAATGTAAAGAATTTCCTTCAACTCTAGGGGTTGGGTAATTTATTTTCTCAACTTTTAAATTAATTTGGCAATAAATCACATTAAACTTTTGATTTTATACAATATAATCCCTCCATTGACTCATTCATACTAGACTTTTACTTTTCTTGTTAATGTAAGTTGAATGTTTTTGGCTTGTTGCAGTTGCTATCATTTGCTATCTTGAACTCCATTGGCGCACCTTTGAGTGAACAGGGAAGAAGATTAAGACGTTCAACAGAGGCACCAAAAGCCAAGTGGATCAAAGATCGTGTCAGCACTATCTTACTAGTTGCCATACTAATCACCACCGTAACCTTCGCCGCCGGTTTCACCATGCCCGGCGGCGTCTACAACTCTGACGACCAAGACAGAGAGAAAAGAGGCATGGCTACTTTGCTTCATAGAAAAATGTTCCAAGTGTTTGCAATCTGCGATGTGATAGCCATGTACAGCTCCACCATGGGGTCTTTCATTCTACTATGGGCTCAGCTAGGTGACTTCCACATAGCACTGAGTGCCATATACTTTGCTTTGTATATGGTGGGTTTGGCTCTGGTTACAATGTCTGTTGCTTTCATGGCTGCCGTTCATTTGGTGGTGGGCAGTCTCTGTTGGCTTGCTTTTGTTGTGATGCTTATTGGAATCGTCTTCCTTCTCATGTTCGTGCTTCTATATATTCTTCTCACATTTCCTCTGGGAGCTCGCACTTTTCCATTGCGGCACATCTCCAACTTCATCTTCAGGATCATCATTCCCTTTTCAGGAAGTTATACTAAGTTCAAGAAGGTGAAAGCTTTGGGAGAATCAAAACAAGGGAAATACAGAGATATTACACCTGAGTAATATAACACATATGTTAGGCTTTAGGGTTTAGTATTTAAACTTAAGCTTCCAGGTGCTTTAACGATGAAAAGCTTGATTATGCTCTCTTATTCTTTTGGTTATTAATTCTTTTATGGAAATGGTAATATGATCATGTGTAGCTATTTCTTTCATAGCATTTAATTTTATAGATTATTATGTTGCTTGCCTGTTATTTGAGTAAATTATTTATTTAGTTTTCAAAGATTATAATTATCTTAATTTATTCTTTGAAAATATTTTATTTGTTTCAATTTTATCATTCTGTTTGTTAAAGTAATTTTAGCAAATAAAGATTTTAAAATTTGACAATAGAATAGTTTTAGATTTTGTAACATTGAATTGAGAAAAATGTTATTTTTTTATTAACTAAATTGAGACATTAAATTTTTTAAAGATTAAATTAAAATATTAATTATAATATTTCAAGGGTTAAATGAGTAATTTACTCTTAAATTTTCAAAAGTGGTACTCAATTGAGTGATTTACTCTACACTTAGAATGACAACAATTAAATGAAAACTCCTTGTGAGAATAATGGCCGAAGTTTAGTGCCATCACTACAACAATTGACGAACTATATAGCATATATCATAAAAAAAAAGTAAAACAAATTTGATAATAGAGTGACTCTGATATGCTTTTCACAATAAAGGTTAACAAATTTCAAATGATATATAGCGTAGAAAGTTCACGGACACTATTTTTTTAAATGATTTTTTTAAAATTACGAGTATGAGGAGGTTGTTTTAGTCTACATACACTTCAACTAATCAATTTTTTAAATTAAATCAACGGAAACTTTGAATTCATGCCCTGCTTTCCCCTGTTTTCAAACAGAGCACATGCAGGTTGCAGAGTTTTTATTTTATATTTTTAACATTTAATCACACAAGCATATGAAAATAGACAGTTTTGGCACCTGAAATATATTTGGCTGTTGAGACTGGAATTAATGAACTGCTAAAATTAACGGCTTATAAAGCTGTTCAGCCCGTTTCCTCTCTTTCTCTCTCTCTCGTCTTTGTGTATAAATCGATCTCTTGTCCCAATCCCCCTCTCTCGTCTCTGTCAATCGTCTCTCTTGTCTCAATCCTTCACCTCCTCATTCTTTGTCTTCCTTGTCGCTCTCTCTCTCTCTCTCTCTCTCTCTCTCTCTCTCTCTCTGTTACAATAACCAAAAACAGGGCCTGAAGATGAGTGGTCTATTACTGCGATCGCCGAAGTTACCACCGGTGCCGGACGAGGGCCTGAAGATGGTTTTAAGAGCGGCAGTGGCGGTGGAGGAAGTGGGGGTTTTGCGAGAAGAGGAGTTGGGGTCGAGTACGGTGAGGAAGTGGAAGATCAGTGCGGGGGGCTGCGGCGGTAACAATGGTGGTGGTGCGGCGGCTAGTGGCAGTGGTGGGATCCATATCCGAAAATGGTGTGCGAATGTGAGGATTTGAACTATGATCATGTTAGGGAGGAGAAGAAGCTTGGAGGTGAAGGAGAAGAAGAGAAAAGAATGAGAGTGCATGTGCGTGTGTGTGGGAGTGTGTGTGTGTGTCTCAGCTTGGCTCTTTCTCTGAATATTGATAAAGAAAGAAGCAGAAAGAGAGAGAGAGAGAGAAAGAGCTGTTTGGTTCCAACGGACAGCGAGAAAGTTGAGAAAGAATTTAAAGGAAATAACAGGAAAATATAAGAAAAATATAAGGACATATTACACTGCCCTTTCCTCATCCCTCTGATTTTGGTTGCTGTGACAGGGTGAGAGACAAATAGAAAGAGAGACAGAGCTGAGAAGGATGGAGAGAATGAGTATGCTAGTGCATCCAAGAGTCTGGCTGACCATGACGTTAAAATGAAGGAAGCGAAAGCTTTTGGTGCATCCAGGAGCTGCCATCTCTGAGGCCAACAATGAGCAAAGGGGTGCAAATGCTAGAAGGATTTGCCAATATGGAGATGCCACCAGTGCCAAAATCTGTTGCAGAAGGGTATGCTAGTACTAACTCCACTGTATCGGCCTCTGCTTCAGCTTTCTCCTCATCTTCTTCATTGCAAGTTATATAGGCTTTACTCGATTGGCTTTGGGAAGGAATGCCTAAAGAGCAACTTCTTCCTTGTTATAATTACTCAGACTCATAGGAAACTCCTTCATACTTATATAAAGAATCGGTTCTAACTTACGTTTCTTGTGGTTTATTATCTGTAATTTATTCTAAAATTTCTTACATAATGTGTAAAATTTCTATAATTTCTTTCATAAATCAAAGCCCATGCGATAAAAGGACTCAATTGAGATTAAAAAATTTTAAAAACTATTACACAATCAAGATTTAGCCACCCTACCAGATAAGACTTTGTTGTTGTTTCAAGATGGCATTAACTTATGAGAAAAAAATGTTGTAAAAATAGCCTTATAAAAGCTTAATATTTCAAAAGAGAAATCTACAAGTCCCACATTGCTTGAAGCAAGGAGGGGAAGAGAGTTTATATACTAACATGTGTTAGTAGGCTAATAAAGAGCTTGGGAAGAGGTGGGCTTTCGCGCACATAAGCCCACATGGTTTCAAGCTAGTGCAATGCAAAACGTCTGATTTGTCCCCCTGCATATGCGATGAATCAAATCAGTTTAGTTTTTCTCTGGAGAAATAATTTTTTAACTTAATTTTTTTAGCTTACCTGAGCAGAGGTAACTTTACACTTATGAAAATTAATTAGATTAACGTCAGAAATTATGGGCTGACAGTTTATGTTTCGTTATTTTAAATATATTTAAAAACTTCTTATTAAATTTCCGAAACTGCTCCTATAAAAGGAGGGCTTCCCCCCCTCATTTCTTACACCTAATCAGAAAACAATCTGATCATCTCTTCTCTCCCTCTCTCACTGGGTTACATCTTCTATTTTCTGCTGTTCTGTGGCTTGAGATTATTTTCTCAGATGAGTCTGTTTAATCATGGAGGGAGTTCTGTAGATGCAGTACTCTTGCTGTCGTCTCGGAATAATTTCCTGGAGGGAGTTCTGTAGATGCAGTACTCTTGCTGTCGTCTCGGAATAATTTCCTTAAAGACAGTGTCTAATGAAAAGACACGACTCAGATTTTTTCCTTGCTGGTTTCCAGATTTTATCCAACCAAAAAAACTTATACACATAAAATAGAACTCATGAAAGAACTTCTGGACAAAAAAATAAGAAGTCACTTTGCCATTCAGTTGTAATCAAAAGAGGAAGTCCTGTGTAACGGCATTGTCAGCCATCCAGCGTGGTGTTCTCTTGATTCTCTTGGAGCGTCTCAACGCGATCACTTCACTTGCACGATTAGCCTTCGCTTTCGACTTCTCATTTTTCGCAGCACTCTCTGTAAAATCACAAAAAAAGCATTGGCTCTGTGTCTGACAATCCGAGTCGTCTTCTCTTCTTGCCGCCGCAACGTTTTGGTTCAAACTAGCTCGAACCAGTAAGGGCTTCGTTTCGATAAGACGACAGGGACTATGGTTTGGTGAGGACAAACCGGTGACGATGAATTCCATGGGAAGCCACCATAGTAACGGATCGTCTCTGTAATACGAAGCAGCGGCCATTGTAGCTTTGTTGGAGAATTCGTCGATCTCAGACAGTGATGAAACCACAAGTGATTGTACCTTCAACTGATTCATGATCGATGGGGGAAAAAGGTACGCCGTACGCTAGAACCCTAAAATCGTATGTGATTTTCTGAAGCTTAATTGGAACTTGTGAGTTATAGTAGTAACAACTATAAATTCTGATTCAAAGAATTAAGATGCGGTTGATTAATAATGGTGATTTTTGCATTAATCGTTCTATAATTACTTGATGGTCAAGAATATGAATCCATGTTTACCAGAGAAAAGACTTGCCTAATGGAGCATCTGCCATTAATTTAGGATTCGAATTTGGGACATGATTAAGTCAGGTTGGACGAATTTTTTTTGAGTTTATCTTGATTATTTTATGGCATAAGTATTTATGTACTTGTTTGAGAGAACTTATAAAAATAACTTATAACATGTCAATAAATTATTTTTATTTTATTTTCATAAGTTTTTTATAATAACTTAAGAAAATAAATTGAAAATATTTTATGTAAAATTTATCTTTATAAATTCTTCAATTGTAAAAATAATTCATATATAGGTGTTTATATGATAAGTAGTTAAATAAACTGTTTATCCATGATCATTTTTGTTAATTATGAGCCATCTTTCTTTTCTTTTTGAACTATAAAAACACTAAATTAAGCTATAGCCTATAATGACTTAAGCTTAACCGTTTTTATCTTGTCATGATAATTAAAACTGATTGATTATTATTTCCCTTCTCTCTGCTTTCTCAATTTTATAACAAATACAGAATTACGCTTGGGACACGTATTTACAATTTTGTTTTTGGTTATTACACAATCAAGTTGGCTTTCTCGGGGAGGGAAAACAAAGGAAACTAGAGAAAACTTATTTAACTTCTAACAAATATTGTAAAAGTGTAATTTAGAAAGGGCCAACAATCTCCCTTTACAAAATACAAGTCTTGGGAATACTTTTAAGAACTTAATTTTCAGCAATTTAGTATTTCTTTTTTTATTATTATCAAAAACATCTCTTCATCCCATAAGATAAATACTAATTATTTTGAGACTCATTGAATATGAGGGTAAAGTCATTTTTAAATTAACATTTTAAAAAAAATGAAATTTTTGTTATTCGAGGTCAAAAACACAACAAAATTTAATTCCCACTAATTGAAAAGATTTCCACGAAAGGTAAGAATATAATATAATACACTCAACCACTATGGGAGATGAAATAATTCATTGGACAATCTTGGAGCATGCACGACTTTTCCTGATTTCACGTTTCAAATTCGTGGGACTACACTTGTTCACTGGCTAATTTAACCACATTGATTGGATTCATCCGACGTAAATTATGTCCGATTAAAAATTTAGTGAACCTAAAAAGTTCTAAGTGAGGCTCGAAATTTTGAATATAAATTGAATATAAATTTTAGAGAGAGAGAGAGAGAGAGAGAGAGAGAGAGGTTACTAAAATATTTTTTTTTCTCATTTTCCACATTATTCTCCATTGAAAGTAATTTTGCTCAGGCAATGTCAAGTACTAAGGGTATGTTTAATATGAAAAAAAAAAAGAATGGGAATGAGTTATTTTACTAAAATACCCCTACTTTTATTAAAAAAAGAAAGTTGTGTGTTTTTGAAACTGATAATTTGGATAAATTTTCATTACCTTTCCTATTATTTCAGCATTACATCATTGCATGGAAAAGATATTAAACATGCTGTAAATATAAATACTTTCTCATAGTGAGGTCTGAACCTCAGTTTACTATTTGTAGGATCTTATAGCTTCTTCTTCTAAACTCAACCATAATTGGTAAAGTTACTAATAAGATCTAGGCTAAAACACTAATTAGTCTTTCAATCAAGCACATTTAATACACTTATATTACAAAATTCTCCTCTTGTTAGAGTTCCTATCGATTTAATCTAAATTTGTTGTTTATGTGTGTAGAGAGACTAGAATCTCTATTTATAAATGAAAAATCCTTTTATGAGAATATAAAACTCAAAATAAAATATAGAAAGAATCATCATGTTTCTTTGACTATCTAAGGAGAGAAGCACCACAAGAGCTTAATGATCTTACAGGACACTTTTCCCCCCCTTTTTTTTAAAGCAAATATAATTTGATAATGGCTCGCTTTAATTTGTCCCCACTATTACACACTTCAATACAATAAAAAAAATTGAAATCAGAATGAAATTTTCTATCTCTAATGTCTCAAAGGCAAAATCAGAGATGGATTTTTTCACCTTTGACCTTGACTTTCCTAATTTATAACACGTCTCAAATTTCTGTCACAGATTTTTGAGACAGAAAATTTTCATCTGAAACAAATAAATTCGTCTCAAATAAATTTTAGATATTTGAGATGGATAAATTTTTGTCCCTAACTAGAGACAAAAATTTCATATCTGATTCTGTTTCTACTCAGAGACAAAAATTTTTGTCTCTGATTTGGTTTTAGTCAGAGACGGATTGCTACATCCCAAAATCTGTCTCTGATTTGAAACAGACTCGTAGACAGAATATTCTATCTCAAATCAAAGACAAAATTTGGAACAAAGAAATATGTCTCTGCTTTGAGATGGAGACTCCATCCCTAATTCCATCTCTAACCTCCCAGCATGTTTTTTTTATATAATTAAACTTTTTTCAATAATAAAAATAAATAAATGGAAACATACATAATTTAGAAAAACAAACATAAACTAATTCAAGGAGTGATTTGAGAGCTGGGTCTTATCATCATCAGTAGAAGTCATAGGACCCAGGTTTCTGCCAAAGGAGTTGACAAAGCGGTCCATTATGTCCTGTAAGCATGGACTCCTGACTCTATATCAGCTCAGAATGCTCCTACATCAGCTGCTTTGTCGAGATAAGCTCTTCTTCCTTAGTGCTGATCCACACTTGCTGAGTCCTCAACTGCTCGAGCATGGGCTCTATATGGCACTCTAGCTTTGCTCGAAGTTAGGATGGAGACTTGATAGATCAACAAAGAGGCGACTAAAGGAACCAATCTCATGTGCCTCGGATCCCATGCCAAAAATGTAGCCCTTCTTGTTCTTCCTTCCCACCGCCTGCAGCCACAATGCAATGTCGTCAGCCTCATCATCCTGAGCTTCGGGACTAGCACTGTAATGTCTTCTCTTATTTAAATTTTAAGAAAAGGAATACTTAATTTTTAAAAGAATTTCAATATTCTAAAAATAATACATAAAATAGTTAAATGGGTTAAAAAGGAATTTTGGTAATTTGAAAATATAAAAAATTTTAAATTAGAAAGAAAGCAATCGATCAACTGCTTATTAGTAATTGGTCGATGGGTTAGCTACTGTCCTTATTAAATTGAGATTCCAGGACCTACCGGTCAACTGATGTAAGACACCGGTCAACTGGTAAGTCCTGCAACTTAACTTTTAGATTTGTCAGTCGACTACCTGTAATCTACTAGTCGACTGCCTGTGATATACTAGTCGACTGATAACATCTGCAATTCATTTTTTTGAAACTTTAATGTTGCATTCTCACTGTCAATGCATTCATACTCTTAAAACTCATATGTATACATAACATGGCATCTAATTACAAGGCTAGTCATATCACATTTCTTATAAGTTCAGTTCATATCATATTATAAAGTTCATCACTAGTAACTTATAACTTTACAACAAAGTGCTCATGATCTCATCTTCATTACACATACATATGTGTCTTCCAAAATCATACATCTGAGGAAACTATTTCTACTAAACCATTTGACCCTATATCCTCCTTTTATAAAAGACTCTATCAAGCATAGAGCTAACTCATTCATTCCCTTTTTCTTTCATTTCTACTTCAGCTCCTGAAATGGTTAGTTATTTAATATAAAAGTGAGATATAAAATCTCAGTAGGTAGTGTAATTTTATAAATGGCATCATAGGGACCATTATAGTCATAAAAGCAATTTTAATAATCATAGTTACTTCCATGATTATAGAGGCAATCACATGAGTACATAATCATATCATAACATCTCATAACATATTATAGTGCACTATAGAGATCCTTGTCCACTCATGAGGACTAAACTGAAATTGCTCACTTAGCAAAACATGGTACTTATCTTTTGTTCACTCAGTGCAGCATGGCATAATCCATTGCTCACTCAGCAGAGCATGGCATAACATGCACTCATACATTTATGGAAGTTTCTCATAAAAATTCGTCATAATAACATTCATCATAATAAACATAAATCATAATATTGCTTTTATGAAAAACTAGCTACATTTGTTTCTCTTTAAAATTGAAACTTCTAGTTTTCCCTTTTTCTCTTCCTTGCTTTTGGTGTTTTTTCTCTCTTTCTCTTCTTTTCTCTTAGAATTTCAACTCACTTCTTCTCTTTCTTATTAATTTGGCTGAATTCCGTTATTTTGTTAGTTTTCTTCACTTTCACATGGATTTGATGGAAGACTTGAGTTAGATAACTTACCTTTGATGTATTCTTGCCTAAGTTCCACCAAAATCTGTTTCTATCTCCTTTTCTTGCTCTGCACGTTCACTTTCTCTCTCTAACTCAAAGTACTCTTTTTGCAGAATGTGTTTTTCTCTCTCTTAGCTTACTTAAATAAGATTTCTACAGAATTCTCCTTTGTGAATTCTCTATATCGCCCCTTAACTTGTTTCTAATCCATTTCTATATGTTCCAAGGTTATTTTGGGAATTTTTCATATTAGATTTTTAGTTTTCCACCACTTTACATCTCAACCTTGTGAATCGTTAGTCGATTGCTAGCCACACTACAGTTGACCGCTAGCTCTTTATCTTGAAATTTTCTATCACAAAGAGTAACATGTCGACCTTTTCCTTGCTACCAGTCGATCGCTTATAGTTATCAAAAAATTCTTCTAATCTTTACTACTATTAGTTGACTGCTAATTATAGGAAATCGACTGATCAGCTCCTGATCCAATTTTCTTCTGGTTTTTGGCTTAATTATCATATTTATTTATACTTATTTTATAATAATTACTTCTAAATTTTATGGATATAAGTAACTTGATTTCAATTTCATTTAAAGTCAAGGAAAGTAAGATTTGGGATATTACACACACCAGTCGCAAATGCTTGTGATCATCTCAACCTTGTGTACTCCTCCTGTTAAATATTTTCAACCTCATAAATCAAAATAATTAATTAATAACTAAAAAATTTATTAGAAGAAAAAGAATAGGACTTCAGTATACTCACGAAAACTTCCTGCAACCACTCATCGACAAAGTCTCCTGTGCCCCTCTTCTTGTTGGTGCGCATAAACAAGTCCAAAAGCCTCGGCTTTCTCCTGGTTTGACACTCCTGCATATAAAAGAAGATTATAAATTTCCAAAATGACAATGTCTAAAAAAAGAAATTAAAAGAAGATTAAGTTGGATATGATTTTACCAAACGGTGCATGTGCTCAGAGGCAGGAATGCTGCCTTCTGTGTGTAATGTCCCCTAGTAGTAGAGGCCCAGTTATTGCGTGCCCGATCGCACTTTTTCTTGTAATCATCCTTATCCTAAGCCTAGACTACTTGTTACATGATTTCCTTGCTAATCTAGTTAGGCCTAACAGGCTTCTTCTGATATTTATCGCATATGCGGCACATTATGCTGTGTAAGACTGCGTCGTACTTTGAGTCCCAATTCTTTCTGATCTAGGTTACATGTTCGGGCAACCACTTGTTTCATTTTTGCAAAAATTAGACTTAAGATAATATTTTCAAATAGTAAAAAAAAAGGCTGAGTCAGAACCATAACTTACTGCCAATTCTTCGAACCATAAGTCCCATAACCCATGAGAAGTAATCTTACGTTAAATGTCGTTGTCTCGTTTTCCCCTATATAATCGAGGAAATTTCTCATACAACATCAACAATTGGCAAAAAACTATGTAGTTCAAATATGTAAAAATTAGTAATCACAAAATATAATTCACATGCATTTAAAGACTAATCAATCAAAAGTATTGAAATGTAACTCATGTGTCCTTATCCGGGTGTATCCAACGTCAACCATTAATGGGATCAGTCCTGTTAGGCTGCTAGGTAGACTAGATGCTAGCAAAGGTGTGTAGGTCCTAAACAGATAAAGGAAATATTGACGAGACCTCCACGAACTCTGTATGCTCAAATAAGGTGATCAACCTAGAAAATAGTGAAGGGGAAAAGGCAAGTGGTGCTGATGTAGATGCTTGTGAGGGACGACATAGGTGTTTCGTGAGACAGCCTCCTCTGCACCATCTACCTTGGCCCATACGACCACTCAACATCTGTATCAAACTATTAATTAAATAAATCTAGAACCCGATTATTTACAACTTGTTAATCAAACACATAAAAAAACATAAATTAAACCGAAGAATTAATCAATACCATAAACTCAGAATTGATTAGTTAAAGGAGTCTTGTTCTTCTACATTTTCATCCTCTTCACTTCCCCTCCAAACTCATCCACCTTCTTCTTCTTATGTGTCATCTTCCCCCTCTTTCCCTTCTTCTTTTTCATTAATGAATAATTGATCATTAAGTCCTTATCAACTCTTCATCGTGTAAGACTAGCTCACTATCGCTTTTAACCATCAGTACCAATATCTTCTCCTTCAAATGCATCAGTACAAATATAAGTACTTTGTACCTCAATAATTCTCCTAGACTTCACCTTAATCACTGCAAGCCAATCAGCCTTATTGTGGTTGCTAGGATAATGGGGGTAGCATACCTGCAATTCTTATTGAGCAAACACGAATGGGTCATATGTGCTCAGCTTCCATGACTTATGAACCTCAACAATTCCAAGTTGAGCATCTATTCTTGTGCCACGGAGAGTTGGATCAAACCACTCACATATAAATAGTACCAGATGTTTTGGTGGTGACCCTATGAACACTAACTCAACCACCTCTTGGAATATGTTGTAATATTCATACTCGACATCCTTATAGCTAGACACCTTATTACATACCCCTTAGACATTTCAGTGTGAAATTTATAGCCGTTGATAAATTACATTGGTCATGTTTTCACTTTTCCCATAGGACCCCATGCAATGTTTTTCATCACTAGATCTTCAACATAGATGGTTGGGTCTAACACTTATTGGTTCAAAAACACAAGGACATTAATATGTTATACGGCTATATCGAAGGACTGAAAATATGATTTAAGATGGAACTTGAGTACTTACATATGCACGGAACCATGCCGAAAATTGTAAGTCTATATACTTGTGAACTTCATCACTGGAAATGTTAGGCATAGAAGCCTGGAAGTTCTTAATAAACAAACAAGCTTATAACAATACTGTATAAGAAACTAACAAATGTTAACATTGATTAAAAAAAAATTACTTAAAACATGAGTCAAGTGAACTTACTTAAGATAATGTTGCACTTCATCACAGTTCATTAAAATATACTTTGTGGCAACCTTGACCTCTTAGCAATACTGAGGAAGCGCTTAGCACAACGACTTAGCGTTTGGAGCAGTGTTCTCAGATGATATAGAGTGAGGCACCAATGTTGGATGAGTTTCGGCATATGGTAGATCACTATGTGGAGTCTGTGGACAGGCGCGTTGGTCCTAAGACTAATGATGATGAGACCCGTCCCCCAAATCATCTCTTAGACTACGGTTTTATATTTGTTATATTTGGACATTTGAGCATTTACATTCAGGATTGAAATATACTTTTTTCTTTATATGAGATTGAACATTCATTGTTACACAACTTTTTTTCTTTATTCTTGTTTGTTGCATGTTTGCTGGAATGTTTTGTTGACACAGGTTTTCCAAAAAATTAAGGAATTTTTTAATTTAATAAAAAAAATTGTATGGGACTAAAGGCAAAAATTTATCCCTAATTAGAGACGGAATTGTTCCGTCCCAAATCTGGGACAAAACTTTTCATCTTTGAATTGACACGGATTTAGGGATGGAATATTCCGTGTTAGATTTGAGACGGCCAAATGATCCGTCCTAAAAATCTAATACGGAATTATTTCGTCCCAGAAATCTGAGACAGATCATGTATTCGTTCTAGAAATCTAGGATGACCATGCCAGAGATAGAATAATAAAATTCATCTCTGATTCTTGCAATACTGTTTCCTTTGTCTTAGTTTTAAGATGGTATAACCACCTAATTTAATGAAATTAAAAAGCATAGTGTTAAAATATGAACTGGATGATTAAACAACCAAACTACTAAATAGTGCAAAAAAATTAATTTTTCGTAAGATAGTAAACTAAAGTTTAAATTTTTATTAAAGAAGTGTTCATATTTAATACATAATAATATATCGAGCAAAATTACTTGTGGAAAATCAAAACAATTTAAGATTTCATTTGATCTATCTTTTGCATGTGACCTAATTTGCATGGGATTGAACCAACGAGTTATTGTTTAAAAAAAAAATGGTAAACCTATACGACCAAATGACCCCTATTATGAGGATGAAGAAATCATTAAGACGATGATGATGCAAATAAAGATGCTGATTTTATCGTTCTCTTTAATTTACCCGCACTCCTTCTATCTCCTCTCAGGTTTCTTAATTCCTTTTTTGTAAGTTCTTTAGGCAGATGTTTGAGTGAATCTTGCGCCAACATTTAGGAGGAGAGTATAAAAAATGGTGATTGAAAGATGGGACAAAACATGATGTTTCTAGGCAGAGGCTAAAAAATGGAACGAATAGAAGCAAAGGAGAACGCAAAAAATGATGACTGAAATTTTGAGAAAATTACATTTTTTATCCAGAGAAAATTACATTTTAAACCATTATTTTTGCTATATTTGAGCTTTGACCCATATCTAGATCTTTATTTTCATTTTAGTCCCCAGTGCATTTTCTTTTTGACCCCTCTTTGTTATTTTTTTTAGTTGAGTCTTTAATTTTGTTATCAGCCTAAATTGTGTTTAAATCCATAATTTATCTCATTTTAAAATTTTTAGTTTTAGGGTGCTTAAAAATATGTTTTTCAAAAAACTAGTCAAAAGCAAGAGAGTAAAGCAAAAATAAAATTTATACATCCAAAAGTGATTTTAATAACCAATGTTCAAACAAAATCTATTTTTCTAAAATTACTTTTCTATTAAAATTTTTTAAATATAAATTATATTTATAGGAATCCAATTTTACCGAGAATCAAGTTTGAAAGTCAATTTTGCCCAGAAGCAATTCTGTCAAACTTTTTTTTCTAAACACACTATATTCGCATGTTGTGACAGGCAAGCCACTTTTTTCTGTTAAAATAATGAAATATTAAAACTTATTTTGTAAAGAAAAATTAACAATTTTTATTAAAAGACAATTTATACTAGTAAAATATTAATTTTTTTAGTGTTTTTAAAATTATCATTAACTTTAATTTTTTATAAGAACTTCTTTAAGTCATTTCATATGGCTAATTAGCTTAGTTGGTTAAAGTGTTGAACTAATAATGCGAAAGTCGCAAAATACGAGACATGCGTGGCCACATCTCTACTTTGAATCACATGGTAACTGTTTGTAGCATTTTTTAAGTTTTAAATAATACACTCAACTCTTTTGATATTTTGATGTTTATTGCAAAAAATTCATCTCTAATTTATTGTATGTTAGATCAATGAACATTACATACAACAACTTTTAATTTTATTTTTAAGAAAACATAAAAATTAAGAAGAAAAAGTACTCTTTGCCATTTTTTTAATTGATTTCTCCGTTACATTTTTTATGAGTGAAATAACAAAGTAATATATTTCTCAACTTTCAGAAGATGTTTGATGCACGAGAATATTATATCATTCTCAGAAATGTTTTATGAGAATTTTTAGTTTTAAATATTACACTCGATTCTTTTGATATTATGATGTTTATTGCAAAAATTTCATCTATAAATTATTTTATGTCAAATCACTTAATATTACATATCATATCAAATTGTAATTTTATTTGTAACAGAACATAAGAAGTAAGATAAACAAGCTTTTTGCAATCTTTTTGATTAGTTTCTCCGTTACATTTTGTAAAACTGAAATAACAAAGCATTATGTATCACAATCTTTAGAGGCGTTTAGTTATGTGAGAATATTAAATCATTCCCATGAATGTTTTATGGGAATATTATATTTTCACCTTTGGTAACATAGTTTTAAAAAAAATTATTATTGAGAATGTAGCATTCATTAGAATTAAATATTCCCATAAAACTCTCAGTTTTCATTCCCACAGAGGGAGGTGGAAATGGTGTGCAGATCCTCTACATTTAGAGAGGAAAATGTACTCTGCAGTTCATTCTAAGCCATTCTATTCTAATCCAACACTCTGCATTTCACCATATGGCTTCTTGTATTGCAATCTAGCTTCCTTGTGGGGTTGCACTCTTCTCTTCTTTCTAAAGTATGACAGCACACTTCTAACTTCTTTTTATTTGTTATTTTTTATAATTAATTATTATATTTATATTAAAGTATTAAAAGTTGTGATTTCAAATTTTAATATGGAATAGTAAATATTTTTTATTAAAATAAAAATGTGATATTATTTTTTAAAACTTATCATGTATGAAATGTTAATTTTATTAGAAATAAATTATCAAAAAAATGTGTTTATAATATGCATTAAGTGTCAACAAAATTATATATTATCTTTAGAAAATAATATCTCATTTTTATTTTTTATTTTACTAAAAATATTTACCATTTCATATTAAGATTTAATATCACAAATTTTTATACTTTAGTATAAATATAATAAATAGTTATAGAAAAAAATAAACATACTTAATATAAAAAGAAGTTAGAATAGTGCTTTCATACTTTAAAAAGAAGAGTGCAGCCACTCAAGGAAGCTAGATTGCAAATACAAGAAGCCACGTGGTGAAATACATTGGATTTGAACACAATGAATGGTTGAGATTGAACTGTAAAGAACATTTTACTCTCTAAATACAAATGATCTGCACGCATGGGAGTAATAGACTCGCATGTGGTAAGAATATTTTCCTGACATAAAATTATTATTTTATACATATTTTTTACTTCTAAGTATTAAAAAATTATATTTTGGTCCTTAGGATATTTTACAATTTGGTTTCTTGTAAAATTTTCTTTTCAATTAAGTCCCTCGCATATGAAATATTTATCAATTTAGTCACACATAAAATAATCTCTTCAATTTGGTTCTTCACATATGGATATTTTTCAATTTAGCCCCTCAAATATGAAATATTTTCCAATTGTCACTCATCAAATATCTTTTCAATTTGGTCCTTTACATATGGATATTTTTTAATTTGGTCCCTCTCATGAAATGTTTCTCAATTTAATAATTCATAAAATTAACTTTGCTATTTGGTCCTTCACATATGGATATTTTTTAATTTGACCCCTCACATATGAAATATTTCTCAATTTAGTCACTCCTAAAATTATTTTATCAATTTGGTCTTCACATATGGATATTTAAATTTGGTCCCTCACATGAAATATTTCTCATTTTAGTAATTCACAAAATTATATTTTCAATTTGGTCCTTCACATATGGATTTTTTCAATTTAGTCCCACACATGAAATATTTCTCAATATAGTAACTTACTAAATTATCTTTTCAATTTGGTCATTTACATATGGTATCAAAGCAAGGTTGTGTCCTTAAAAACTTCAAGTTTCTATTATTGAACAATTCAAGAAGAAGAATATAGATTTCCTTAGAAACTTCAAGTTTCTATTTTCTCCCATTTCTTTGCTTGTTTCCTAAGCCATATTTAGTATCAAAGCAAGGGTCCTGAGAGAGGGAATGCCAGAAATTTGCCTGAGATCCACTCTTCGAAGTTTCCAACAACATTGATTCTGCCCATCTTCAAAAGTCCCATCTTCGGTCATTTTTTGGGGAAACTGACGTTATCATTGTGATCGGAACATCAAAAAACCTTAGACTGGAGAATCTCGCGACTGTCCACCATTGTACGTGCTAGAACGTGCCTCCGTCAGAGTTCCACGCTCCGTCAACCGAGATCCTTGCGCCACACGTGCTTCCGGAGGTTGAAGACGATCACGTCAGTAACACTTCACTTGAAGTGTCCAATCCTCGACACGTCAGCCAATAAGATCGAGCCACGTGAATGGCCTAAATCACCATTTTCATCATCCAACTAAGTCATCACCATGTGAACCAGTCATTGATTGCCACGTGTTCAAATCATACACATCATCTCCAAGTCATTGTCCACATCACCACACATGATAGTGTCACGTCATCATCCCTTCACCAATCATACCTTGCCACGTTTCATAATTGCCATATCATCAGCCTTGTCATCCATTTTTTCTTAAATTTCAAATAGACCCCCGTACTTTCCCAAATTACACATTATACCCCAAAATCTCCCAAAATTTCAAATAGACCCTGCATCTTTCCAAATTTACCAAGCAACCTCTGATGTTTCCAGAAATTTCAAATTAGCCGTGGATTTTTGAAAATTACATAATAGACCTAGAATTTTTTACAAAAATTACACATTTTCCCCTATATTTCTTGAAATTGCACATTTGCCCCTAAATTTTTTGAAATTACATATTAGCCCCTAAACTTTTTCCAAAATTCACTTCAATCTATCAATTTTCTTGAATTTCCCATTAGTCATTAACTTTGCTCAACCAACCCTCAAACTTTTTCATTCCAAGCCTACAAAATACCTCCATGATGTCCGTACAAGAAATTAAATTAAACGAGTTGAGATATCAACTTTAACAATTCCTGGAGACTGTGAATGCCCAACAAGCACAACTTGAGGCACAAAGAGAGTGTAGAAACAAATATTTGTATAATTGTGATTCGTCATCAACTTACAAACGCCGTCCATAAAGACAAACCACTCGTACCGCCAATATGAGAACGGAAATTTTCGATTTCAACGAGAAACTCCAACCTAATGAGTTTGAAGACTGGCTACAAGCGGTCGAACAAAAATTTGAGTATAAAGAAAAGCTTATAAAATTTCTGAAGAGGAAGATGAGCCTATTCTTGAAGAGAAAGAGCCAGTTTTTTACAATGAATTTGTAATACCCATTATATTTTTCAAGAATTACGATAAATTTATTTTGGAGAAATAAATTCTCTATCGGTTTAATTTTTTTGTATACTCGTTTGTGCATATTGTTGAAAATACAAATTTTTATTTATAGATTCTATAAATTGTGGGATATAATGGATGATACGATATGGAATTAATCCCATTAAGTAAAAATACAGTTCAAAAGTGGAATCTAGAATGAATAGTTGAAAGTGAGACTGGTAGATGAAAACTGGTAAGTGAGACTGGTAGATGAAAACTGGTAAGTGAGACTGGTAGATGAAAACTGGTAAGTGAAACTGGTAGATGAAATAGTAAAGGAGAACGGTAGATGGAATAGTAGCAAATAGTACCATAACTTCTCCTATAAATAGGTCCTTCCATTTCACTTCAAAACACACACCTTCAGTTTCTCTTCTCTCCTCTCCTCAAAACTTCTCTTGTTCCGGCGTTAGGGCTCTGAGATTCTAGGTCTTTCTTCCTTAGCCTAGATCCAAGCGGAACCTGAAATCCAACTACGTACTCTTCTTTGTAGCAACTCGAAAAAGTGACTGGGATACGGAATCTATGTGAGTGGATGACCTTGCTAACCGACTTTATTTACTTTTATTCCAAGTACAATATAAACTCCATCTCATATCGCAATTAGATTCTATATTTATTGATGATTGCTAGATAATGAAATCTATTGTTGATTTAAGATTATTATGAATTGAGTATATAATACACATGGAATGGTTGAGGGCTTGACCCAAGATACCAATGCATGGAATTATACACATGGAATGGTTGAGGGCTTGACCCAAGATACCAATGCATGAAATTTTACACATGGAATGGTTGAGGGCTTTATTTCCCAAGATACCAATGCATGTAATGATTGATTATAAGTGGAGACTGAATTCTTGAACATTCAATACAGAGGTATAGAAACTCTGAATATCAAAATAACTGTTGTTATTGTGATTATGATTCTGGTATTTGTACTTGTGATATATTTATTATTGCACAGTCATTTAGTCACTGAGTTTTGATGAACTCACACTCTCCATGAACATTTTTTTAGATACAGTGGATGTCAACGAAGAAAATCCGCAGGAGAATTAGTATTCCTCGAGGATACTTTTTATCTGGAGGGCTTATAAATCCAAAAGCTTAGGAATGCTCTGTAATCTCTATAGGTCACCTAGGCTTGGAAAATTAATGTCATATTGTAAGATATTTGGTTTGTGTTTACTGTTCACTATGTTGAACTTTTATATGTATAAACATCTTTCTTGAAAAATTGTGTTATGCATTAGTATTAATCAGAGATTTTATGGGATACCATTGAGGTATACTCTTGAGTTTACGAAGTTACTCACATGCTCAAATTTGGGATGTGACAGTTTTGGTATCAGAAGCAGTTTTAGGTCCCCTATAGATTACAGAGCAAGTGTTCTTTGTGGGCCCTTCCCCATTGTCGTGAGCCGCGGCATGACCATGGGATTAGGTTTCATAAAAGACCTTATAGAGTATAGTGCCTTTTGTTTTTATAACTTATTCCTTGGTGGGTTTATATGAGGTAATCATGTTTGATCTGAGAAGTATTTGTTCTCTGTGTAGACTTAACTCTACGATGTCAGAGGGATCTTCAAATCATAATGAGCATGTAGGCTCAGGGAGGACTTTAGTTCCACCAGTTAATACACAGGACAACCCTTCTGACCATGGAGATAGTTCACATGTTCCGAATATTGATGGTTCAACTGGTGGCCGGGCGGAGGGAGCTGGAGCTGCCCAACAGATTGACGCTGCTGTTGTCATGCAAATGTTCAGCCTGGTGAATGATCGGTTAGATCATATAGAGGGAGAACGAGCAAAACATGTTGATACACCAAAGGTTCCTCTTGCTATTGAGACCAAACGGGCTGGAGAAGGCACAGTTAAGGACGTGAAAATGTCTGAGTTTCTAAAGATGATGCCACCCATTTTCACCGGCGAAGATCCTAATGAGGACCCGCAACGATTTCTGGATGATTGCGAGGCAATTTGTGATGCTTTGGGGTGTTCTGATGCCCGAAGAGTAGAGATTGTCTCCTTTCAACTAAAAGGGAGAGCCGGTAAATGGTGGAAGGCCTGGAAGAATGGGAGAACCCAAGATGCACCACCAATTACATGGGCGGAATTCCAAAAAATGATTATCAATGAATTCCTTCCAAAAAGTGTTCGATCATCTAGAGTAAGAGACTTTTTGTATTTGAAACAAGGATCCATGACAGTAGACGAATACAATGCCCAGTTTATTAAGTTGGCAGAATATGCTCCGCAATTGGTGCCTACAGAAGAGGCTAAAGTGGAGAAGTTTGTGGAGGGTCTTCGCGATTCTCTTTATTCGCAGGTGGGTCCTAATATGGTTAATTATAACTCTTACTCTGCCGCTGTCGATACTGCACGTAGAATGGAAAAGAGGTGGAATAAAAAGGAAGAATTTAAAAATAAAAAGAGGTCTAGAGATGGGAGGTATTTTAACCAAGGTGGGAACTCAGGAACCTCAAAGCCTTCTATCACTTCACAGCATGTTCCGATTGCATCATCTAAACCCACATTCTCCACGACTAGTGCAGCTAAGCCTCGCTCAGAATATAAAGGTGGTTACAGTTCTTCGAACATGGGTGGTTCTCAAGCAGGAAGAGGAAAGCCTCAATGTCCTGAGTGTGGAAAATTTCATTTTGGAGAATGCCTCAGGAAGATGGGAACATTAATTTGTTTTCATTGCGGACAAGAAGGGCACTTCAGGAGGGAATGCCCTCAACTTACTTCTGAATCTGGTCAAGCATCTGTTCTTCCATCTCACACCCAACCGAGAGTTACTCCAGTCGCTCGTACACCGACCGCTTCTACTGGAGGAAGCTTTGGGAGAGGATCAGGTAGAGGCCAAGGAGGTCGTGGGCAGCAAGCAGCTGGTAGAGGTACTGCCAGAGTATATGCCTTGACTCGACAAGATGCCCAGGCATCCAATGCTGTTATTACAGGTACTTTATTAGTTGGCACTTTAGCTGCACATGTATTATTTGACCCTGGTTCCACACATTCGTATGTGTCACCTCTGTTTGCCAAGAGGTTTGAGTCTGAGCCAGTTATACTGGACGAACCATTCCTGGTAGCTACACCGATGGGGGAAGCCCTAGTAGTTAAATCTGGATATCGTTCTTGTAAGATAACTGTTAAGGACATAGAGACAGAGGTAGATCTTATGCTGCTTAGTATGACAGATTTTGATGTGATCTTAGGAATGGACTGGCTATCCTCATGCCATGCTACATTGAATTGTCATGACAAGACCATTTCTTTTAGTATACCGGGTGGGCATAATTTCATATTTCAAGGAGACCGAAGTGAGGTTCCCTGTAACATAATATCCATGTTAACCGCCCGACGTATGTTACGAAAAGGGTGTCATGGATTTCTAGCCTTTGTCAAAGATATAGACAAGGAGGAAAGAAGTCTTGAACGAATACCAGTAGTTAGTAAATTTTCAGATGTATTTCCAGAAAATTTACCTGGTTTACCACCAGAGAGGGATATTGAATTTAATATTGATTTGGTTTCGGGCACTAGACCAATTTCAATTCCTCCTTACCGCATGGCACCCGTTGAGTTGAAAGAGCTTAAAGAGCAATTACAAGACCTGCTAGATAAGGGGTTTATCCGCCCAAGTTTCTCACCTTGGGGTGCCCCAGTACTCTTTGTGAGAAAGAAAGATGGCTCTTTAAGACTGTGCATAGATTACCGCCAGTTAAACAAGGTCACGGTAAAGAATAAATATCCTTTACCAAGAATTGATGACTTGTTTGACCAATTACAGGGGGCACAATGCTTCTCAAAAATAGATCTGAGATCTGGTTATCATCAACTGAAAATTAAGGAGGAAGACATACCCAAGACCGCCTTTCGGACGCGATACGGGCATTATGAATTTCTCGTAATGTCATTTGGATTGACTAATGCGCCAGCAGCATTTATGGACCTTATGAACCGAGTGTTCAAACCTTTCCTTGATAGATTCGTGATCGTCTTCATTGATGATATTCTGGTTTACTCCAAAAGTCGGGAGGATCATGTAGAACATTTGAGAACTGTGCTGCAAACTTTGAGGGAACATCAGTTATACGCTAAGTTCTCAAAATGTGAATTCTGGATGAGTCAAGTAACATTCCTGGGGCATGTAATTTCTCAAGAAGGTGTTCATGTAGATCCAAGTAAGATCGAAGCAGTGGCCTAGACCAACAACTGTATTTGAAGTTCGGAGTTTCCTTGGCTTAGCGGGGTATTATCGTCGCTTTGTTAAGAATTTCTCTAAGTTGGCTCTTCCACTGACAAAGTTGACTAGGAAGAACGCTAAGTATACTTGGGATGATGCTTGTGAGCAAAGTTTCTCTATGTTGAAGGAGTGTCTAACTTCAGCACCAGTTCTAGTTCTACCATCGGGACCGGGGGGTTACACTGTATATTGCGACGCCTCAAAGGTAGGATTGGGATGCGTGTTAATGCAACACGGTAAGGTCATTGCTTATGGCTCTCGACAGCTTAAAAAGCATGAACTTAATTATCCTACTCATGATCTAGAGATGGCAGCAGTAGTGTTTGCTTTAAAGATTTGGAGGCATTACTTATATGGGGAGACATGTGAGATTTTCACTGATCACAAAAGCCTTAAATATATCTTTGAACAGAAAGATCTCAATCTAAGGCAACGGAGATGGATGGAACTCCTAAAGGACTACGACTGTACCATTCTCTACCATCCAGGGAAGGCAAACGTGGTAGCAGATGCCCTTAGTCGGAAGTCGATGGGAAGTCTAGCTCATATTACCACAGTAAGGAGGTCCTTGATTCAAGAATTACATGAGTTAGAGGCTAGTGGAGTATTCTTTGAGATTACTAAGTCAGGTGCTTTCTTGGCTCACTTGATAGCTAAATCCTCCCTTATAGAAAGGGTGAAGGCAACATTGGAGAATGACACCGAAATGGTTAAAACTAGAGAGAAGGCGAAGGTAGGTTTAGTACAGGGTTTCTCAGTAGATGAAGAAGATGTGTTATGGTTTAACGGGAGATTGTGTATTCCGAACATTGAACCCTTGAAGCGAGAGATTTTACAAGAAGCTCAGGAGCGCCCTATGTTGTTCATCCTGGTGCCAACAAGATGTACCAGGACTTGAAACAAGTTTATTGGTGGGAGGGCATGAAGCGAGATGTGACTGACTTTGTCGCTCGATGCTTGACATGTCAACAGGTCAAATCCGAACATCAGAGACCACCTGGGTTAATGCAAAGGCTTGAGATTCCTGAGTGGAAATGGGAACGGATTACTATGGACTTTGTGGTGGGTTTGCCCCGATCTTTGAATGGATACGATTCTATATGGGTTATTGTGGATCGACTTACTAAATCGGCACATTTCCTTCCTGTTCATACCACCTACAGTGTGGCAAAACTTAGTCGACTATACGTGAATGAGATAGTAAAGCTCCATGGCGTACCAGTGTCTATCATATCAGATCGAGGACCCCAGTTCACTTCCCGATTTTGGGGAGCTTTTCAGAAAGCTCTAGGCACTAGAGTAGATTTGAGCACAGCTTTTCATCCTCAAACTGATGGTCAGTCTGAGAGAACTATTCAGACCTTAGAGGATATGCTGAGAGCATGTGTAATGGATTTTGGTGGCAGATGGGAAGACCACTTGTCGCTTATCGAATTTGCTTATAATAATAGTTATCAAGCTAGTGTTAAGATGGCTCCTTTCGAGGCATTATATGGGAGGCGATGTCGATCTCCTATTGGTTGGTTTGAACTAAGCGAACCTAAAATGGTGGGACCCGAGATGATACAGGAGGCTGTGGATAAAATTAAACTGATCAGGGAGAGGTTATTAGCCGCTCAGAGTAGGCAAAAGTCATATGCAGACAATCGGCGACGTGACTTAGAATTTTCTGTTGGTAATATGGTCTTCTTACGAATCTCACCGATAAAAGGAGTAATGAGATTCGGAAAGAAAGGGAAGCTCAGCCCAAGATATATTGGTCCTTATGAGATTGTGGAAAGAGTGGGTAACGTGGCTTATCGCCTAGCCTTACCCTCGAACCTAGAGGGAGTACATCCAGTATTTCATGTATCGATGCTACGTAAGTATCTTCCTGACCCCTCTCATGTCATCCAGCCACAAGACGTACGATTTGATGAGACTCTTGCTTATGAAGAGGTGCCAGTAGCTATCCTCGATAGGCAGGTCAAGAAACTTCGTACCAAGGAAATTCCCATTGTCAAAGTTCTGTGGAGGAATCATACTCACGAAGAAGCTACATGGGAAACAGAAGATGAAATGTGGACAAAATATCCACACCTATTCGAATCATGAGGTAAGTTTTCGAATTCGGAGGACCGAATTTTTTTTAAGGGGGGTAGAATGTAATACCCATTATATTTTTCAAGAATTACGATAAATTTATTTTGGAGAAATAAATTCTCTATCGGTTTAATTTTTTTGTATACTCGTTTGTGCATATTGTTGAAAATACAAATTTTTATTTATAGATTCTATAAATTGTGGGATATAATGGATGATACGATATGGAATTAATCCCATTAAGTAAAAATACAGTTCAAAAGTGGAATCTAGAATGAATAGTTGAAAGTGAGACTGGTAGATGAAAACTGGTAAGTGAGACTGGTAGATGAAAACTGGTAAGTGAGACTGGTAGATGAAAACTGGTAAGTGAAACTGGTAGATGAAATAGTAAAGGAGAACGGTAGATGGAATAGTAGCAAATAGTACCATAACTTCTCCTATAAATAGGTCCTTCCATTTCACTTCAAAACACACACCTTCAGTTTCTCTTCTCTCCTCTCCTCAAAACTTCTCTTGTTCCGGCGTTAGGGCTCTGAGATTCTAGGTCTTTCTTCCTTAGCCTAGATCCAAGCGGAACCTGAAATCCAACTACGTACTCTTCTTTGTAGCAACTCGAAAAAGTGACTGGGATACGGAATCTATGTGAGTGGATGACCTTGCTAACCGACTTTATTTACTTTTATTCCAAGTACAATATAAACTCCATCTCATATCGCAATTAGATTCTATATTTATTGATGATTGCTAGATAATGAAATCTATTGTTGATTTAAGATTATTATGAATTGAGTATATAATACACATGGAATGGTTGAGGGCTTGACCCAAGATACCAATGCATGGAATTATACACATGGAATGGTTGAGGGCTTGACCCAAGATACCAATGCATGAAATTTTACACATGGAATGGTTGAGGGCTTTATTTCCCAAGATACCAATGCATGTAATGATTGATTATAAGTGGAGACTGAATTCTTGAACATTCAATACAGAGGTATAGAAACTCTGAATATCAAAATAACTGTTGTTATTGTGATTATGATTCTGGTATTTGTACTTGTGATATATTTATTATTGCACAGTCATTTAGTCACTGAGTTTTGATGAACTCACACTCTCCATGAACATTTTTTTAGATACAGTGGATGTCAACGAAGAAAATCCGCAGGAGAATTAGTATTCCTCGAGGATACTTTTTATCTGGAGGGCTTATAAATCCAAAAGCTTAGGAATGCTCTGTAATCTCTATAGGTCACCTAGGCTTGGAAAATTAATGTCATATTGTAAGATATTTGGTTTGTGTTTACTGTTCACTATGTTGAACTTTTATATGTATAAACATCTTTCTTGAAAAATTGTGTTATGCATTAGTATTAATCAGAGATTTTATGGGATACCATTGAGGTATACTCTTGAGTTTACGAAGTTACTCACATGCTCAAATTTGGGATGTGACAGAATTCACACGTTGCTAGAGCCAATTTTTGACAATGAATTCACGCTGCCAAAGCCAGTATATGACATTGATCTCATGATGACAAAGCTAATATATGACAATGAAGTCATGTCAATAGAGCCAGTGTATGACAATGATGTCACTCCAGCAGAGCTAGTGAATGGTAGTGAAGTCATGCCAATAGACCATGGTGAAGTGTTGGTGACTAGTCAAAGCATGCATGTAGTGCCAGCTAAAGATGAGTTTTGGATAAATCACAACACCTTCTATTCTACTGATGATAAAATTTGTGATGTCATCATTGAAAACAAAAGCTGTGATAATGTTGTGACCAACTACATAGAAAAGTTAGAGCTATCATCTTTTAATCATCCACACCCTTTTAAACTTCATTGGTTTAACAAGGGAAGCAAGTGCGAAGTTTCCAAATATCAAGACGAAATTCAGTGTGATGTTGGTTTGATAGATGCTTGTCATCTTCCACGGAAAAGTGTTGGCAAATTGATCGTTGTGTTTAATACGACAGTCATGGAAACACATACTCGTTTGAAAAAGACAGAGTAAAAATAATGTTAGCGCCATTGCCACTTAGTGAATACAACAAGGGCAAACTGGAAACTAAACCGTTAGTATTTTTAGTCACCAGATGTGATTCCACTCTTCTACCAATCTTGCCAGATGTGATCCCAAATGACAATCCACCAGGATTGCCAACCCTGCAAGGCAATGACACCGAATTAGACTCAAGAGCGAGTCTTGTTCAACCCAGGGCAAGTCTTGTTCAAACCCAGGGAGAATATTGCAGATGCAACCAAGACCCATGTACTCTGTCCAAGAGTCCACAAAGGCTGCTGTCCACAATGGTTGCAGCACATGCACCCTTCTAGCTACTACCTATGTGCTATTAGCTATACACCCATTTTCTTCTCCTTGTCAACTACTTGTATGTGCATGGTCATGTGCCCATGTTCTTACACTATGTTTTGCTTCCCTTACACTTTATTTTTCCTATATGCTCATGTTCTCATGTTCCCTTAGAATTAGTATAAATAGGTTTAAGCTTTAGTGCATTGAATAATTCAAGAAGAAGAATATAGATTTCCTTAGAAACTACCATGCGTATGCTCTTTGAATTACATGAGTCCCAAGGGTCAAGTTGTAATTAATGGAAGTTGCAACTAAAAAAGTAATTTTTACCAAAATAAAAAAAGATGTAGGTCCCAACGCTTGAAAATTTGCAATTTGAAGCACAGAAAGAAGAAGAGAAAATGCGCGAAGAAATCGACAGTTACAAGGGAAGCAAAATTTGTTTTTGTAAATTTTCTGTAGAATTGAGGTGTGAAGAGGGGAGATACTCTCTATAAATAGAGGCCTTCCCTTCCTTCAGAAACCATCCCAAAATTTCATTCCTTCACTTCTCCTATATAGCTTCTAATTCTAAAAAGAAATAGTGAGTTATTTTACTCCTATTAATAGAGAGAGTAATAATTATTTTCTCCTATTGAAATTGAGAGTGATTGTAATTACTATATTATTTTTAGTGTGATCCATCTTTCACTTGCTCATAGACGTAGCCTATATTGGATGAACCACATAATTCTTGGTGTTCAGTTTTATCTTCATTATTTCTCATTTCAATTGCATTGCAAGTCAACAATTTTGATCCACAATTTCCTAACAGTGTTTTCAGAGCTTAAGTGGGATAATATTCTTAGTATGCTATATGGTTTGCAGTTTTATCTTATCCACCACATCAGAAAAGAATAGTTCCCAGTTGACTTGTCTAGCTACGGTTACTATTCACAGTTACTATTCACAATAATGTTCATTGTTATTATTCATACAAAGTAGTTTATACTTTTATAGTGATTGTAAATGTATACTAGATTTGTTCTAGTATACAGTAATACATAAAATACTGTTCACTTATACGATACTATTCATAGTAAAATTGTGTAAGTCGGTTTAGTTGAAATTACATAGTGTAAAATTATTGCAGCAAAAATTGATGTTGAGAAGTTCAATAGGAGTAATTTCTCCCTACGAAAATTGAAGATAAAAGCAATCCTGATGAAAGACAATTGCTTAGCAGTAATTGAAGGCAAACCTATAGGAATAACTGATGAAAAGTGGAAGGAGATGGATGACAATGCTATTGGTAACTTACATCTAACAATGGCTTACTTAGTATTGTCAAGTATTGCAGAGAAGATGATGGCAAAAGAGATTTGGGACACTCTCGCAAAATTGTATGAGGTCAAATCACTTTACAACAGGATATTCTTAAAGATGAGACTTAAAACTCTTCAAATGAGTGAATCCACAATGGTGACAGAGCACATCAATACTCTGGATATGCTATTTTCTTAACTTACAACATCAAATTACAATATGAAAGAGAATGATGTGCAGAGCTCCTACTTTAAAGTCTACATGATTCGTATGATCAACTTGTCATCAACATTACAAACAATAATATTGTTAATAGTCTTAGTTTTGATGATGTTGCTGCTGCAGTTCTAGAATAAGAATCTAGGCAAAAAAAAAAGGAAGACAGAATGGAAAGTTCAAAACAAGCAAAGGCATTGTTGGTGACAAGAGATAAGTCAATGGAACATGCTTTAGTGGGAGCCAAAATCAGAGCAGATCAAAGTCAAGGAGAAGGAAGAACCTTAATTGCTATCACTATTCCAAGAAAAGACACTTAAGGAATGATTGTTAGCACAACAAGAAAAACGGAGATAAAGCTCAAGAAGCAACAGCCTCTCAGAGATGTGTTGCCAGTGCCTCTGATGAAGGAGAAATCCTATATAGTGAAGCAGCAATCCATTATAAAGGCCAAAAATAGATCACTGATGTTTGGATAATGGATTCATGAGCATCGTGGCACAGGGCTCCACACCAAGATTAGTTTTGCTCTTATGAGCCTATCTTGGAAGGATTCATGTTCATGGGTAATGATCATGCTTTAAAAATGATTGGTGTTGGTATTGTCATGTAAAAAATGTACAACATTTGTACAATTCAAGGAGTACGACATGTAAAATGTTTGAAGAAGAATCTATTGTCTATTAGACAATTAGATGACCTCGGATGTAAGACCCATATTGAAGGTGGGATCTTAAAAGATGTGAGAGGTGCTGTTGTAATGATGAAAACATAAAAGATCGCAGCAAATCTATTTATGCTTTTGGGAGATGTGATGCAAGAGGCGGATGCATCTATTGCAACAAGTACCCAAGAAGAAACAACGATGATGTAGCATCAGAGATTAGGCCATATATTAGAACAAGGCATGAAAGTCCTTGCAATGATCAATCTCTTACCCGGGCTCACAATGGTAAACTTACCTTTTTGTGGGTGTTGTGTTATAAGTAAGCAAAATAGATTAAGTTTGGACTGCAAGAAGCAAGCACATACCAGACTTGATACATTCTTATGTGTGGAACTCCCTGGTGATGTCCTCAGGAGGAGCAAAATATTTTTTGTCATTCATTGATGACTATTCTAGGAGACTGTCACGACCCGTTTTCTAGGCACATGACCGGCACAATGATGAATATCCCATCACTGTAAGCCTTTCGATAAATTCTTCCCACAAGTAAAATTGTTAGTCATTATCTCTATATTCTCAAAATATCATTCCTTAATAAATACAAAGAAAATACATCAGATTTTCTTAATTAAAAATAATAGATCCTCAGTACAAAATACATTATCATACTGAAATACAAGCCAAATACCAAACCCCTGACCTAGATGTCCTAGATGGTTACAGAGCAACATACTGTATAACAAAAGAAGGGCCTACCCGACAGCGGGAAGGTCCAACGTAATCTACTCCTCTAGCGGATGTACTTCGGCGGCAACCTGATCTGAACAAAAAGTTTGTACAAACAGTGTGAGCTTTTAAACTTAGTGAGCAAATAGGCCTCGCGTTAATAAAATTCAAATACATCACCAGTCATGCAAGCATATCCGAAGGCTCAAGCTCAACCAATAGACATAGTTAGAAATTACAAGAAAAATTCATCCAATTCAACAAACGATACTAGTACTCGTCAATGGCAATATATCCCGGAGAGCGCACACAGGCCGGCTCACCAATTTTATATTTTTTCGCCATGACGCACAACCTCATCCTCTTAGCTAGGGCGCCTCATGGATTTATCACCAATCCGGGCTATATCCCTACTGAGGGAATCGTTGTCTCCACACTCATTGGTCAAGACACCCTTTAACCCGAGTTTTTCGCCTTGCCGTGAGAGGGGGTACTGTACCGCTCAATCACAATCAATAGTACAACAGTTCATATCATAATCAGAAGCACAATATAATATTCATTCATATAACAGGTATAGTATATAACTATATGATTCAAATTTCATATCATCATGAGATACTTGCTTTGTCTTATCCATACTTCTGGATTAGTTATCTCATTATATTCGTCATTCTGAATCCAATTTCCCCCTATGAATCTTGGGAGTGTCCTACGACATACTTTTTATCACCAGTAATGCTAAAACTCTATTAAAACAGGGTCGTTTCACTCACCTGCATTCCGTACGAGTATCACTTCTCTAAATCGTTACGGACAAGAGTACGCAGGTGAATTTCAGTGTTCCGCTACAGAGATTTTCATGAAAGATTACAGAAAATACGTTAAGATCGTTTTCGTACAGATACTGTTCATACATACGGGTACTATTCATATGGTCACTATTCATACGTACGGGTACTATTTGACACTATGCACTAATAAAATATTCAATTTACTATTCATGAAAACGACATTTCTAATAATGCAGTTACTGTGCACCTTACGCTGGAAAATTTTTCGTTTATTTACTATTAGAAACTTAAAGGGAAAATTATCCTTTCACCTTAAACCTTTAAGTTTCTTTTCAATTCGGTCCTTTCAATTTAGTCCCTGAGGGTATTTTTACACATAAAACGTCATTTTCTCCTACAAACTTCTTTCTAGTTTTCTCTTATGACCAAACCATATCTAGTATTTGACATTTTGATTGTATAAATGAACAGTACTATATATGTAAATAGTATTATACGGGTGAATAGTACCGTATACTGAAATAGTAACAGTAGTTTGAAAACACGCATTTATATTTTATTTTTCATGGGTATTACATTATCACCCCCTTTAAGAAATTCGATCCTCCGAATTTAAATTACCTTAAGTCGTAAAAAGATGCGGATATCTAGAACGCATGTCGGCCTCGGCTTCCCATGTGGCTTCTTCGTGAGTTTGATTCCTCCACAAAACCTTGACGGATGGAATCTCCTTTGATCGGAGTTTCTTTACTTGACTATCGAGGATAGCCACCGGTATCTCCTCGTATGACAAGTTTTCATCTACTAGGATAGAATCATTCTGAGAAGGGTGAAGTATGTGAGAAGGGTCATGAAGGTACTTCCTTAACATGGATACGTGAAAAACAGGGTGAATCCCTTCCAGATCCATAGGTAGGGCAAGCCGATAAGTCACTTTTCCCACTCGTTCTAGAATCTCATAAGGCCCGATGTATCTAGGACTCAACTTTCCTTTCCTTCCAAATCTCAACACACCTTTCATTGGAGAGACCTTAAGGAATACCATATCGCCGACTGAGAACTCCAAATCACGTCGTCTGTGGTCAGCGTATGCCTTTTGTCTACTTTGAGCTGCTCGCATCCTATCTTGTATTGTCTTAACCTTGGTTAGGGCATCCTGGGCCAAATCGGGTCCTAATGCTTTTGCTTCACCTACCTCGAACCAACTGATCGGAGATCTGCAACGTCTCCCATACAAGGCCTCAAAGGGTGCCATCCCAATAGTGGCCTGGTAGCTGTTGTTATATGCGAACTCTATAAGATACAAATGATTTTTCCAGCTACCACTGAAATCTAGAATACAAGCTCGTAACATATCCTCTAGCGTTTGAATCGTCCGCTCAGACTGTCCGTCTGTCTGTGGGTGAAAAGCGGTACTAAGGTCCACTCGAGTACCTAATGCCTCTTGAAAACTTCTCCAGAAACGAGAGGTAAATTGAGGACCTCTATCAGAAATGATAGATATAGGTACTCCATGCAGCTTTACTATTTCTTTAATATACAATTGTGCCAACGTTACTACACCATAAGTGGTTTTGACTGGAATGAAGTGTGCTGATTTGGTTAGTCGGTCAACAATGACCCAAACTGAGTCATAACCTCCTGTGGAGCGAGGTAGACCAACAACAAAGTCCATCGTCACTCGTTCCCATTTCCATTCAGGAATCTCTCATCGTTGTAACGAGCCTCCTGGCTTTAGATGCTCAGCCTTAACCTGTTGACAGGTTAAACAACGAGACACAAATTCTGCTATGTCTTGTTTCATTCCTTTCCACTAGTAGATCTGTTTCAGATCCTGATACATCTTGGTGGCTCCTGGATGTACAGCATATGCAGCACGATAGCCTTCTTCCATGATGTCTTGTCTAAGAGTTCCAACATCTGGTACACACAACCGTTGTTCAAAATGCAAGACTCCTGTATCGTCGAGTGTGAAACTATTCACTTCACCAATCTTCACCTTTTCCATAATTTGGACAAGCTCAGGATCCTCCATTTGGGATATCCGTATCTGGTCTACAAGGAAAGATCTAGCCCTGATATGAGCTAAGAATGATCCTATCCTTGTAACCTCAAAAGTAGCACCTTTTGCTCTCAACTCTTGTAGTTCTTGGATCAATGGTCTTCTTGTTATTGCTATATGGGCTAGACTACCCATAGATTTTCGACTCAAGGCATCTGCCACCACGTTCGCTTTGCCTGGGTGGTAAAGAATATTGCAATCGTAGTCTTTTAGTAATTCTACCCATCTCCTCTGCCTCAAGTTTAAGTCCTTTTGGTCGAAAATATATTTTAGACTTTTATGGTCAGTGTAGATTTCGCAAGTTTCTCCGTATAGATAATGTCGCCATATCTTTAAAGCGAAAACTACTGCTGCCATTTCCAGATCGTGGGTGGGGTAGTTTTGTTCATGTTTCTTAAGTTGTCTCGATGCATATGCCACTACCTGGCCATGCTGCATGAGAACACATCCCAACCCTACTCTTGATGCATCGCAGTATACTGTAAAACCTCCTGGTCCTGAGGGTAAGACCAATACAGGTACGGAGATTAACCTTTTCTTGAGTTCTTGGAAGCTTTCTTCACAAGCGTCGTCCCATTGGTACTTTACTCCTTTCCTAGTCAGTCGTGTGAGAGGGGCGGCTAACTGGGAAAAATTTTGGATGAAACGACGATAATATCTTGCCAATCCCAAGAAGCTACGAATCTCCGTGACGGAGGTAGGTCTAGGCCACATTTTGACCGCTTCTACTTTGCTTGGGTCTGCTTGGATGCCATCTTTGGAGATCACATGTCCCAAGAAAGTTACACGATCAATCCAAAACTCGCATTTAGAGAATTTGGCGTACAATTGATGATCCCTCAATGTCTGCAACACAACACGAAGGTGTTGTTCGTGCTCTTCTGAAGTCTTTGAGTACACCAGAATGTCGTCTATGAAGACAATGACAAATTTGTCTAAAAAGGATTTAAAAATCCTATTCATTAAATCCATGAAAGCAGCTGGTGCATTCGTTAATCCAAATGACATCACCAAGAACTCGTAGTGCCCATATCTAGTACGAAAGGCTGTTTTAGACACATCCTCCTCCTTGATCTTGAGTTGGTGATAACCAGACCTCAAGTCAATCTTTGAAAAACACTTGACTCCTTGAAGTTGATCGAAAAGGTCGTCGATGCGAGGCAACGGGTATTTATTTTTGATAGTTACCTTATTCAGTTGCCTGTAATCTATGCATAGTCTCATCGATCCGTCCTTCTTTTTCACGAACAGAACAGGAGCTCCCCAAGGTGAATAACTTGGCCTTATAAAGCCTTTGTCTAGCAAGTCCTGTAACTGAGTCTTTAACTCTTTTAATTCTGTTGGTGCCATTCTATAAGGGGGTATGGAGATTGGGCGAGTATCTGGTGCTAACTCTATCTGGAACTCAATCTCTCGATCTGGGGGTACACCTGGTAGATCATCTGGGAAGACATCTACAAACTCCTGGACTAATGGAACGTCCTCTACTTTTAGTTCTTCTTTCTTAATATCTTTAACGAATGCCAAGTATCGTTGACAGCCCTTTCGCAATAAACGTTGGGCACACATTAAAGATATAAGATTCCCAGAAATTTCACTCCGTTCACCATGAAATACGAAAGAAGGCTCCCTCGAAATATTGAACTTAACTATCTTATTATAGCAATCCAGGGTGGCATGACAAGATGCCAGCCAATCCATGCCTAAGATGACATCAAAGTCTGTCATATCTAACAGCATTAGGTCTACTGTTGTATTTATTTCTCCGACTCTTACCTTGCAAGCTCGATAGCCTCGTTCTATTAGTAAGGTGCCTCCAGTAGGCGTAGTTACTAAAAATGGACATTCTAATCTAACAACTTTTTGCTTAAAGTTCTTAGCAAAGAATGGTGACACATAGGAATGCGTAGAGCCAGAGTCAAACAAAATATGTGCAAAATTTGATTCAATCAGAAGAGTACCTGCTACCACCGTATTAGACGCCTGAGCATCTTGACGGGTTAAAGCGAATACTCGAGCGTTCCCTCGGCCTGCTGAAGCCTGACCTCGACCACCTTGTCATCTGCCAGCACCTCTTCCGATTCCATTGCCTCCTACAGTTACAGGGGATCTGTTGGCAACAGTAGCCTCTGATTGATTAGGGCGTACTGACCCTTGGCCAGATCTCCTGTAGAGTTGGGGGCAATCTCTTTTGATGTGGCCCTGTTGACCACATTGGTAACAGACCCTAGTGTTGTTGTTGACAAAACAAGCTCTGAAGTGATTTCTTTCACATTTAGAGCACCAGGGCCTTTGTTGACCCCCTATACCACTTTGTTGACGCCGTGGTGCACTAGCGGTAGAGGCTGCACGTCCAGAACTCTCTCCGTGGTAGCGTGATTTCTCATCTTGTTTCCTCTTTCTTTTGTTATTCCATTTTTCTTTTTGCATATCTCTTTCTTTCATCATACGGGCGATGTCGACGGCTTCTGTGTAAAATGAAAAATCTCGTATTTTCGATCCCACCCTGTCAAATAAAGACTCTCGAAGGCCTTTAATAAACCGTCGGATCTTTTCTTTCTCAGTTAGGACCATGTGAGTAGCATATTCAGACTTCATCGACGGTTCGTGATCCTTGCCGGAGTGCCTCAAACTCATTCATCTTTGCTTCTCGTATACTCTCCGGAATAAATTGTTCTCGAAAAATTCTTTTAAAGTCATTCCATTTAATGGGTGGGGCATTTCTGGCCATGCCCTTCTTCCATGTTCGCCACCAGCGGTCGGCCTTACCTTTTAACTGAAAGGTAACAAGGGTTACTTTTCGAGGTTCAGGGCATTCTAGGGTGTCAAGGATTTTCTCACAGTCATCTAGAAAACGTTGTGGGTCTTCATTAACATCTCCTGCAAAGGTTGGCGGATTCAGCTTCATAAATTCTGAGATTTTGACCTCTGTACCTACCCAATCCTGAGGAGGGGTGGAGGTGGCAACTGGTCTGTCTCTTGTACTTTTGCAGCATGTACTGATGCCTGTAAGCCATCTTTAGATGATTGTCCCATCAGAAGTTCCTTTAGCCCATTCACCTCGTTGTGCATTGCAGCTAATGCTTCCATCACTATAGTCGCGTCGATTTGTAATGGTTCTCCAGCATTTCTTCCAGGGTTTTCAGTGGATATTTCTCTATTTTGTTCATGGTTATCTTCTGCACGGTTAGGCATCTCCAGTCTTGCATTTGCTGACTGAGCAGCTGGAGGGACCAAGGCCCTGCCAGATCTTGTGCGGATTCCAGAAGCGTTTGATTTTCTTGGTGCCATCTAAACTTATTCTACAATTAAGAATAATATATATCGTCACTATTATGCTTCAAGTAAAGACACGAAAGAAAGGGATTTTAATCTCTACAGGGCTTTTGGTGGATCTTCATCCTATGGTCGTGCTGCAGTCACGACAATAGGGGAAGGCCCACTAAAGACACCTTGCTCTGTAATCACTAGGAGACCTAACAACCTATGCCTCTGATACCAACTTTGTCACGACCCGTTTTCTAGGCACATGACCGGCACAATGATGAATATCCCATCACTGTAAGCCTTTCGATAAATTCTTCCCACAAGTAAAATTGTTAGTCATTATCTCTATATTCTCAAAATATCATTCCTTAATAAATACAAAGAAAATACATCAGATTTTCTTAATTAAAAATAATAGATCCTCAGTACAAAATACATTATCATACTGAAATACAAGCCAAATACCAAACCCCTGACCTAGATGTCCTAGATGGTTACAGAGCAACATACTGTATAACAAAAGAAGGGCTTACCCGACAGCGGGAAGGTCCAACGTAATCTACTACTCTAGCGGATGTACTTCGGCGGCAACCTGATCTGAACAAAAAGTTTGTACAAACAGTGTGAGCTTTTAAACTCAGTGAGCAAATCGGCCTCGCGTTAATAAAATTCAAATACATCACCAGTCATGCAAGCATATCAGAAGGCTCAAGCTCAACCAATAGACATAGTTAGAAATTACAAGAAAAATTCATCCAATTCAACAAACGATACTAGTACTCGTCAATGGCAATATATCCCGGAGAGCGCACACAGGCCGGCTCACCAATTTTATATTTTTCCGCCATGACGCACAACCTCATCCTCTTAGCTAGGGCGCCTCATGGATTTATCACCAATCCGGACTATATCCCTACTGAGGGAATCGTTGTCTCCACACTCATTGGTCAAGACACCCTTTAACCCGGGTTTTTCGCCTTGCCGTGAGAGGGGGCATCAATAGTACAACAGTTCATATCATAATCAGAAGCACAATATAATATTCATTCATATAACAGGTATAGTATATAACTATATGATTCAAATTTCATATCATCATGAGATACTTGCTTTGTCTTATCCATACTTCTGGATTAATTATCTCATTATATTCGTCATTCTAAATCCAATTTCCCCCTATGAATCTTGGGAGTGTCCTACGACATACTTTTTATCACCAGTAATGCTAAAACTCTATTAAAACAGGGTCGTTTCACTCACCTGGATTCCGTACAAGTATCACTTCTCTAAATCGTTACGGACAAGAGTACGCAGGTGAATTTCAGTGTTCCGCTACAGAGATTTTCATGAAATATTACAGAAAATACGTTAAGATCGTTTTCGTATAGATACTGTTCATACGTACGGGTACTATTCATACGGTCACTATTCATACATACGGGTACTATTTGATACTATGCACTAATAAAATATTCAATTTACTATTCATGAAAACGACATTTCTAATAATGCAGTTACTGTGCACCTTACGCTGGAAAATTTTTCGTTTATTTACCATTAGAAACTTAAAGGGAAAATTATCCTTTCACCTTAAATCTTTAAGTTTCTTTTCAATTCAGTACTTTCAATTTAGTCCCTGAGGGTATTTTTACACATAAAACGTCATTTTCTCCTACAAACTTCTTTCTAGTTTTCTCTTATGACCAAACCATATCTAGTATTTGACATTTTGATTGTATAAATGAACAGTATCATATACGTAAATAGTATTATACGGGTGAATAGTACTGTATACTGAAATAGTAACAGTAGTTTGAAAACACGCATTTATATTTTATTTTTCATGGATATTACAGAGACTATGAGTGTACCCAATCAAGAAGAAGTCAAATGTGTTCTCAATCTTCAAAGATTTCAAAGCAAGAGTAGAACTTGAATCCGAAAAAAAGATTACGTGCTTGAGGACAAACAATAGAAGAGAATATATTGACTGCAATTTCCTAACATTTTGCAAGCAAGATGCTATCCAACAACAATTCTTAGTTGCACACACACCCCAGAAAAATGGTATAGCAGGCAAATGAACAGAATCTCCTAGAAATAACAAGAGTTATGTTGCAAACTGTAGAATTGGCCAAGTTCTTCTGGGCAGAAGTAGCTAAAACCACCTGTTATGTGATAAATCAGTCACCGTTCACTACAATTAATTTAAAGACTCCAATGGAGATGTGGACTGGTAAGTCAGTAGATTATTTTTCTCTATATGTGTTCAAATGTCTTTCGTACGTGATGTACAACACCTAAGAAAGAACAAAGCTAGATCTAAAATCTAGGAAATGTATATTCTTGGGTTATGCTAATGATGTTAAGGGGTATCGCTTGTGGGATTCCACTACTCTCAAAATTATAGTCAACAGAGATGTAATATTTGCAAAAAATAAATTGTAAAGTGAGCAAGAAAATGACAGCACTTCTAAAGAGACTACTACAGAACAGGTGGAGAGAAATTCTTGAGAAGGAGATTCTTCTGAAGTAGAACAAGAACACAAAGAACAAGACCTAGATGAGGCCAATGATGAAGATGTTCGAAAATCAATACGCCAAATAAGAAAACCATCATGGCACTCAGACTACGTCATGGCAAACCATGATGCATTCTGTCTTCTAACTGAAGAAGGAGAACCGTCAACCTTTCAAGAGGCTTTGAATAATTCTGATGCTTCTCAATGGATGGCAACAGTGTAAGAAGAAATGGAAAACTTGTATAGAAACAGGACGTGGGAACTTGTTGCACTTCTAGAAGGTGGAAAAGCCATTGGTAACAAATGGGTCTATACAATCAAACGAGATGGCAATGACCAAGTGGAGATATCATGCAAGACTTGTGGTAAAATGATTTGCTCAGAAAGAAGACACTAATTTCAATAAGATATTTTCTCCAATGGTTAGACTTGCCACTATCAGAATAGTCTTGACAATGTGTGGTGTATTTGATTTAAATCTTGAACAGCTAGATGTAAAAACTGTTTTTCTTCATGGAGAACTTGAAGAAGAAATTTATATGCTCAAACCAGAAAGTTTTAAAGAACAAGAAAAAGAAAACTTGGTTTACAGGTTAACCAAATCTCTGTTTGGTCTAAAGCAGCCGCCAAGATGGTGGTACAAGAGATTTGATTTCTTCATAATTAGCCTTGGATACAGCAGACTTAGTTCAAACCATTGTACATATTACAATAGTTTTGAAAATAATGATTTCATCATACTACTTTTATATGTTGATGACATGTTGGTGGTAGGCACCAACAAAGATCGATTACAAGAATTAAAGGCACAATTGGCTAGGGAGTTTGATATGAAGGATCTGGGACCAGTAGACAAGATTTTAGGGATACAAATTCACTGAGACAAGAAAGATAGGAAGATTTGGATTTCTCAAAAGAATTACTTGCAAAAGATTTAACGGCGCTTCAACATGCAAGATTGTAAGCTAATCTTTACCCCACTTCCTGTCAACTATAAATTATCATCAAATATGTCTCCTAGCAATGAAACGGAGAGGATGGAAATGTCTCAAGTACTGTATCATCAACAGTGGGAAGCCTAATGTTTGTCATGATATGTACAAGACCAGACATTATACTGGCAGTGGGACTGGTTAGTCGATACATAGGAAATCCTAGTAAAGAGCATTGGAATGCTGTGAAGAAGATCTTGAGGTATATCAAAGGAACCTCACATGCTACATTATGTTATAGAGGATCAGATTTTGCTATCAGAGGTTATGTTGATTCAGATTTTACAGGTGATCTTGACAAAAGAACATCTACTATGGGCTATGTGTTTACTCTTGCAGGTAAAGGTGTAAGCAGGATGTCAAAACTGTAGCTTTATTTACTACAGAAGCATATATATGACAGCTACACAAGCTTGCAAAGAAGCTATCTGGATACAAAAGCTACTGGAGGAGCTCAGGCACAGACAAAAGAAGATTCCTTTATTCTGTGACAATCAGATTGCCTTGCATATTGCAAGTAATCCAGTCTTCCATTCTAGGACAAAGCACATAGTATTCAATATCACTTTGTTCAAGAAGTAGTAGAGGAAGGGAGTTTGGATATACAAAAGATTCATACAAAGGAGAACCTAGCATATGTATTGATGAAGCCAGTAAATGCTGACATCATGGTCTATCAGAAATGTAAATAATGCAGGAATGGCAAGTGCAAGAATGGACAGTAAAGATGAAAGCATGTGAAGACATGATTAAAATCAAAGTCTTCAAGTGGGAGAATTGTTACGTGGGTCCCAGGGGTCAAGTTGTAATCAATGAAAGTTGCAACCAAAAGAAGTAATTTTTACCAAAAGACAAAAAGGTATAGTTCCAACGCTAGAAAATTTGCAATTTGAAGCACATGAAGAAGAGAAAATGCATGAAGAAATCAGCAGCTGCAAGAGAAGAAAAATTTGTTTTTGCATTGTGAGAGGAGGCACCGAAATTTTCTACAAAACTGAGGCATAAAGAGGGGAGAGGCTCTCTATAAATAGAGGCCTTCCCATCCTTCAAAAACCATCCCAAAATTTCATTCCTTCACTTCTCCTATATAACTTCTAATTCTAGAGAGAAATAGTGAGTTATTTTATTCCTATTAATAGAGAGTAATAATTGTTCTCTCCTATTGATATTGAGAGTAGTTATAATTACTATATTCTTTCTAGTGTGATCCCTCTTTCACTTCCTTGTGGACATAGTCTATATTGGGTAAACCACGCCATTCTTGGTGTTTAGTTTTATCTGCATTATTTCTTATTTTAATTGCATTGCAAGTCAACAATTTCGATATATAATTTCCTAACAGTGGTATCAGACATGAACTACTACGAGCAATTTCCTCTGCCTATTTCCTGAGCATGAAATATTTCTCAATTTAGTAACTCATAAAATTAACTTTTCTATTATGGATATTTTTCAATTTGACCCCTAACATATGAAATATTTCTCAATTTAGTCACTCCTAAAATTATTTTTTCAATTTGGTCATCACATATGGATATTTTTCAATTTGGTCCATCACATGAAATATTTCTCATTTTAGTGATTCACAAAATTATATTTTCAATTTGGTGGATGTTTTTCAATTTGGTCCCTCACATGAAATATTTCTCAATATAATAACTCACAAAATTATCTTTTCAATTTGGTCCTTCACATATGGTTATTTTTCCAATTTTGTCCCTTACATGAAATATTTCTCAATATAGTAACTCATAAAATTATCTTTTCAATTTGGTCCTTCATATATTGATATTTTTCAATTTGGTCCATCACATATAAAATATTTTCCAATTTAATCATTCATAAAATTATCTTTTCAATTTGGTCCTTCACATATGAATATTTTACAAATTAGTCTCTCACAAACAAATATATTATTAATAATGTCTTTTGTCAATATGTTATCAAATTGGCCCAATTTAACAACAATGTATATGTTAAAATGTGATAGGGATAATTTTGAAAAATTGCCAAAAATTATTAGAAATATATATTGACATGAATCAAACATAGCAATGTTAGATTTTAGGCATATAGAAAAGATATTCTCGAGAATGTTTGTAATAAACCAATTTTCTTCACGTTCTGATTAAATTATTGAAAAATTTACCAAAAATTATAATTATCTTAATTTAATTCTCAACGGTACTTTCTTATCTTTTCTTATCTTTTGAGTTGTTTTGCCGAATCGATCACTCAAGACTTTTAGTCTCTATCGAAACTTAATTAAAAAAAATGGAATCACTTCATATAAATTTGTTGAAAATAATTATGATTAGTTTGTAGCCAAAAAAAGAATAATATATAAAATATAGGCAAAAATATATAAATTAGACAATAATAATTTCTAATAATTTTTTAAGTTTAAGAGTTTGAGAATATTTCTAATTTCTATTTTTTAAATAAATAAAGAATAGAAAAATAGAATAGAAACTCTGAAACCAAGAAATAACTCATGAGATGCAAAATTATAGAGGGTCCTCTTTAAAATCAAACAATTCCATCAATTTGAATATGATTGTATAGTGTTTGAATCAATAGAGAACTCTTTCATCTGTATTTGTATGAATCAGTATTATTACATTCTAATTCTTAATTTAATTTATGAAAGATAATATTTATCTAAATTAAGTCCTTTTCGTTTCAAATCTCAAAATTTATTATCATTTTATTTTAGATTTATTATTATTAAAAATTACTTTGGCAAATTAAAAACTAAAATAAATATAATTTTTTAGAAATTGGTTTAAGATTTTTAACTAAAAATTAAAATAAATATAAGATTAAAATTTTTAATTTTTTTAAAAACTAAATTAAAATAATTATATTCACGTCAAATGAAAATTTGAGTCCTAGATAAAGCCTGTCTCGGTTTTCCCAACAATTTAGTGTGGCGGAAAAAGAACACGCCAACTCAATCACCTTCCTCTCAAATGAAGCGTAAATGAAATTTACATAACTACTTGATGAATGCAGAAGTGCAACATTATCATATATAAAAATAAATCTGTACTTTTTTTATTGACGCCTTTATCTTTTAACTTGCTTTTGTATTTTCCTTTGATAAACTTTTTAAAAGCATTGTTTTATCAATAAAATTTATCAGAATGGTTTGCACATTTAGGCTAACAAAATGAATTAATAAATGATTGAGTCTTTTTTCGGTTAAATAAAACTTAGTATACCTTTTTCGAAATTTTCGGGGAAGAGTATACTGTATAATACTAATTAAATTAGAAAATAGTTAGCTACATAATTTGTTTTAATTCTTAAGTATATATTGTAAAGATCGTAGTTTTTAATTATGAAAAATGTAAGTGTGATGAATTGTAGATCTGTCAAAACGGACGAGTTGAACTGATTTAATCCATTTTTTAAGTAGCTTAGGCTAGCTTTTAGCTAATTTGAAAATAATTGAGCTTATTTGACTTGGGTCGGATAATCTGCGAGTTACTTTTAAAAAAAAATGTATACTCATATTTCATCTCAGGATTCAAGCGCTTAGCATCTTTATTTTCCCTTTGTAAATTTCAATATGATATCTGAAATTTCTTCCCAAATATCTTTTGGCTTTCCCTAATTGGTAATTCCTTCCCAAATTTTTTGCTTCCCGACTTCCCAAATAAGTGAGAGTAGAGAGAAAGAGAGAACAAAGTGAAAAAGAGGGCAAAAGAGATTTGCCGCCAGTCACCCCTCGTTATCAAATTCCCTCTTTTACATTCGTCTTCTCTTTCTTTTTATCCCCTTTGATTTTGCTATGGGTTGAGCCATCTAAACGTGTTTTATATAATATTTGATCTCTATGATTAAAATAATTTGCTAAGGAAAACCATATATGTTTTAATATATATATATATATATATATATATATATATATTAATTGGTGAGATGATACCAATTAACTGGATATTCATTGTAGGGGTGCTTTAAAATTTAGGCTTATGGAGATGAAAGAATTTTTGTCTTTCGAACTGTCCAATTTTAGGAGTAACATATATTGTGAATATCTTTTTATTCATTACTTTCTTATCTCTTTCTCATACAATTCTATAGTCAAATAATAACAAGAAGCAATCCATAGAAGTTAAAAGAATATATGAACCAGTTTCGGTACAAAAAATTGAATGATGGAGAAAGAGATTTACAAGATGATTTCTCACAATATATAATTTTCATCAAATGAATAATTAAAAATTAACTGTATAATTAAAAGAAACCTAAACATTACATTGACACAGAAAAAAGAAAAGAAAAATAATGACAAAAAAATTTGAAGGAAAAGCAATAGAGTAAAGATGTACAAGAAGTACAATATTTGAATAATTGCAGTAGATTTTTTTAAAATAAAAAATAAATTATTAATTTAGTTTTTAAAATATTACAATTGTTTTAGTTTATTTTATAAAATATCAAATATCTTGCTTTGATTTGTGAAAGATTATATTTATTTTAATATAGTCATATTTTTTTATTAAAATAATTTTTAACAATAAAAATTTTGAGATTTTAAAACAACAGATTTGTTAGAAAAGAAGTGTGCACATTCGATCAAAACATACAAATATAATAATACCCAAATGAATCATTTTCTACTTTAAAGAATTTGTGCTACGCAAATATCCAATATTCCAAGAATATTTTAAACAGTAAATAAATAAAGAGAACCTACAATTTTTAAAATGAAAGATCCTCGTGATATGGTTAATAGATTTTTTACTTGACTTTAAAAGTTGAACAAAGTATTTAACTTATTTAAATCATTAGTTTAATAACTTAAAAACTAACAACTTAAATAAGTTAAACATTCTACTTAATTTTAATTTATAATATGAAAGGTTAAAATTAGGGGACCTAATTTAAAAAAATTTCACTATCAACAAATTAATAAGTACATCAGATGATTCTAATTACTTATAAAGAATTCAATAAAATTTCAGCTCGCTTCCCAACAAAGTGAAATCATCACAAAGAACATACCAATCTACCAATAAAGCGATGGAAAAAAATAAAACGAAAAAGAAAAGCAACCGTCCTTTTTGGAACGCAACTCCTTCCACCATAAGCTCTCTCTCTCTCTCTCTCTCTCTCTCTCTCTCTCTCTCTCTCTCTCTCTCTCTCTCTCTCTCTCTCTCTCTCTCTCTCTCTCTCTCTCTCTCTCTCTCTCTCTCTCTCTCTCTCTCTCTCTCTCTCTCTCTCTCTCTCTCTCTCTCTCTCTCTCTCTCTCTCTCTTGTAAATATATATATATATATATGTATATAGTCACATTCAGGGACTTCATTTTATTCTTATTTTTTGTTTTTGTCCATCAAGGACTTCTTCAAGAAGCCACACAATACTTGACTTTTTTAAAATTAAAATAAAAAAATTATAATCTTCCAAAAACTAACAATGAAATTTACTCAAAACAATGCAAAATGTACCTCTGCTTTTCAGTGGTATGGTCCAATGCAACTTCATTGAACTGAATTTAAAACAACAAACTTTTGAGTGACCAATGCAATCAAGCCTCTTCTTGTTTCCTTCTTTCTCTTTTCTTCTCTTCCCCTTGCTTTTGTCGGCCGAGATTGTGAAATAATTAAAAAAGATAATAAACTAAGTCATCTAACTTGACCTAACAGAATATATGGTTTAATTAGTTAGTGAGAGTGCCAAGATATAGCGATAGTTTTTAAATATTATTGTATATATTACTGTAAAATTTAAATTAAATATTATTGTAAACTCTAAACTTAAAGAAAAAAATTAATTCTTTGTGATTTTAAAAAATAATAGAACTCAAAAAAAAAAAAAGATAATAACATCGCGCGTATAAGATCATCCTCCGTGTAAGAAGAGATATGTCTTTTAGGATTCTCTCCTTAGAGAATCTTCTCCATAGCTCAGTCCCACCCTTAGATGAGTATGCTCCATTATCCACAGACTTGTAGGACTAAGAAGAGGTTCCAAATCCAAATATCATTTGGAGTCTCAAATTTTCACTTTTTTAAAGATACTACTAGAAAAACCTCAATTAGCGATGAAAAAATTCCGTCGCAAATTCCATTGTAAATCCGTCGCTGATTTGAAATTACAACATTAGGAATCTACGACGAATTCTGCGATGGAACATTTCCGTCGCTGATTAAATTTCCATTGCTAAAATTAGTGACGGAATTTTCCGTCACAAAATTCCGTTAGAAAGTATTTTTAGTTTTTGGGATGGAAAATTCCGTCGCAAATATTTTTCCGTCGCTAAATTCCGTAGCAAAGAATTTTTAATTTTCCGATGGAAAATTCCGCCGCAAAATTCCTTTGCAAAATATTTTTAGTTTTGCGATGGAAAATTCCATCGCAAAATTTCGTCGCAAAAAATTTGTAATTTTGCAATGAAAAATTCCGTTACAAACATTTCTCCCCAATTGTCAAATCAATTGAAAAAATAAATACTAATAAAATAAATTTAGGGGAGTTTTTAAACTAAAAATTATACCTCCTAAAAATTAAGTTTCATTTTAAAATAAATTTTTATATTTTATTTTATTAATTTAATATTTATATAAAATTATCATTTTTATATATACAATATATATTTTCTCTCATTTTTTTCTCTTAGTTATTCTTAGTCTCACTTCTTAGTACTCACTCCTTCTGGCTTCTCTTCCGGTCGATTTCGTCTAAGCTCCGATTTCCACTCCAGCCCTAGTAAGTTCTTCTTTCACACGCATGGCTCATCCCCTTCTTTGCATGGGTTGATCACACTTACACACTTAACATTTAGCCCTAGCCTTTTTCTCACACACACAAGCATGTGCGCAAGGGAGAGATACGCACAAATTGGTGCCTTCGGATATCCATCAAAACTGAGCCCTAGTGCATGAATTAGGGAGCAAGGGCGTCCTTAACCGTCTTGTGATGAGTGACATGCAGAGAAGGAATTATGACTTTGATGGCAGGAATCAATCATCGGTTGGATTTGGAAGGAAAAATTGAAGATGAAAAATATAAAATGACATAAAAATGCATGTATTTTATAATCTTAAAATAATAAAAATAAACATATTATTTTTTAATTAAATTAATTTAAATTATTATATATATAATTCATTAATTAAATTAATTTAAATTAATTTAATTAAAAAATAATATGTCCTCTCTCCTCGTTTTATATATATATGTATATAAAATTAATGATAGAATTAAAAAAATTAAAAATATAATAATAGAACTTATTTTAAAATTTATTTAAGTAGTGTGGAGGTTCCTAATTAGTGAAAAGATAAAATAAAGAGTAATGTGATAAATTTGGAAAAAATTAGGATTTTTAATAAAAATCGAACAAGGACCTGAGTGAAATGTGAGATATAAAGCCTCCCTATTTCATTCTTAAAGACCTATGTGAATTTTTATTAAAGAGTGAAATTAGTAACCTCTCTATATCTAATTTACCTTCTTTAGAAAATGAAAGCTTAAATAACCTTACTAGTAATTTGGTAATTTTATGAAAATTACTAAAATACTTTTAAATTAATATATGATATATGTGTTGATAAAAATATGTTGGTGTTCATCCGGGAATCCAAACTAAAAGAAATCAACAATCACACATAGCTAAGATTAATTTTATGAAAAAATATGTTGGTGTTCATCATCGCTGTGCTGGTGCTTCATCGGCGCTCAAGCCCCTGAAGAGGAGACCCATAGTTGCGATATGGGTGGCAGTAAGTGAGAAAGAGAGAGAGGATGTCGCAGATCTGGTCACCTCCGGCACGTGGTTGCCTCGCCAGTCTTCGCGCCGCCGCTCTCTCTATCAGTTTTGTTCAAGAACTTCATATACTTCATAGTTCATATATTGATCTGGTTTTGTTTGGATTTTTATTCAATTATTGATTTTTTTTTAATTCATGCCCAAGCCTATGGTATATATGATAGAGTCTTAAAACCATCGGTGCCCATTGTTTGTTAGATGGAGTCATTCCTTCACTTCAAATTGCTAAAAAGCAAAATACTCAACAAACAACTTGTGTGATAGTGAGAATTGACGGAAAATGTGAAAAAGACACGACCATCGTTGGTATATAACACAAGTTTTTTCATATACTTCATGGGCTTGGGTCCACATATTTACTTCATATACTGGAAGAGGATTCTTTTCACAAGTTTTTCTTTGTTGTTTTGTTTTTCGTAATGAATATTTTAAGATACTTACAAATATTGTTGTCTCCCTGAATCATTTAGTCTATACTGAAATCTTATTTTAGGTCTTTGTATGTTCATTAGCTGCATTTTTTATTAATAGAATTCTTGAATTTTGGAGTCTTGTGTTTCTCAGACGTCTAATGCTCCTATAACTACACAATTTGACAGATTTCATTGCATAATAATTAGGGTAGGCATTAGATTCCGTATATAGCATAGCTAGATTGCTTTAGATTTTATTAATTTAAACACGAATATTTTTTATATGTACATATTATATATACCAATATACATGAGAGTCATAAAAGTTGATTCAACTAGCAGCTGAAGTTGACGTGGGTCAATTGCTATTGCTAATTATGATTCATATATACTTCATAATTGAAGCAAGATTTTGTGCTAGATTCCCCCCCCCCCCCCAACACAATAAGGAAAACCCAATATTATTAATTTAAACACAATACGTAGGAATAATTGTCTCAATTTTAAGAATGATAAATATTTAATTCTTAATGAGACAAATTTGAGAAGAATTCTATTATTTGTGTTTAATAAGTTTGAAATGAATTATTAGTTTTTAATTTCACTACCTTGTTACCCATTGACTCGATCTTAATTTTAATTTTAATTTCTCTACCGAGGTGAGGGGATTGCTACACTACTTGTTTGTATTTTCTAAATATAAACCTATCATTATGAATTCATGGATTTTGAAATACTTCTTGTATGCTTGTTGAGAAGTAAATTCTGCATGTGTGTGCAAGTGATATAGTTGATTGATGTTTGTAGCATATGTGAGCTACCTATAAGATTGAGTATATTAATAATATATATATATATATGTGTGTGTGTGTGTGTGTGTGTGTGTGTGTGTGTGTGTGTGTGTGTGTGTGTGTGTGTGTGTGTGTACCGTGATGTGATACATTGGTGTGCCAATGAAGCTAGTGAAGCAAAACTTACTTTAAATTGTGTATTCTAAGGTTAAGTAAAGTGGGTTGTTATACTGTGTGATTTTTTTTCATGTGGTTCAAGTATGTCTTAAATCTCCTTAACAAGGACTAAATTGGTGTGATTATTGTTTAAAATTTCATTCCAAAGCTTGGGAAGGAGAGTGAGAATAGAGGAGTAAACCGAGAGGTTAGGATTGAGTATACTCAATTTGATTAATGAGTTTAGAATGGTGTTTCCCTTCATTCCTTTTTCTCAATGTATGTCTTATAATTCGTTACTTGACTTAGGGAAATGTGGGAGGTGGGACTAATTTTCACTAAGGGAGACCTAATGGTAAAGTGGTTATTGTACTTGATGAAGTAAATTTTTGTTTACACTCCCAAATAATTCTACATTGTCAATTTTACTAAATGTTCTCATGTTTCTAACTACAGGACCCAAGCAAACTTGTTGTTGCAGCAGTTGCTATGCCTGTTGCTAATTTCGGTGCTAGTGCAATTGTTGCTGCCAAGGAGGAGGAAAAGAAAGAAGAGCTAGCTGAAGAGTCTGATGTTGACATGAGTTTTAGTCTGTTTGATTAGTTGTTGTTTTCTTAAGAGCAGTTTGAGTGTAAAGTTTATATAGATTAACAAATTTGGTAGTAGGTCTTTCGATTTAATTAGTACTTTGTTGTATTTTTGTTCTTGACGAGGTTAGATTTTAATCTTTAAGTTTTCAGTTAAATTTTGGCACTTTGAATATGTATGAATATTTCAATAATTATAATAAATATAATATTTCTTTTCTTTACTTGTGATTGTAATAATTTGCATAAATATTTAGGTAATATAATATTATGAATTAAATAATTTTTTAAATAAATTAAAAAATGATTTGTGATGGAATTTTTGTCACAAATGCATATAGCGTCGGAAATATTTGTTACTGTTTTGTGACGGAATTTTTTGTTGCTAATTCCGTCACAAATTTGTGACGGAATTAGCAACGAAAAATTTTTCGTTGCAAATTTGTGACAGAACGTTTTCCGTCTCAAATTCTTAAATTTTGTTTGCGACGAATTTTTAAATTTACGACGGAATATTTCCGTCATTAAATTTGTGATAGAAAGTGAATCCGTCGTAATTGATTTGCGACGAGCGTTTTTTCCGTCGCAAAATCCGTCACAAACCTATTTGCGATGGAATTTTCTCAAATTAGCGACCGGAAATTCCGTCGCTAATTGATGATTTTCTAGTAGTGAGATAGGGGATCTTGATTTCATAGTTATTAATTTAGGGTTTGATCCTCTTTATCCTGTAGTTTATTTTCACTAATTACTTCTAAATATTTCCACCGTCAGTTCCACTAACATTTCTTTATATACAATACACCCAAAATTTCTCTTTTAACCAACAACACAAAACCTAGGAAGCTTCGCTTTCACCGTTAAGAAGCTTCTTGGTATCAACCCTCAGACTCACTCAGGGTCTCCTCACACACACAACAATATTTCTGAGAAAGGATGGTTTAAAGAGACCAATTATACCTCATGAAGCTTCCAAGTTCAAATTCCACACAGAATATACATACCATATATATATATATAAAGCCTCACTGGTCGGTGTATTGCTGCATTGATAATTTGATATCGCAACATTGGAAACAAGTGTTGTCTTCATTGGAGACTCCAGCATTCATACAAGAAAGAAGCATGAGAGAGATGTGGGAGCGTCGAATAAAGAATTTGAAATCTGCAGAAACCATTGTCACATTCAGAACCCCCCCTACTTCCCCTTGGGAAGAACTCGAAGCATCCAGCTTATTATTACCGCCAGAATTAGCGAGCTCTCTGCATCGAAACGTCGACGTGGCTCATTTCCTGTCGGAGCTGGAGAAAGCATATTAGGCTAAGAGGTCAGTTATACTCTCGTTAATATTTTGTTTTCTTGTCTTCAATTTTATTTATACCCGATCATCAATTACTATCAAGAGTTCCGCTATTTCCTCAGGTACACATAGTTTTGTTATTATTCATATATGCTATAGAACTATCTGCAATACAATATATTCTTGTATATAGGAATTGTTTTATAAATTCCCACAATTGGTATCAGAGCCTGGTTGGCAGATTATTTTATGGCTACATGATTGGAGTTAGGGTTCATAAGAAATTTTTTTTTTCTATAAAATCCTAAATTTTTCAATTCAAATTAAATTAAGTTGGTTTACAATCATCAATGATAAGTGGGAGAATCAATTACGTATAATTGTGATAAATTTGATTTTCACTTGTGTATCAATTTAATTTTAGGAATCAATCACGTCAAACCTTGATTACATATACATCACGATCCACATTGATAAGAGGGACTTGTATAAGGATTTATGTGGGACTTTGAATTGACGTAATCAAATATGTGCTAATTTTGATTATCTTTCTAGAATTTCTTGTTCTTTGTGCCTGGAAGAATTTGGAGAGTTTTTTTTTTCTTGTCAAGTTCTTTGCTTTTGCTCCCTCAACACGAAATTGAACATGCTTGGCAGTGTTGAAAGACTTTTATATTGTCACATCGCATAATTATTTTTTATCGATAATATTTCATTTTGAATTTATATTCAAGGTTCATTGGTTTTATTTTTTGATTTACTCAAATGAAGTACTCAATGGACTCTCCAGTGGGATTGAATCCATGTCATCCGATTGATTGGGAAAAAATTATTGTAATTTGGATAAATGACTTTTATTTGGGTTTATAAGGTTGTTTTTTCTATAAAACCCTAAATTTGTGTTTTGTTTATGATTAATAAGAATTTTCTCAAATTATGATAACCCGAGTTTGTTGATGTTTTATTTTCTGTAGATTTTAATGGGGATAATCATGTGATTCCATTTTAAAGAAAATAGAATCACCTCTTATTTTAAAGAAGGTGATTCAATGAAATCATGGATCAATTCCATCACTTTATACATATATTTGACATTATCAATAGGTATAAGATAAGTGTGTCGATGTCATAAGCAAAATTCATTTAGGATGATAGATATTGTATTAATGGGATTATGAATTAGAATTCATATTATGAATTCGAATTATTGAATCTATGGATTTTCAATGCGTTTTATCGTATCTTTTTTTTGGTGATCATCATTGTATTTTCAATTTTATAATTGTGTTTTTCAAATTGTTGATCATGATTATCATGATTATTATTTTTTAATTGGTGATTTTGTCTAATCAAGATATATATGTATATGGTGTCATAATCAAGATAGATATGTGGCTGATTCATATGTAATCCAGACGTCGATTTGCACAAGTGTGACTGAGGAGTCATATATATATTCAGATGCACAATCTAGGATTACGTAACCGCAATTTGGGATTTTTTTTTTCATCAATTTTTCAGATCTTAAATTTAATTAGTTTGTCTATATATATATATATATATATATATGAGATTCAAATTAACGTGATTACATAGTAATTAGATTGAAGTATTGTGAGTTGGTGTTGTCCCTTATGGTAATCGACGTAATTATACATATATGTGATTGAATTTGTGATTTGTAATTTGAGATTATTGTTTTCATATATATTTGGGATTCAATTTGTATATGTAATATGTTTATCTCAATTTTATATGTATGACTGAATAATTTTGATCATGAGTGTATTGATCAAATTTTTTTTGAATTTTCTTGTGAATTTAGGACTGAATCTGTCAAGAATTCTATTTTAGATATTGTATTCTCTAAAATTCAGCCCAAAAATTTTTATATAAATTTTGAATATTATTATCTGTTAAATATCCCTTATACCCTGTCCTGGAGTACCGTTTGTATATTTTAACTATTTTAGAGACAATTTGCATTATTTAATTATTTAAATTTTATTGTAAATTGTTTCTAAATACTCTGCCAAATAATTTTGGATATTCAAAGATGCAATTTGAATAATTTTGTGAGATTGTAAGCTCGTCTATCGCGAGTCCAATCTTCAGTGTTATTTTTGCAAATAATATATATATATATATATCTTTATTATTTCAAAATAATTATGGCTTGAAAAAGGGAAAAAAAGAAGTAGCAATTATGGTGACAATAAATAATTTATTTTGAAATACCATTAGTGTACACTCCCTATCGGAGTGACATTAATGTGTGTTTCTTGTGATAAATAATTTTTTTTAGTGTTTTCTTTTGATATTTTTGCAATATAAAAGGATTGCGAAATTACTTAAGGTACACATCACTGATCTATTACTCTATATCATGTGTACTATAATATACTTTGATATTACATCTATAATTGATCTGAAATTTACTGACCTTGGATTGCATATTTCTCTTAATTAATTATGCTTTTTCATATTCATTATTCTTTATGTGAAATATGAGCTTTTAACGTGTATGATCTACTTCCCCATCGGATACTATTTCTGCATCGTTAAAGCTTATGTTTCCTGACATGTGCTATAATTATAGTTGTTATTTTAGCCTTAATGATTATTATATTTTAATAATTGATTATTGCTATCCAAGTAAGAAAATATGTGTCTCATTAGTGTTTTTACATGATAACTAGTGGGAGTAAGTTTGTAATTTTAAATATTGTACTCTCAGTTTATGGGCTTGAAATTTTATGAGTATTCCTTACTCTCTGCTAATGGCACCTTGGTATATCATACTTTCCCTATTAATGTGTCATAGTTAATGAATTAATTTTTTTTAGTCCATATGTGAATTGAATAATTTCATTAGGTATGAAATATATTTAATATAATTACTAATTATTTGTATAACTGTAACCTCACCTATCGTGGGTACAATTATACAAATTTTGTGAATTGAATGATTAAATTTTTTAATCATTATTTTATTACATTAATAATAATTATACCCTATCGGTGTGTTATCATTAATGTAATTTGTTGTACAATGCACTGTTAGTTTTATACTTATATCAATTATCTTTCGAATACCCTATCGGTATTAGAAACTTTGGTGATATAAGATTTGTGCATTATAATTATTACATTTCTTATTTATTATGGTTCGGGACCTTTAGGCCGGACCATCATAAGTAAGAAAATTTTTTCTAAAGAGTATGATTGGCTGTGTATAAGGAACTATTTAATTCTCTTATTGCATGATTACATCGTGTAAATTAAATGTTCCTTTTATTGTTATAATATCAGCCTTCTTTGTCTATGCTTGACTTCTGTCAAGACTTTGAATAGGACAAATTTTGAGGACTGGAAATAAAATAATCTCTGGATCTCTATTTGACTATCACTAATATGGATTTGGCTTTGAGAAAAGAAGAGTTTGGTGCTTTTACTACCTCATCCACTGCTGTTGAAAAGGCTTCTTGTGAAAAAATAAGAACACTCAAACATGATGTGTCTGACGGTGTCGAAATACACTATAAAGAAGTCAATTAGATAGACCATTCCAGAAAGCAAAAAGGTCTCGTATGCTTCCGCTGATTAATGTACGCTCAATTTTGTACTCATCCCGATATTTTTTTTTTGCTATTAATGCTTAAGGGATATATTTGAGCAACCCAGATTTAAGTCATTTAAAGTTGTGAAAAGGTCATAAGAAATTTGCAGGGAACCAAAGATCATGTGTTGACCTATAAGAAGTCTGATCAACTTCAGGTCATTAATTATTCTGATTCTTATTTAGCATGGTTGCCCTAACGACCGAAAGTCTACTTCCGGCTCTATCTTTTATGATGACATGAGTAGCTATCTCTTGGAAGAGTGTTAAATAGACTCTTACAGCTACTTTTACCATGTAGGCAGAGTATGTCGCTTGCTATGAGGCTACTTGTCAAGCCATGTGGCTGAAAATCTTAATCTTTGGCTTTCATATTGTTGAAAGCATTTCTAAGCCACTTGTGACATATTGCGACAATACTGCTGCTGTGCTTTTCTCTCAAAACAACAGAAGCTCTTCTCAATCAAAACACTTTGATATTAAATATCTTTTTGTTAGAGAGAAAATTCTGGAGTTTCAGACTCGTATTGAGCATCTTGCTACAGAGAACATGTTAGCAGATCCACTAACTAAAGGCTTAACTATTAGAGCTCTTCATAATCATGTAGCTCATTTGGGTTTAGTTAAGTCTTTTGATGTTTTGGGTTAGTGGGAGTCTAAAATTTAATATTTACTTAGTGTCATTCTTATGATATATGTTTGTGATGATGTCACTTATACTATCATATCTCTTAGAGCATTTTCAGATGCTTGGACCATTGGTCAGGATTGCACAAGGATCATATCCTTGTAATGTATGTTCTGACACCAGTTTCACATATTATTTAAATCTTTTGTTGAGGATCTGGACATGTAAGATGCTAGTGCCCCTATCGGACATGATTTTTGCATTGTCAAATACTTATTGCCTCTTGATTTGACTTGAGGATTGTTAATTTATAGTGACAACTCATAATTGACATGTCTATTTTGTTGTATTATTAATTCTGGAAATTATTTATCTTTTAAACTAATGATTTATGTTGTCCAAGTGGGAGATTGTTAGATTTTTCATATGGACTACCATAAATCATATTTATGTATACATATATTTATTTATTTATATGTATTATCCAATTTTAATAATAAGTGAATTATAAATTCTTTTATAAATTAAACAATCCTTATTCAATTGAAACTGGGCCTTGTGTGGGCTGACTAATGATGGGAATGTCAGCCCATTAGGATTTTACAAGGAAGGGTCTCTACTCTCTCCCTATATATGTAGTGTAGCAGTCCCATTGAAACAACACCCTCTAAAAGCATATTAGGCAAAGAGGGCAGTTATACTCTCTTTAATATTTTGTTTTCTTATCTTCAATTTTATTTATACCCGATCATCAATTACTATCAAGAGTTCCGCTATTTCTCTAAGTACACATAATTTTATTATTATTCATATATACTATATATCTGCAATACAATATATTATTATATATAGGAATTGTTTTATAAATTCCCACAGCGTTTCCTGTTGGAGCTGGAGAAAGCAAGCAGTCGGGGAGTCCATTTATCGGAGACTATGAACAGAGTGACGCGGGCAGGGAACACGATCCTCCACCTGGCAGCCAAATCCGAATGCCAAAACATCCTAAAGCTTCTCGCCGATCACTTTCCTGACCTCATCCCAATCCAGAACTTGAGAGAAGACACAGTTCTGCACGTGGCTGCCAGATCCCGCAACACCGCGTTACTCAACACTCTGGTGAAGTGTTATTGGAAGAAGGAGGGGGAAGAGGTGGCGTTGTGGAGGGTGCAGAACGCGTACGGGAACACGGCGATGCATGCGGCAGTGAAGAAGGGGAACGTAGAAGGGGCGAAGCTGCTGTTGGGGGCGGACGCAGAAGTGGCGCATTGCCAGAACAAGGAAGGGAAGACGCCGCTGTAGATGGCGGTGGAGAGTGGGAACGAGAAGATTGTATGGCTTTTGATGGAAGCTCCGTTCAACAACAGGGTGGCGCACCAGGGAACCTCCCCGCTTCATGCTGCTATCCTGGCCAGGAGTTCAGGTACTTCCTTCATCTTTCAAATTGCAAGTACTTGCACTCGAAATTGATTAGTTTCAATGGCAATCGTTATTTAAACCACTCTTCGTAGAATCGGACCGAAACTATCAATTTAATTAAAAAATTGATAAATTAGTTTAATTTAGATTAATGAATTAGTTAGTGTTTAAACCGGTTTCAAATCAGTTTTAAACTAATAAAATTGATTAGTTCAATCGATTTAATTTTTTAAATTTTTAAATTTTTATTGAATATTATTATATATTTTTAAGAAATCTTTAAAAGTTCATGAGAAGATTCAATATTAATATATATATATATATATATATATATATATATATATATATATATATATATATATATATATATATGTAACATATTTAGAATATTTTAATATTGTATATTATATATTTTAATATTTTAATATCAGTAATATATGTATTAATTATATATTTTAATATATTTTAAGTACTACTGGTTAAATCATGATTTAACAATTAACTTTCAAACTAGTGTCTCGGCCAGTCTAATTTTCTAAACTTTAATTTAAACTTCACGGTAATGATTTGTTGTTTGAAGCTGAAAATTAAAAATAACTCTATTCTTTGCACCAAGTAATACTTATATATGGTTAGTCTTCCATTTTATTAAGTAAAATTATATCCTATTGTTTACCAATATCTATAATGTGAAAAAAGAATCAAAAGTAAATTACTAAATTAGTCTTTTAAGAATTGAATAAACTTTATACATTTCCTTTTGAGCCAAATATGACAAGTTATTAGGATCAATCTTAGGACTAATCATTAAAGATCAATATTTAAACTTCTTGATGGACATGCTCTTAGAATTGGCCTTATGTTTCAATAGAGTAAGATTTAAGTAGTCCTTTTTATCATGAAACTAAAATATTAAATGTTATGTAAATATTATATAGCCAAGTAGGATTGAATTAGGTATTTTATCTTTTAAAACTTTTCTAAATCAGTATCCAATATAGCAAATCAATGGTTTGAAAAAGAGCTTCTCAACATTTTAAAGACTTCAATAAATAAGAAACTCTTCAAACATTCTAAAGTAAGTGAGTAAGGCTTCAAACAATAATGAGACTGGAGGACTTCAATAAATGACTTTTGTGTAGAAATTGATTCAATTATAATTAGGTTCTTAAAAATAATTAACAAGAGAGAAGCAATAAAAAATAGGACATGTTCATGTAGTTCTAAAAAGAAACTCTTATATCCTAGGGAAAGTAACAAATCGTAATATAATGACAACTTCAAGTCCTGATAATCGACACGCTGCTTTATACCAGCACCTTGTTAAGTTCAAAAGACCTTACCAAACTTACAACCAAGCAAACCTCATTGCATTTTACAACCTCTTCACTCAAGATGATCAGCCCTTATGGCTTTTAGACCTACAACCCTAAGATTTTTACAAGCTTTGTAAAAACTTACACAACTAGTCCTCACACTAAGACGCAACACAGAGACAATAAATTCGATAGCTGATTTTGGCTCACAAATAACAAGATACAAAAGAGGAAAAATCTCACAAAAGAAATGAAGCAATAACCACTCTCTCTTTTCTCACATAAGTATAATGATAGAAATCTCATATAAAGCAAAAATATTATAATGCAAGCTCTCTCTCTCTCTCTCTCTCTCTAACAGTCAAATAGCACTTTAAGCTTTTTTTAAGATCTTCAATAATTTTTCCCAAGCATTAAAGTTGAAAAAGCTTTAAATAGCCCAACTTCAAACAATTAGGGAGATCATCTTCTATCTTGATTCATAATGGCTTCATTTATTGTGCTTCAAAGGATTTCATCTGCCAAGTCTTCCATTAAATGATTGGTTCCCTCTTTCTTCTGCAAGTCGTGGGTTGTAGGGAGTGAAATATGTTTTATACAAACTCTTTGACTTGGAGAGGTTGAAGATACTTGTTTTTATCAACTAGTTTATACTTGTATCCTTTGTTTCCACATACTTTTTAAAATAGCAAATTGAAATTCTGCTTTTGTTGCCATTGATGTTGTATTTTTTTTCTTTTGCTTCTGTTCTTGGTTGGTTAGAGAGAAAAAGGGACGAAATTTTGATTAGTTGACTTGAAGATATAGATGCGCTTGAGTTTTGTCCAATACTTCATATCGTTGTCCTCTAGTAATTTGCTTTTTTGAAACAACTTCCTGCCAATAGTTCTGATACTTCTACTTTGTTCCTTTGTTCATGCTGCTATTTCAAAGTAAAAGAAGCAAAGGAAATATTACAAAAACCTGGGCTAATGCTAAACATTTTTGGATAGTGGGCTAAGAAAATTTTTTGAAGGTTGTTTGGGCTTCTTTGGGTAAAGCATTTTGAAACCATTAAAGTTTATATAGGCCTGATCATTTCTGAAACATTAAAGCCCAAAAACGCACAATTAAGATCAAATAGCCCAAAGTTCTAAAATGGTAATCTCATGGTCAACCAAATGGTTAAAACTCAAAACAATTACTTGAAAAAACATATATTACAACAACTTACAACTAAAATAAGTTAGTGGCAGTGTAGTGGTGTTTGGGAATGTTAATGATTCCACTTTTGGACGAGGAAACTAAACTTTATGATTGATGCCTGCTTAGCCTGCATAAAATAAGAACCAGATTAATATTTTGTTGGTTTGTTTAGAACTGAATCGAATTGGTCCGATCTGCATAACTTGCAGGCTATGCGAGTTGAGTCCGCATAACCTACGGGTTGGCCTATTTTTTTTAAAAAAAATTTATATTTTTACATTTAATTTATACACATTAAATAATAATAATATATATTAAATTAAAAAATACAAATGAAGTAAAATAAAATCATTTAAAGATAATTTTATATCAAATTTATACAATTATTTGATCTTAATTATTAATTAATGAAAAAAGATACTCTTAAAAAAGAAAAAGAATAATTAAAAAATAAAGAATAGTTTCATTTTTAACTTTTCTTTAAGTTCTAAATCTCTAAATTTATATATTTCTATTTGTTTAAAGCAAATAAATTATTTATTTATTTATTTTTATTTAAATTAAAAACAAAAAAATTAAAAAAAAAAAAACGGTACAGGCTAGCCAACACCTAACAAGACAAGCTAGCATTATACTAATTCATTTAAAAATAGACCAATTTAGATCGAAACAGATAAGTTTTAAAAAAATTAGTCTTCTATTTTGTTGCGTAAAGGAACGTCTTACTACTTAACAATATTGATAATGTAAAGAAAGAAAGCAAAAATACATTTCTTTCTGTTGTTTACGCTGAATTTTAATTTTTTTATCATTGTATTTGTTCGATTTCGTCCTACTTTTTTCTAAAAAAAAATAATCTTGATAACATTAGCAACATAATAGACCAAAAAAGAAATTAACGTCCCTTGAGAAGATACATCATGGAGGACATATAAAACATGTCAGAGACATGAGAAAATGACAGTTTTATCTTAGTTCTTCATCTTGTTCTCACATCTCTCTTTCTCTCTCTCTCTCTCTCTACTTTAAAGGTTTGTCTGTTTTGTCATATCAACACTTCAAAAAAAACGGTGTTTCTACTCTATTGTTCAAAGTTTTAATAAAATAATTAGATGACGACATACTGTTCACTATAAAGTCAATCGAGAAAAGAAAAGACAAAAAAGAAAAGAGGATTAGGTGTGACAATTGGGATGTAGGGCCATTATTTAAATTAATTTATTTACTTATGTCACTGTGCTTTCTAACTCATGTATGGTCACTTTTTTTTTATTAAGATAATTTTTAACAATAGAAATTTTGATATTTTAAAATAATAGACTTGTTGAAAAAAAGATGTGTAGATCGGATCAAAACATACAAATATAATAATATCTAAATAAATCATTTTTTGCTTAAAAGAATCTATGACAAGCAAATACCAAATATTCCAAAAATATTCTAAGGAGCAAATTGATAAGGAGAATATATATACAGCTTTTAAAATGAAGGATCCCCACGATATGGCTAATAGATTTATTTGTTTGGCTTTGAAAGTTAAATAAAATAGTTAATTTATTTCAATTATTAATTTTTAAAATTAATGACTTAAATTTTATAATATTATTTTTATTTTTCTTAAAAAATAACTATAAAATTTAAAATATTAATTATAAAAATTAACGATTTAAATATCTCAAATACTATGTTTAGTTTTGATCACAATATAAAAAGTTAAAATCATGGAACCTAATATAAAAAAAAAATCCATTATCAACAAACCAACGAGTACATTACGTAATTCCAATTACTCATAAGGAATCCAATAAAATTTCTACTCACTTCCCAAGAAAGTGAAATCATCACAAATAATACACAAAGAATAAACCAACCTTTTACCCAAAAAAAAAAAGGAAATACTAACCTACCAATAAAGGGATGGAAAAAAATAAAACAAAGTAGAAAAGCAACCTACATTTTTGGGATGCAAACTCCTCCGACTAATATTTTTAAAATCGGACCGGTCATTGAACTGGTGGAGCCACTGGTTCAAGGTTCAATGGTCGGACCGTGGTCGAACCGTGGTCGAACCGGTGATAATTAAAAAATATTAAAAATATATATAATTTAAAATATTAAAAATATATATAATTTAAAATATTAAAATACTTAATATAATTGATAATTCATAACAATAAGTGAGAGAAATAAGAAAATTAATCCATAAATTGATAATTCATCACAACTCATAATATTCACAATTTCAAACTAAGTAAAATAGCCTTGTAAAAGAGTGAGTAAGTCTCACATTGCTTAGAACAAAAAAGGAAAAAAGTTTCATATACTAATATATGTTAATGGGCTTATAAGAGGCTAAGGGAAGTGGTGGGTTCATGCGCTCACAATTTCAGGCCAATGTAGTACAAATTGTCCAATCTACCCCCCATGTGCGTGTGATAAAGTGGACTCGGCTAGTTTTTGTTTTTCTTTTTGTTTTCTCTCCTTTGATTTTCTTTTTTATTTGCTTATGTAAGTGGAGGCATATTTGGCAATTGCAAAATTAACTAGGGTTATCATGTGTTTTTTTTGTTCACTTTCCCTCTACATTTTTCCCCCTCCATTTAAAAAAAAATTTTTTTTTTGACCAGAAAAAAAAAAAAAACTTGAACCGGTTCAACCTTCAAACCGGCCGGTTCCGGCCGGTTCAGCCGGTTCAGCACCGGTTCGGCCGGTTCAACACCGGTCGAACCACTGACCGGTTCAATGGCCAAACCGGACCGGTGACCCCTCCGGTTCCCGGTCGGACCTGTCCGACCGGCCGGTCCGGTTTGGTAAACATTGCCACCGGTCGAACCACTGACCGGTTCAATGGCCAAACCGGACCGGTGACCCCTCCGGTTCCCGGTCGGACCTGTCCGACCGGCCGGTCCGGTCCGGTTTGGTAAACATTGCCTCCGACCATCATCTCTCTCTCTCTCTCTCTCTCTCTCTCTCTCTCTCTCTCTCTCTCTCTCTCTCTCTCTCTCTCTCTCTCTCTCTCTCTCTCTCTCTCTCTCTCTCTCTCTCTCTCTCTCTCTCTCTCTCTCTCTCTCTCTCTCTCTCTCTCTCTCTCTCTCTCTCTCTCTCTCTCTCTCTCTCTCTCTCTCTCTCTCTCTCATGTGTATACACATATATATAGTCACATACAAGGATCATTTTTTTTTTGGTCGAACAACACATATATATACAAGGATCATTTTTTTTTTGGTCGAACAAGGACTTCTTCATGAAGCCACACAATACTTGATTTTTTTAAATTAAAATAAAAAATTTATAATCTTCCCAGAACTAACAGTAATTTACTCAAAACAATACAAAATGTACCCTCTGCTTTTAAGTGGTAAACACAATGCAACTTCATTGAACTGAATTTAAAACTACAAACTTTTGAGTGACCTAGCAGAATATATGGTTTAATTAGTCAGTGAGAGTGGGAAGGCCAGAATGGATACAGATGTAGTTTTGAAGTTGAACCAAACCGCGTATAACATGGACTAAGAACTATTGAATTGGACCATAGGTGCGGATTCCCTCTTTGTCTCATTTTCTCTATTTCCCTCTCTGTCTCCTTTTCTTTTTTAAAATATGGGTAGAGTTAATTGAATACACCGTAGCTTAAGTTAACTCAAATTTTGAGACTAGGTAGAAGAGCAAACAAAGAGGAAAAACTAGAAAAATGAAGCACAAAGGCAAAAATGACTTGTTGTAATAGTATAAGATTGAAAATTTCAAAAACTTAGTTTTAATCCATTGTTGACTTGCTTTGGGATAGAAATAACCGAATATGTCCTAAAATCATCTAAGATAGAGTTTTAGACTAGTTTGAAAAACAAATCTGAGAGATGAATGTGATACATTGATTATAAGGACTAAACTGAATAAGTTAAAAAGTTTACAGGGATCGATTTAAATTCAAAATAAAATACATTTTAGAATTAGGGATCTAGATAAAGTTAAATATGATCTTAATTTAAGTGAAAAATAAAAGAAAATTTTTGACTGAGAACCTAAATGAATAAATAGAAACATTTAAAATAAATGATTAAATTAAAGCAAAATTTGGTTTAAATTAAAAACATGGACTGAATAAGGATGGATTGAACTGAAGTTTAATTTTAAACTTATATACCAAATGAAAACTAATTTATTTTGATTAAATTAGTTATTTAAACGTGAATATTTATATATATTTATATTGATATAATCTATTATGTATTGTAATACTAATTAATGTGGTTTTTTTAATGATAAGATTGAACTTCTATTTTTTTAATGCAATTAAGTTCATTTTTATATGATTTACATATTAGTCATCACTAGTATCTTATATTTCTTTTAAAAATAAGTAATTAATGATTAATTAAAATTTCAATTAGTAATTATTTATTAATAAGAAATAGTCAATAATTTAGTTTTCATCTAGCAATTTATTCATACTTTAATTATAATTTACCTAGTTATTAGCACTTTAAATTAGTCAATTATTAATAAAAAATTAGTCAATAATTCATTTACTAACACACCAATTTGAGTTTATCTAACTTATTTTATGGCATGAGCGTTTATACACGTGTTTAAAAGAACTTACAGAAATCGCTTATGGCATACCCATAAAAATTTATAAAAATAAGTCGAAAACAGTTTGTATGAAATTTACTATTATAAACTCTTCAATTTTATAAGTGTTTAAATAGACTGTTTATCTAAATATAATGATAATAATTAAAAGAAAATGATGAAAAGAAAGAGAAAGTGTTTACTAATTGGGGAGAAGATCTAAAGGAAGGGAGAGAGGGATAGTGATGGACAGACCGAGGTTTTTGAAGTGGAAATTGGTTATTGTTTTCCACATGCCAATTTGCTGCGAGCCCGTGAGGAGCTTCATATATATATATATATATATTTGGAGATCTGTGCTTTTATTATTATTATTATTCTACCAATTATTTTAATATTAAAAATCTTCACTTTTGGTCTTGTAAATGAAAACCGGTGAATTGGAGTCTAGTCCGGTCTAATATAGGCTACATAGCCAAAAATCAGAGTTAAAAAATTGGTTAAATTTGGTTAAAATTCATATTTAACCTGTCTAAACCGACTGATTTTTGCTTTAAATCGGTTAATAGAAAACCAATTCCCAAAAACAAAAAATTGAAACTTTGAACCCTGCAGCCCAACTAGAAGAAGAAAAAGAAGAAAAAAAAAATCAATCAAAAAGCAAAAAAAGCTTCCATAGATGTGAAGAAGAGGAGGAAAAAAACCAAGTCGAACTGAAATATCGAAGGTTTGCATTGAGCTCAGATCTCATACACTCTTCTAGGCGAAAATTTTCTTCTGCGTTCACAATCGTCGTGGACCTCGAAGGCTATGGTAAATCTGTCTTCTTCTCTTCCTGCGAGGTTCTCCGATTAATTTAAAAGTATAAGACAAAAAAGGGAAAATGCTTACTGTCACAATCTGCAAAAGTTGAGGAGAAAAATAAATTACTTGCCTTGGGAGTTGCAAAGAGAGTGTCATGACTCATGGGTAAGAGATAAGCATCAAGCTTCAGTTTATAATCACGTGAATGCTTGAGTTGAGTAGGAGTGTAATTTGTAATTTTTATACCAAAAATATTTTCTTCAAAAATTTTAATTATTATATTTATATATTATATATTTTAATATTTAGTATTTTAGTATTCATAACATATAATATAATATATATATATATATATATATTTTAATATATTTTAAATATTTTAATTATGTTTAATCAAAATTTAATCATTAATATTTGAATTGATGTCTCTTTCAATAATCAATTTAATTTTTAAAATTTTGCTTTTTAATGTTATCTAGATGTTTATAAAGTATTTTATATTTTTTTTAATTTTCACGGCTATATTAACTATATTTTATTACATTAAATTTTTCTAAATTTTTTTTTTAATATAACCCTCACAGACTGGGTCTTCATTGACTAGTCATGGTGGCTGCAATTCCAAATTTAGTAGAATTCGCAGACTCTGACCGACGAAGATTCGCTTTCTAATTGAGTAGCTTCTTGGTATAAACCCCCGGACTCACACGAATGTTCCTGACTAGTTTCACGGCATACAAAGTCTCACTGGTCGGTGTATATTAATGCATTGATAATTTGATACCTTATCATTCGAAACAAGTGTCGTTCAATAGTGAGATTCCGACATTCATAAAAGAAAGAAGCATGACAGAGATGTGGGAGCGTCGAATAGAGAGATTGAAATCTGCAGAAACCATTGTCACATTCAGAACCCCCCCTACTTCCCCTTCCCCTTGGGAAGAACTCGAAGCATCACGCTCATTATTACCGCCAGAATTAATTACGAGCTCTCTGTATGTAAACGACGACGTCCAGTATTTCCTGAGGGAACTGAACAAAGCAATCGGTGAGGGAGTCTGTGAATCGGAGACTGTGAACAGAGCGACGCGTGCAGGGAACACCATGCTTCACCTGGCTGCCGAATCCGAGAGCCAAAACATCCTTACGCATCTCACCGATAGCTTCCCTGACCTGATCCCAACCCAGAACATGAGGGGAGACACAGTGCTGCACGTGGCTGCCAGATCCCGCCACACTGCGTTACTCAACACTGTGGCGAAGTGTTATTGGGAGCATTTGGTGAGAGAGGAGGAAGTGGGAGGGTTGTGGAGGGTGCAGAACGCGTACGGGAACACGGCGATGCATGAGGCGGTGATGAGGGGGAACGTTGAAGGGGCGAAGCTGCTGTTCGGGGTGGACGCAGGAGTGGCACATTGCCAGAACAAGGAAGGGAAGACGCCGCTGTATATGGCGGTGGAGAGTGGGAAAGAGGAGATTGTATGGCTTTTGATGGAAGCTCCGTTCAACAACAGGAAGACGCACCAGGGGACCTCCCCGCTTCATGCTGCTATCCTGGCCAACCGTTCAGGTAAGTCGCAATCAATTTTGCTTCCTTCTCTTAGAAGCTAATATCAATTTTTCTTCTTCAGACGTCCAAATCTAATTTTTGATTATTCTTCAATTTTCAATCATTAATTTGTATAGTTCTAAATAAAATTATTTTAAAAAATTTTTTATAACTCATTTTATATGGATTTAGACTAAATCACATGACATCAGTCACATTTTATATTTTTATATATAATTTAAGTCATTATTTTTCACCTTCATCTTTCAAATTAATTTTTAAAATTAATTCTAAATAAATTTAAATTTGTATAAACGTGATTTAAATTTTCGGTGAGTAGACTTGTTATAAAAAAAAAAAAAGAAAAAGCTTAGATTTGTGGTGCCGTAGAATCAAATAAGTCTATTTTCATCCAAACTTGCTACTTAGCATCTTTTACCGTGAGTTTGGTAAGTCTACCACTGATCACATAATTTAAATCATTTCGGTTGAAGTTTAGACTAAAACTATTGGTCCAAATCGAACCTATAATTTGATTTAAACTTAAATTTCAAGTAAACAATATTTGTATATCAAAATATAAATGATAAAAATATATTTATTTATTAAACATAATTAAAATGAACTAAATAAAATATTAAAAAATAGATGGACTAATAGTTGCGTTGGCCTTGACCCTAAAAAATGAGTCACCCATAAAAAAAAATATATAAATATGTTATAAACGCGTATATGATTTGTATTTGACCCACCCAATTTTCACCCAATCCAAATCTATCCCAACCTATTTCTTTGCCATATCTAAAATAATCGATTTTGAGATACAAATGGTTTCAAAAAGAAAAATTTAGATACTTATCTCACCTTGCCCTATTACTTATTTTCCCAATCAAGCCATTAGTCGTTGTTTATTATTTGTTAGAAAAATAACTTCTGTAAATAAGATTTCTGTATTTCATTTTGTGTAGGTAAAATAAAGTATTATACTTCTCAACCTTTGGTGGAAGGTTGGCTCAGAAACGAAGATTCAATGCCCAAAAATGTCGTATTTGAGTGCGACAGTAGAGTTGACTCACTTGACAGCAACAAAGGAATGACGCCCAAAGGTATAATTAAATTTTTTTTTGACGAATATGGTATAATTAAACAGTAATTACTATGAATTTCATGGGAGGTCAGATTAATTTTTTAAATTTTCCAAAAAAAAATTTTAAACTAACTAATTCTTTTAAGTTTAATTGCTTTTGTACTACCAAGAAGCACGCCTAGAAACGATTGAAGAAACAGAAGCTTGGAGACGACCAAGAAGCATGCCTAGAAACGATTTTGGTATGATCGATTACTCTGAATTTCATTGAGCTTTAAATTTACGAGAATGAGATTGAACTTTCAATGTGGTGAAGGAACTTGTTCATCTGCCACACTTTGATCCTATGGAGTCACTGAACTTGAGGGTCTGTTATAGTGGTGAAGTATATATTAAGAGAGAAGAAGCTTGAGGGTCTGTTATAGTGGTGAGGTATATATATAAACCCTTTTTGGTTCTTACAACTCCATGCGTTCTCCAATGTCAGGACTATTGCAGAAACTGGTGAAACAAAGACGTGAGTTAGCAGAGTTAAAAGACCAAAAGGGTGGGACACCCCTTCATTGTGCAGCAGCAGTGGGTCATGTTAAAGCTGCACGCATAATTGTGGATGTAAGTCCTTCGAGTGCTTTGGAATGGAACTCAAAAGGCTATCTTCCTATCCATGTTGCCTGCAGAAAAAACCATGTGAATGTGGTGAGGCAGCTTGTTCATCACCGACACTTTGATCCCATGGAGTCAGTCAACTCCAAAGGTCAAAACATTCTGCACATTGCAGCAAAGAGAGGGAAGGATGAAGTGGTGAGGTATATATTAAGCGAGAAGAAGCTCGACTGTCTGTTAAATGTGCAGGATAAGAATGGGAATACGCCATTGCATTTGGCCTCAAAGTACTTGTTCCCTAAGGTGTTGTTATTGTTGCTAACGCAAGAGAAGAGAGTGAATGTTAATGTTGTGAATAATGAAAGAATGACAGCTCGCGATATTGTCATGCTCAATAGAAAGACTCCACCCACCATTCGAGAGGTATGGTGTACGTGATTCATTCTTGCTCTTAGCCCACTACTTGTTTTCCTGAATCTATTTGAGTAGAATTTGTTTTTAAAGAATAATCATGAAATATTTTTGATAAAATCAAGAATTTTTAACTTTATTTTTTGTTGAAGAATAATTTTCAAATATTTTATTTTCTTTGTATTTTAAAATCGTTTCACTAGTGAAATCTCATAAAACCCAATTTAACAAATATATAGCTTCATATTAACTTTAGTCCCAGTCCCATATCACCCACCCTTCTAGCCTCTAGGTGAATGTTACCAAAAAAAAAAGTCAAAATGTAAAGAATTTCCTTCGAGGGGTTGGGTAATTTATTTTTTCAACTTTTAAATTAATTTGGCAATAAATCACATTAAACTTTTGATTTTATACAATATAATACCTCCATTGACTTGTTCATACTAAACTCTTACTTTTCTTGTTAATGTAAGCTGAATGTTTTTTGCTTGTTACAGTTGTTATCATTTGCTATCTTGAACTCCATTGGCGCACCCTTGAGTGAACAGGGAAGAAGACTAAGACGTTCAACAGAGGCACCAAAAGCCAAGTGGATCAAAGATCGTGTTAGCACTATCTTACTAGTGGCCATACTAATTGCCACCGTAACCTTCGCCGCCGGTTTCACCATGCCCGGCGGCGTCTACAACTCTGACGACAAAGACAGAGAGAAAAGAGGCATGGCTATTTTGCTTCATAGAAAAATGTTCCAAGTGTTCGCAATCTGCGACGTGATGGCCATGTACAGCTCCACCATGGGGTCCTTCATTCTACTATGGGCTCAGTTAGGTGACTTCCACATAGCACTGAGTGCCATATACTTTGCTTTGTATATGGTGGGTTTGGCTCTGGTTACAATGTCTGTTGCTTTCATGGCTGCCGTTCATCTGGTAGTGGGCAGTCTCTGTTGGCTTGCTTTGGTTGTGATGCTTATTGGAATCGTCTTCCTTCTCATGTTCGTGCTTCTATATATTCTTCTCACATTTCCTCTGGGAGCTCGCACTTTTCCATTGCGTCACATCTCCAACTTCATCTTCAGGATCATCATCCCCTTTTCAGGAAGTTATACTAAGTTCAAGAAGGTGAAAGCTTTGGGAGAATCAAAACAAGGGAAACACAAAGATATTGCACCTGAGTAATATAGCACGTATATTAGGGTTTAGGGTTTAGTATTTAAACTTAGGTTCTAGGTGCTTTAACAATGAAAAACATGATTATACTCTTTAAGTTTTGTTTGGGTAAAGAGCTCAATTAGATACTTATATTATAAGCGCTTATAATATAAGTGCTTATATTATAAGCGCTTAATTTAATAAATTTTTTGTGTTTAGATGCACATTTAAAAAGAGTTTATACATTATTTTAAGGTATTTAGATGCATTACTACATAAGCAATTATAACAACTAAAATTACTGAAAAACTCATCATAAGCACTTATAAAATTAAAGTATTTGGATAAATAAGCACTTGACATAATTTTCAAAAAATTAAAGAAACTAAAAATCAAAACTAAAGAACTAATTAATTTAAATCATGAATTATATTATTGAAAAAATTATATAAAAATAAAAATATAATTGTGAAACTTGATGTCTTGTCAACTTCACAAAAAAGTTAATAATTGCATAATTTTTAAATACTATAAAAACAATTAAAATTAGATAGTTGTGGACATTTGAACCTTAATATTGTCTTTTATTCATTCTATTTGTCTAATACTTTCTTGATTTCACTCCATTTGCCTAATATAAATTGAAAGATTTACTTTCTTAATACAAATATATAGTATATTTTTCTTTATTATAGAAAGAGTAATTTCGACAAAATTAAAATTTGAAAAGAATATACGTTATATATAAATTTAGATCTTTAATTGTATAATTTTGTCAAATTTTATCAATCTTTCAATTCAGATTTTTAAAATTTAAAAGAAAAATATTAAGATTTGCCAACTGACTCATAATTTTGAATCAAACTACATTTCAAATAAAACTTAAGGAATATTTGACATATGGTAGTGTGTCTTTTAACATTTCTCAAATTACTCATGTCCACTTGAAAACAAGTATTGAAGAAGGCTAACATAATTGTTTTTGCTATCAAATAGCAAGTAACAAGGATTGAAGTTCCATGATAACAAATGTTACACACAACCTCAAAGAATACAATGAATTACTAATGATACAAAGAATACAAATAGCTGTTGTAGGAATGCCTTTGATCCAAGTAGGATCTTGTGCTAATATCAGAATAACTGGTATCACATTTTTATAAAATATGAGAACTAGTAATGCTCTTGATAGATTGCTTCAAATTCTGCTTTCCAGGCCTGATCATCATCATCATCAATACAGCGAACCACATTGCTCTGTACAACATCATCAGAGTCCTTTGCTCTCCACAAGATATTGTTTCATAGTTCTCATTTCCATCTTGTGTAAGGGTAATATGCACCTAAAAAGCATCATGACAGTAAGGATGAGCTCCAATTTCCCAGCATTGGGGTTTTTAAGCCATGAGCCCCTAATCAGTCTTCCTAGGTGTAGGTTATTACTTGATTAGTAAGCTCTTCATAAGCAAATACTTGATTATTATATGCCATTCATACTTCCTCTAATTTAATGAGAAAACAACGAAAAATAATGCATTATGCCACCAAATATAGCTGGAAGGATAGATGTTAGAGCATTCTTCAACCTTTGGAGAATTATCTATTTTGAGCTTCAAGAACAACAATAAGCTGGGCCAATATCAAAATCCCTTCTGAGTCTTAACCTCTTGGAAACATTGTTACTTCAAGACAACAATAAGCTCACTGGTTAATTGAATGGAAACAGAACAACTAGAAGGCAACTTAATTGACCCAAATCCCAGAACATTCTAACACAGATTAAATCGATTCACACCATGGGACTAAACCACAAGCATGCTAGCAAGTTATCAAACCACACCAGAACCAAATCCCAAGTTAAACCATAAACAAACACACTGTCATCACCTAACGTTTTTGTGCAGGTGGGTTCGAAAACTCTATAGCCAATTCTGATACCCTCAGAATCTTCTTGATTGCAAGAAGCAAGGTCAGAGGCTCAGAGCATTAGCCATGGCTATTTCCTTCCCTTCTTTACAATCACAGAGACAATCCAACACACCCAAAGCCTTCTCACATATGCTTCTCTCTGCATCAACAATAGCATCCAGTAATAAAGAAACCAGACCCAGTTCCACAAATCTCTGTGTGATTGTGATTCTTTCTTTGTCATCTGATGAGGAAACACAATCACACAGAGATTTGTTCCTCTCGCACCATTCCCCGCTATACACCTCTTGTTCCTCTCACTCTCTTTCCCCCAATTCCTGATCTTCCGCACCAATTCCTTGCACTTCTTCAGATAACCAATTCACACAAAATAAAATCTAAGATAACCACTTTGCTGGAACCAGAAATTTTTCTGGTGAACTAGAAATTCTGGTTCCAACCAAAGTTTTCTGGTGAACCAAAAATTTCTGGTTCAAACCAGAAATCTTTCTGGTGACCAGAAAAAAAAAATTTTCTGGTTTGAACCAGAAACTTCTGGTTCAAACCAGAAATCTTTCTGGTAAACCACTGATAGAGGCCAAGATCTGCAAAAATCGAAATGGAAGGGAAGGCTAGCAGCAAAAATCGAACACTAGCATTAAAAATAGAAGTAGGAAAATCGAAGAAGGAGAAAGAAGGGAGAACTCACTAATAGAGGCGAAAAGCTGCTGGATCTTGCCGAGAAGCGGCTGGAGACGGGGAGCTAAGAGAATGAGAGAGCGGTTGGGAGACGAGGCAACGAGAGCGGGTGGGAGACTGAGGCGCGGGGTCTCTCCCTCGCGGGAGAGTCCTGAGCTTCCCTCAGCCGTTGATCAGTTGTGGGGCTTGCCTGTTCAGGTGGGCTCCACAGCCTATCAATGATTGTAGGGCGCTAAAGCGTTTCTTTAGCGTACGACACTAAGGAGACACCTCGCGTCTGGGAGACTGAGCACGAAGAGAGCAGCATTTAACAAACCGTGGTGAATAATATCGTAGCTAAATTGTTTTACTTAATAATGATTATTACTGTTGCTAAATATAAAAATTTAGCTACGATTTTATTTGTCACGGTTAAAATTGTGATTAAAAAACGCAGTGAGTCAATCACTGTGTGCAACAGGAGAGCACAAGGATAGCGGCTAGAAATTTTGAAAAATGATGAGATCAGTTTAGAAACTCACTTGACTGGTCTTAAAGCTTCGCATAAGCACAAAAGAGCTTATTAAAATAAGTTCAAAAAAGTTTATAAGTTATTTTAAAAAACTCTTTCAAACACTCGATTTTTCTTTCAAAAGTGTTTATGTAATAGGTTTTATAAAATAAACTGTAAATAAGTTCATCTAAAAACGACCTCTCTTTTGGTTATCAATTCTTTTATATGAATGGTAATATAATCATGTGTAGTTATTTCTCTCATAGCACTTAATTTTATAGATTATTATGTTGCTTGCCTATAATTTGAGTAAATTATTTATTTAGTTTTCAAAAGAGTATAATTATCTTAATTTGCATCTAAAAATTTTACATCTCAATTTACTCTTTGAAAATATTTTATTTGTCTTAATTTTATCATTATGTTTGTTAAAGTAATTTTAGATAATAAAGATTTTAAAATTTGACAATAGCATATTTTTAGATTTTGTAACAAAAAGAAATAAATTGAAAAAAATATTATTTTTTATTAACTAAATTGAGGAACCAAATCTTTTAATGACTAAATTAAGATAATTATAATATTTCAAGAGTTAAATGGGTAATTTACTCTAAAAATTTCAAAAGTGATACTCAATTGAGTGATTTACTCTACCCTTACAATGACAACAATTAAATGAGAACTCCTTGTGAGAATAATGGCCAAAGTTTATTACTATCACTACAACAACTAACGAACTATATACCATATATTAAAAAAATAAGTAAAACAAATTTGATAATAGGGTAACTCTGATATGTAGGAGTGAGCAAATGACCCACGGACTCACTCAATCCGCACAATTTGACCCAACCTACACAGTTGGGTTGAAAAAACTCAACCTACACATGTGCGGGGTCAGGTTGTGAGTTCAAAGTTTTCAACTCAACCCGCGAACCCGATCAAATTATATATATATATATATATATATATATATATATATATATATATATATATATATATCTATATATATATATTTTTTAAAATATCATTGGGCATTTTTTTTTTCAAAATTGGCTAAGGGTTGCTAAAAAAAATTGATTTAAGGAGTAGCATGGATGAAGTTGAAAGAATTGAAGCAAGTAAATATTTTATGTTGATAATTTTATGTTTAATGTTGATAATTTTATATTTATACTTACAGTTTTTGTTTACTTTTTGTTTAATTATTTTAGAGATATTGAGAATTGATAAATGATGATGGTAAGGGACTAGAGGATTTAAAAAAAATGAAATGTTTGAAATAGGTAAATTTTCTAATATTTATAAATTTATATTTTCCTACTTTGACATTGTTTCTATAATATTAATTGTTTTTTCAATTATTATCTTAGGACTAAAAAGTTCTAAACTCTTGGCTTTGGGATTGAAGATTGAAGAATGAAGATTGCTAAGATGAAGAATGTTTGAATATAATTATGATGTTGTGTTAATTGTGAAAGACTAAAAATTCTTTCTTATTTTTTTTGTGTTGTGTCTTGGATTTATTCGTGATTTAAGATTATAAGCCTTGGAGAAGAGATGTTATATTTATCTTAGTTATTCACTTTACTTGCCATAGTTTATGATTTTAGTGTTTTACATTATTTAAGGTTGAAGAAAATAGATCAATTTATTAGTTGTTAGTGTAAAAAAAAAAATCAACCCGTCCAACCTGCAGGAGTGCGGGTTGGGTTGGTTCAGATTCAGCAATAAAAAATACTGAATTCAACCCAACCTAACTCACACATCTTTAATTGATTTAGGTTAAAATTTATCATCAACCTGAATCAACTCGACCTGTACTCACATAAGGTTAACAAATTACAAATGATATATGGCGTAGAAAGTTCGCGAACAGTATTTTTTTAAATGATTTTTTAATATTGGGATTATGAGAAGGTTGTATTAGTTTACATACACTTCAACTAATCAATGTTTTAAATTAAATCAAAGGAAACTTTCAATTCATGCCCTGCTTTCCCCCGTTTTCAAACAGAGCACATGCAGGTTGCAGAGTTTTTATTTTATATTTTTAACATTTAATCACACAAGCATATGAAAAAAAAGGGTTTTAGCACCTGAAATATATTTGGCTGTTGAGACTGGAATTAATGAACTGCTAAAATTAACAGCTATAAAGCTGTACGGTCCGTTTTCCCCCCTTTCTCTCTCTCTCTCGTCTTTGTGTCCCAATCGATCTCTTGTCTCAATCCCTCTCTCTCATCTCTGTCACTTGTCTCTCTTATCTCAATCTCTCACCTCCTCATTCTCTCTCTCTCTCTCTCTCTCTCTCTCTGTTACAATAACCAAAAACAGGGCCTGAAGATGAGTGGTTTATTACTGCGATCGCCGAAGTTACCACCGCTGCCGGACGAGGGCCTGAAGATGGTTTTAAGAGCGGCAGTGGCGGTGGAGGAAGTGGGGGTTTTGCGAGCAGAGGAGTTGGGGTCGAGTATGGTGAGGCGTTCACAGAGGCATATGGGGCAGAATCCGGTGAAATACTCTTCCAAGTGGCGCTCGCAGGAGGTGGAAGGTCAGTGCGGGGGGCTGCGGCCGTAACAATGGTGGTGGTGCGGTAGCTAGTGGCAGTAAAATGGTGTGCGAGCGTAAGGATTTGAACTATGATCATGTTAGGGAGGAGAAGAAGCTTGGAGGTGAAGGAGAAGAAGAGAAAAGAATGAGAGTGCGTGTGCGTTTGTGTGAGAGTGTGTGTGTGTGTCTCAGCTTGTCTCTTTCTCTGAATATTGATAGAGAAAGAAGAAGAAAGAGAGAGAGAGAAAGAGCTGTTTGGTTCCAACGGACAGCGAGAAAGTTGAGAAAGAAATTTGAAGGGAAATAACAGGAAAATACAAGAAAAATATAAGGACATATTACACTGCCCTTTCCTCATCCCTCTGATTTTGGTTGCTGTGACGGGGTGAGAGTGAAATACAAAGAGAGACAGAGCTGAGAAGGATGGAGAGAATAAGTATGCTAGTGCATCCAAGAATCTGGCTGACCATGAAGTTAAAATGAAGGAAGTGAAAGGGCCATTATGGTAAGCTTTTGGTGCATCCAGGAGCTGCCATCTCTGAGGCCAACAATGAGCAAAGGGGTGCAAATGCTAGAAATGGAGATGCCACCAGCGCCAAAATCTGTTGCAGAAGGGTATGCTAGTGCTTAACTCCACTGTATCAGCCTCTGCTTCAGCTTTCTCCTCATCTTCATTGCAACTATTATAGGCTTTGGGAAGGAATGTCTAAAAAGCAACCTCTTCCCTGTTATAATAAGTCAGACCCACAGGAAACTCCTTCATACTTATAGAAAGAATTGGTTCTAAATTACGTTTCTTGTGGTTTATCAGTAATTTATTCTAAAATTTCTTACATAATGTGTAAAATTTCTATAATTTCCTTCATAAATCAAAGCCCATCCGATAAAAGGACTCAATTGATATTAAAAAACTTTAAAGACTATTACACAACCAAGATTCAAGATGGCATTAACAGTTCAAAAAAAATTTTATGCACATAAAATAGAACAGAACTCATAAAAGAACTTCTGGACAACAAATAAGAAAGTCGTTTTGCCATTCAGTTGTAATCAAAAGAGGAAGTCCTGCGTAACGGCATAGTCAGCCATCCAACATGGTCTTCTCTTGATTCTCTTGGAGCGTCTCAACGCGATCACTTCACTTGCACGATTAGCCTTCACCTTCGACTTCTCATCTTTCGCAGCACTCTCTGTAAAATCACAAAAAAAGCATTGGCTTTGCCTCTGATGATCCGAATCGTCTTCTCTTCTTGCCGCGGCAACGTTTTGGTTCAAACTAGCTCGAACCAGTAAGGGCTTCGATTGGACAAGATGACAGGGACTCTGGTTTGGTGAGGACGAACCGGTGACGATGGATTCCATGGGAGGCCACCATAGTAACGGATCGTCTCCGTAATACAAAGCAGCGGCCATTGTAGCTTTGTTGAAGAATTCTTCGATCTCAGAGAGTGATGAAACCACAAGTGACTGTACCTTCAACTGATTCATGATCGCTGAGGGAAAAAGTACGCCGTACGCTAGAACCCTAAAATCGTATGTGATTTCCTGAAGCTTAATTGGAACTTGTGGAGTTATAGTAGTAAAACCTATAAATTCAGATTCAAAGAATTAAGATGCGGTTGATTAATAATGGTGATTTTCGCATTAATTTCCATTCTATAATTACTTGACGGTCAAGAATATGAATCCATGTTTATCAGAGAAAAGACTTGCCTGATGAAGAATCTGCCATTAATTTAGGATTCGAATTTGGGACATGATTTGAGTTAGGCATATTTTTGTTAATTTTGACCCACCTTTCTTTTTGAACTATAAAAGCACTAAATTAAGCTATAGCCTATAATGTCTTAAGCTTAACCGTTTTTATCTTTTCATGATAATTAAAACTGATTGATTATTATTTCCCTTCTGTCTATTTTCTCAATTTTATAACAATTACGGAATTATGGGTAAGACTTCTCTCATATGCATAGGAGGCTCCTATGCGTAGGAGGAAAAGGGAGCCGTTGAATCTTGACCCTAATTTAATGGTTCTCATTCATTTAGTTTTTTTAATTTTTTAAAAAATAAGTTAAAAAATTTATAGTTATAAGTTTATATTTATTATTGTGTTTATAATTATTATTACAACAATTAGTACTTGTAAAATTTTTATTTTAAAGAGAAAATACCGAACAAATAAGAACCATTAAATCAAAATAATCCAATAGTTTTCAACTTTCTTCTTACGCATATGAACTTTTTATACATAGGAAAGAAGTATCACCCTAGAAATTATATTGAAGCTTGTGACGCGTATTTAGATTTTTTATTTTGGTTATTACACAATCAAGTTGGCTTTCTAAGAATATATCTTTCTTTAACATAATCTTTTTATTAATTAATAGGAGGTGGGGAAAGGTAAAACAAAGGAAACAAGAGAAAACTGATTTAACTTCTAACAAATATTGTAAAAGTGTAATTAAGAGAGGGGCAACAATCTCCCTTTACAAAATACACGTCTTGGGAATACTTTTAAAAACTTAATTTACAGCAATTTAGTTTTTTATTATTATTATCAAAAGCATCTCTCCATCCCATAAGATAAAATACTAATTATTTTGAGAATTATTGAATATAAGGATAAAGTCATTTTCAAATTAACGTTTCTTTTAAAAAAATGAAATCTTTGTTATTCTTTATGTTAAAAAAAAAAACAAAATTTAATTCTCACTAATTGAAAATATTTCCACGTAAGGTAAGAATATAATATAATACACTCAACTACTAAGGGAGATGAGATAATTCACTGGACATTCTTGCAGCGTGCATGACTCATTCATTCCCTTTTTCTTTTATTTTTGCTTCAGCTCTTGAAATAGTTAGTCATTAAATATAAAAGTGAGATATAAAAATCTTAGTAGTTAGTGTAATTTTATAAATAACATCATAGAGACCATTATAGTCATAAAAGCAATTTTAATAATCATAGTTACTTCTATGAATATAAAGGCAATCACATGAATACATAATCATATCATAACATCTCATAGCATATTATAGTGCACTATAGAGATCCTTGTCCACTGATGAGGGCTAAACTGAAATTGGTCACTCAAAGAAGCATGGCACATATCTTTTGCTTACTCAGTGGAGCATGGCATAATCTATCAGAGCAGGACATAACATTCACTCATACATTTATGAAAATTTCTCATAAAAATTCGTCATAATGACATTCATCATAGTAAACATAAATCATAATGTTGCTTTTATGAAAAACTAGCTACGTTTGTTTCTATTTAAAATTGAAACTTCTGGTTTTCCATTTTTCTCTTCCTTGCTTATGGTATTTTCTCTCTTTCTCTTCTTATCTCCTATAGTTTTAGCTCACTTCTTATCTTTCTTCCTAATTGGGTTGAATTCCATTATTTTGTTAGTTTTCTTCACTTTCACATGGATTAGATACAAGATTTGAGTTAGATAACTTACCTTTGATGTATTCTTGCCTAAGTTCCACCAAAATCTCTTTCTATCTCCTTTTCTTGCTTTGCACATTCACTTTCTCTTTCTAAGTTAGAGTATTCTTTCTGCAGAAATGTGTTTTTCTGTTTCTTAGCTTGCTTAAATAAGATTTCTACAAAATTCACCTTTGTGAATTCTCTATATTGCCCCTCAACTTGTTTCTAATCCATTTCTATATGTTCCAAGGTTATTTTGGTAATTTTTCATGTCAGATTTTTAATTTTCCACTGCTTTACATTGCAACCGTGTGACCCGTTAGACGATCGCTAGCCACACGATAGTTAATCGCTAGCTCTTTATCTTGAAATTTTTTGCCACAGAGAGTAACTAATCGACCTTTTCCTTGCTACCAATCACCACTTACAGGTATCAGAAAATTCTTCTAATCTTTACTACAATTAGTCAACTGCTAATTATAGGAAATCGACCGGTCAGCTCTTGATCCAATTTTCTTTTGGTCTTTGGATTAATTATTATATTTATTTATACTTCTTTTATAATATTTACTTCTAAATTTTATGGATATAAGTAACTTGATTCCATTTTCATTTAATGTCAAGGAAAGTAAGCTTTGGGATATTACATGCACCAATCACGAATGCTTGTGATGATCTAGTGTACTCCTTTTGTTAAATATATTCAACCTCATATATCAAAATAATCAATTAAATAACTAAAAAATTATTAGAAGAAAAAGAATAGGACTTTAGTATACTCGCGAAAACTTCCTGCGACTGCTCATTAACAAAGTCTCATGTGCCCTCTTCTTGTGGGCGCGCATAAATAAGTCCAAAAGCCGAGACTTTCTCTTGGTTTGATGCTTCTGCGTATAAAAGAAGATTATAAATTTCCAAAATGACCATGTGTAAAAAAATTAAAAGAAGATTAAGTTGGATTCGATTTTACCAAGCAGTACATGTGCTCGAAGGCAGGAATGCTTTCTTCGATATGTAATGTCCCTCAGTAGTAGAGGCCCTATTTTTGTGTTCCTGATCACATTTTTTCTTGTAATCATCCTTATGCCAAGCCTAGACTAGTTGTTGCATGATTTCCTCACTAATCTAGTTAGGCCTAATAGGCTTCTTCATATATTAATCACAAATGTGGCATCAGACCGCTTTGCACTTCAATTTTCAATTCTTTCTGATCTGAGTTGCATGTTCGGGAAACCACTTGTTTTGTTTATGAAAAAAGTAAACTTAAGTTAATATTTCAAATAGTAAAAAAAAAGGCTAAGTCAGAATCATAACTTGCTGCCTATTCTTCGAACCATAAGTCTTATAACCCATTAGGAGTAATCTTACAGTTGTATGCCGGTGTCTCGTATTTTCCCTGTATAATCAAGGAAATCTCTTATAAAGCATCAACAACCAGAAAAAAAAACTATGTAGTTCAAATATGTAAACATTAATAATCATAAAATATAATTTACATGCATTTAAAGACAAACCAATCAAAAGTATTGAAATATAATTCACGTATCTTTATCCGAGTGTATCCAACTTCACCCATCAATGGGATCAGTCCTGTCAGGATGCAGGGTAGATTGGATACTAGCAGGGGTGTATGTGTCCTAGATGGATGGAGGAAATGCTGATGGGACCTTCGCAAACTCTGTATGCTCAAATGAGTTGCTCAACCTAAAAAATAGTGGAAGGGAAAAGGCAAGTGATGTCAACGTTGATGGTTGTGAGGGATGAGGTAGGCATATAGTGAGACAGCCTCCTCTGCACCCTCTACCTTGACCTATATGACCACTCAACATCTGTATCAAACCGTTAATTAGACCGAAAATTAATCAATACAATAAACTAAGAATTGATTAGTTAGAGGAGTCTTGTTATTCCAGATTCTCATCCTCTTCACTTTCCCCTTCAGACTCTTATTCACCTTCTTCCTCTTCTGTGTCATCTTCCTCCTCTTCCTCTTCTTCTTCGTCATTAATTAATAATTGATCATTTAAGTCCTTATCAACCTCTTCATCATATAAGACTAGCTCACAATTGTTTTCAACTATTGCAGTGATGGCAGGACTCATATCTTCTTCAAATGCATCAATACCAATATAAGTACTTTGTACTTTAATAAGTCTCCTAGACTTCACCTTAATCACTACGAGTCAATCAGCCTTATTGTGGTTGCCAGGATAATAGGGGTAGCATACCTACAATACTTGTTGGGCAAACACAAATAGGTTATACGTGTTTAGCCTCCATGACTTGTGAACCTCAACGATTCCAAGTTGAGCATCCATTTTTGTGCCACGACCGAGAGTTGAGTCAAATAACTCACATCTAAACAGTACCAGACGTTTTGGTGGTAACCCTATGAACACCAACTCAACCACCTCTTTTGGAGTATACTGTAGTAATCACTTTATAGTTAGACCCCTTAATGTAGACCTTTTAAAAGTTTTAATGTAAAATTTATAATCGTTGATAAAGTAATTTGGTTATATTTTCACTTGTCTCACTAGGCCCCATACAATGCTTTTCATTACTAGATATTCAACATAGTTGGTTGGGTCTAACATCTATTGGTTCAAAGATATAGAGACATTAATATGTTACACGGCTATATCGAAGGAACAAAAATATGATTTTTGAAGGAACTTGCGTACTTGCATATGCACGGAACCATACCAAAAATTGTAAGTCTATGTACTTGTGAACTTCATCACTGGAAATGTTAGGCATAGAAGCCTGGAGGTTCTTAACAAACAAACTGCATTGTAACAATATTGTATAAGAAACCAGCAAATGTTAACATTGATAAAAAAAACTACTTAAAACATGAGTTGAGTGAACTTACTCAAGATAATGTTGCACTTTATCACAGTTCATTAAAATATACTTTATGGCAACCTTGACCTCTTGATCAGTTAAGATATGTGTACTATATTCATAGGTCGCCCAAGATAATTGAACATGAAGCATCGGTTAGAGGGTTCCCCCAATCATCATTTCTAGGAACCTTTGTTGTTTAGACAACAATTTACTTAAAATAATGAGAACATAATGTGGTTGTCTCTTTCGTAATGTATGCCTCATATATGGATCATTACACTCTAGCCTTATTTTTAACTTTTCATTTTAAAGTGTGAAGGATCCTATGTCAAATTGATGATTGAAGCACAACATAAAAATTATATTGATAATAGTTAAATGAAAGAAAAAAACATAGGTAGAATGTTTATGTGATATCTGCGATATTTTTTTAGCTTGGCATAAATCTTTTTAATTGCGTTAAAGCCATGTTATTTTGAATTTTTCTACGTTTCGCTTAATTATGATTATTACATAAGTCCCAATGCATATATCATCTTATTAGTTGAATAATGTTGATTTATGCCATATTCTCACTTTCATGTGATGATGATGGATTGAACACTTAACAAAAGGATTAAATGAGTTATATGGAAATTTATTTGAATGGGCAAAGATCTAAGAGAACTTTTCATAGAAAAATAAAAGAGATAGTCTTCTAACCATGGATAGTGTGCCTCTTTGGTAGGATCCACTCTTGACCCATGACCTATTGAAGCACTCCCACCCTTCCTTTTTTGCCTCACACAAAACACACTCACACATTCACACAAAAATAGTTGAAGCTTGAGAAGGAGCTCTTTCCTTGTCTTGTGGCACATGTTCGAAGGCCTAAAGAGGGTGTGGAGAAATTTCTTTGCTTATTCCCTTCTTCTTTTGGCTTTTGGAGATAGGTATGTAAAGTTATTGACTTTATTTCCCCTCTAGGGTTCCCTTTGAGTTGTTTTCTCCCTTTTAAACATCAATCTTCAAATCAATAAGAACATGGGTTGAGTTTCATTTTTTCTCTTCTGAAATCTATTATTGTTTTTAACTAGAATAGTTGGTTGAGGTATTGGGATTGTTTGGATCTTAAACCCGTGGACCTATTGAAAACCTAGAAGTTGTTTAGTGTTAGAAAGGGTTAAAGATAGACATAAGAAGCATTCCCATCACCCCAATGCAACTCCCTTGCAGAGACATGAGGATTGGAACCCAAAACCATGTTTTCCCTAAATTTTTGAAGTGCTGGCTAAGGCTATAGAAGTGCCTCAGGCGCCCTGAAGAAAAAGGGTACTTGAGAATTTGGGGTATGACGTCTTCCCACATAAAAACTTTCCTAAAGTGCATGTTTGGCTCTTGATTTAGGTATAATGTGAAATCTATAACTTGGTAATTGGAAAATTCCCTATTCGGTAATCTCATTTCGGCATTCTAGGTGAGTAACTAACCTTACTTCAATTTGCCATCAATAAAAGAAAGGGGAACATTAAGGAGTCTCTTATGTATGAAAGAATCCTCTTAGAGGTAAAGTGGCTTAAACCCTCAAGGACTGTTAAGGAAATTAAGAATGAGTTATTTCACCTATTTTGGGCTGATTAGATGGAAATTTGGAACTTGATCAATTGGCATTCTATGCATGATGCACCCTTGTAAACCTTAATACCTGGATTATGTATTGTGGATTGGTTGGCACTGTTGTGCCCTGATTTGGTTGATATTGTGGCATTTTTAATTTATCTCATATATGTATATGTGATTCCCATGGTTGTTCTAATAGACTTTGTGACACATGGTCTATGAAGTCTATGGGTCGGTAGAACGATGTTCTCATTGTTGAGGCTTAGTGGCATGTGGTCCATAAGACCTATGGACTTCCTTTAATGCTTTAGCCTTAAAGATGCCATGAGACTCAGTGGCACATGGTCTATGAAGCCTATAAGAGTTAGCAGAACAAGGTTCCTACCCGTGAGGCCAGGTGACTCGTGGTCCATAAGGTCTATGATGATCTGTTGTCAGTTTGAATTTGACAATGTTGTGATTTTAAGACTTTCTTTCAATTACTTTGTTGTGGTTAAGTCCTTTGAAATTATGTTATTGTGTTAATTATTCACTGAGATTATTATCTCACACATTCTTATTTTTCCCCTTTTCAAAGTCCGAGGCCATAGTAGAACTTTCATAGGAGGAGTAGGAGAAGTCTAGCCTCAACCCTCATCTTGTTCCTTGGGTTGGTCATGCATATATCTTTTGTAAAGTCCTTTTTGGAAATTCTAGTGGTGCTTTGTAGCTACATAGAACTACTAGGAGTTATTTTTGGGATGTATAAGAAATGGATGGCTGTATTCGAATTATCCTTTTGGTCATGTTTCCTCACATTCCTAAGTCATGAGTTGTAGGAATGAATCGAAACATGATGGATCTTATGTATGTTTTTAATTTGTTGTTATGAGACCTGTAGTTATTTTCTTGGTAATGATCTCAAGCTAGCAGTCTAGGACCATGTTGGTCCATCCTAGATTTAGGGGCGTGACAGTTTCAATCTCGAAAGGATATATTTAGCGATATTGTACTGGCCCACCAACATGTGCTTCATATGGAAGGTGAACCGGAAGGTGCTCTATGTTGTCAAAGAAGTCAGGAGGAAATATCTTCTCCAACTTGCATAATGTCACTAGAGGAAGCAAAGTCACACTGGTGATGGAAAAATTGCAGCCAGTGGTCAGGTTCTCGCCAGCAGTGAGTGGACGGAGGAGAAGGCATCGTAAATACTAGGTAGGAGATTGAGGATGCGTGTGTCTGAGTTCATATCGAGGGTGTTTTAGGTCAAGGAGATGCGACGTCATTTAGATTAGAGACAGATTTCTAAGACGAAACAATCTATCTCTAATTGATGTATGACGTCATTTAGAAAAAGAAAAACAATTAGAGATGAATTTTTCTATCTTAGAAATCCGTCTCTAATAATTAAGTACAAAAATAAAAAATTGCTAAAAATCAGAGTTGGAAATAAAATAGGGACGAAATTTTTTCATCGCAGAATCTATCTCTAATTTTTAAACTTCCCGCCAATCAAAATCCAGATTAGAGACGAATTCTAGGACGATTTAGTGACGGAATTATTATGTCTCCAATTTTCGTCTCTGATTTGAATGTTTTTTGGTAGTGCTTTAAATTAATTTTTTTAAATGTAATAGAGTAGATTTATATTATATAAAGAATTCCTTTTGATACTCTTTTCTAAATGAATAGAATTAACATTGCTTGAATTATACTTTGTAGCTTTTATAAGAACCAAAAAAAATGGAACCGGGAATTTATTTTAATATTCTTGTGATTTGTCATTATTTGGACTAAACCTTCGATGATTTTTCACAATTTATTTTTAAAATATTAGATTTGGATAACAGGCAACCAACTTAATTATAATCACTACTCATTTATAAAATATAAAAGTAATAAAAAGAACTCATTTGAATCAGATTTACCTCGTAAGTACATTTTTTCAACCAAATTGTAAGAAGTTCTGAGTCTTGTTTATGTTCAAAAAAAAAAAGCAAAAAAAGAAGTAAGTCATCTATATTTATATGTTTTTACGCTCTAATGGTGTGTTTTGTTATGACAATTACTAGAAAAAGTTTAAAAAATTTAAATAACAGTAATATGAAAGAACAGGTAGTAATTTAGATTATTTTTTCATATATATATATATATATATATAATTTATAGGGGTAATGAATTTGTAATCACGGAAATTTTTTTAATTTATTAGTTTGTGTCTTCATTTTAAATCAGAATCTAATAATTTTCATGCATGTCATCGTCCAAAACTGACCCACAAAAAAAATCTCAAATGTGACACATGTTAAGAATAATTTTTTTTTAAAAAAATATTTTTATATGAGCCGTGAATAATTACGCTTACTACGCCACAAATAGAAAATGTAACCCCCAACTCTCTGTGTGTATATATAATTACATAATATGTTTTATAATTTTATTCCTGCAATATTTAAATTTTTTACTTAAATTTAAAATTTTCTCCGAGACTACATATATTTAGATTGAATGAAATAAATTGAAAGAAAAATCTAGTATGCAATAAAATAATGTTTACATTCAATTTTCTTCTTCTCTTCTCATCAATTTCCTCATTTCTAATCATCCAATTATTGGATTGTAGAATATAACCTTTAATTACATAATGGTGACTAGAATGAGAAGAATGGAAAATAAGAGAAGAATGGAAAATAAGAGAAGAAAAAGTTTTAATGTTAAATTTATTTGTACTAACATTCAAATAATATGTTTTATTTTACTCAATCTGAATATCTCAAGACAAAAATTTAATTTTAAGCTAAAAGTATTAAAATTAAAATCGTAAAATCATTTTTATAATGATATATATATATATATATATATATATATATATATATATATATATATATATATATATATATATATATATATATATATATATATATTCATATTTATCATTTTTGAATTTTTTATTTACATATAGTTATGGGTGTTGAGGTTTCTTTTAACAATTTATTTCTTCATGTGTCATTAATATTTTAGCTCATAGCGGTAAGAACAATTTTACATGGTAAGAAAAATTTATTTTTAAAAAATTATTGAATGTGAGTTATTATTGTGAAAATAGCCTTTTAAAGACTTTGTATTTCAAAATATCTTTTTAATTTATTTTTATAACTTACCTGAATAGAGGCAAGTTTTATTATTATGAAATTAATTTGGATTAATGTCAGAAAATTAAGAGCTGACAGTTTTGTTTTATTTGTTTTAAATATAATTAAATATTTTAAAATTATCCATTAATTTTCTAAAACTGCCCATTAATTTTTGAAAATGTTCATTAATTTTTGAAACCGAATTTTAATTGTATTAAAATTTTTGTCTGCCTCATTAATGTTCAGCAGCTATAAAAGGAGGACTCATTCTCCTCATTTTACACACTCACACAAAAAACTGTTGTACTCTTCTCTCTTCCCTCTCTTAAACTCTTTGGGTTACGCTTTTCAAAATTTCTGCTATTCTGTGGCATGAGAACCTTTTTTCAGAAGAATCTGTTTAATCCTAAAGGGAATTCTGTAGACGCAGATTTTTAGCTGTGGTCGCGGAATAAATTCCTTAAGGACAGTGTCTATTATAAAAACGCGACTCAGATTATTTTCGTGTTGGTATCCAAGTTTTACAACAATCTTAAGGAATTTATATACCAACATTGCTACAGTCGTAACTCAAGTTGAGCATAATATTCACAGAGGTAATATCATGTTATATGTTTTGATACATATATATTGTCTCACTAAGAGCATGAAATTTTGTGTTGAAAAATTATTATAAAATATTAATTATAATATTTTATAAATTGTTGCCTTTTATTCATTTTATTGATGTAAATGGTGCTTGTCACGACCCATTTTCTAGGCACATGACCGGCACAATGATGAATATCCCATCACTGTAAGCCTTTCGATAAATTCTTCCCACAAGTAAAATTGTTAGTCACTATCTCTATATTCTCAAAATACCATTCCTTAATAAATACAAAGAAAATACATCATATTTTCTTAATTAATAATAGATCCTCAGTACAAAATACATTATCATACTGAAATACAAGCCAAATACCAAACCCCTGACCTAGATGTCCTAGACGGTTACAGAGCAACATACTGTATAACAAAAGAAGGGCCTACCCGACAGCGGGAAGGTCCAACGTGATCTACTCCTCTAGCGGATGTACTTCGGCGGCAACCTGATCTGAACAAAAAGTTTGTACAAACAGTGTGAGCTTTTAAACTCAGTGAGCAAATCGGCCTCGCGTTAATAAAATTCAAATACATCACCAGTCATGCAAGCATATCCGAAGGCTCAAGCTCAACCAATAGACATAGTTAGAAATTACATACAAGAAAAATTCATCCAATTCAACAAACGATACTAGTACTCGTCAATGGCAATATATCCCGGAGAGCGCACACAGGCCGGCTCACCAATTTTGTATTTTTCCGCCATGACGCACAACCTCATCCTCTTAGCTAGGGCGCCTCACGGATTTATCACCAATCCTGGCTATATCCCTACTGAGGGAATCATTGTCTCCACACTCATTGGTCAAGACACCCTTTAACCCGGGTTTTCCGCCTTGCCGTGAGAGGGGGTACTGTACCGCTCAATCACAATCAATAGTACAACAGTTCATATCATAATCAGAAGCACAATATAATACTCATCCATATAACAGGTATAGTATATAACTATATGATACAAATTTCATATCATCATGAGATACTTGCTTTGTCTTATCCATACTTCTGGATTAATTATCTCATTATATTCGTCATTCTGAATCCAATTTCCCCCTATGAATCTTGGGAGTGTCCTACGACATACTTTTTATCACCAGTAATGCTAAAACTCTATTAAAACAGGGTCGTTTCACTCACCTGGATTCCGTACGAGTATCACTTCTCTAAATCGTTACGGACAAGAGTACGCAGGTGAATTTTAGTGTTCCGCTACAGAGATTTTCATGAAAGATTACAGAAAATACGTTAAGATCGTTTTCGTACAGATACTGTTCATACGTACGGGTACTATTCATATGGTCACTATTCATACGTACGGTACTATTCATACGGTCACATACGTACGGGTACTATTTATATCGGAAATACATAATACAATCTGTAAAAGAGTACACCAGGTAAGTTGCCAGAACTTTCCTAGACATGTATTCTCCACAGATTATATTCTATTTCGGTAATCAGAGAATCAAAATAACAGCTAACGACAGTTTTTCTGATGTGGAAGATCGGCCAAAGCCGCAACCACAGAGCATACTTAAGAAAATAACTTCTAAAATTTGAAAGACATAGAAAGGGCATAGTATCCTTACCTAAGCAAAAACGGAAAGGCCCAAAATCTCAGAAGCTTAGCGTCAGAGCAAGAGAAATTTAAGGAGGGAAGAAGAGAAGTTGAAGGTGTGAGTTTAGAAGTGAAATGGAAGGGCCTATTTATAGTAAAAGTCAAGGGTACTATTTGATACTATGCACTAATAAAATATTCAATTTACTATTCATAAAAATTTACTGTGCACCTTTACGATGAAAAATTTTCGTTTATTTACTATTAGAAACTTTAAAGGGAAAACTATCCTTTCACCTTAAACTTTTAAGTTTCTTTTCAATTTAGTCCTTTCAATTTAGTCCGTGAGGGTATTTTTACACATAAAACGTCATTTTCTCCTACAAACTTCTTTCTAGTTTTCTCTTATTACCAAACCACATCTAGTATTTGACATTTTGATTGTATAAATGAACAGTACCATATACGTAAATAGTATTATACGGGTGAATAGTACCATATACTGAAATGTAACAGTAGTTTGAAAACACGCATTTATATTTTATTTTTCATGGATATTACAGTGGTAATTTATATTCTCCAATTTTATCATAAAGGTCGCTTATGGGGTGTGTGAAATTGAAGACTGTTGACAATTTTTTTTTTATGTTTATAACAGTCTACCGTTATGTGTGTGTATATGTCCGTTTAAAGACATTTATATCCATTAACCACCTTAATGCATTCTAGACGTTAAACTACTAGGTGTAAAATGCTTCGATAACCGTGAACCTTCATGATTGGCTTTATATATATATGTATATACACTTTGGGAGCATTGATTGATATATATATATATATATATATATATATATATACCGTGGGGCAATGTGTGTTTATTATATATACATATAGGTTGTTCATGTTATTTGCTCTAATTTAATGAGAGTTATTCTCATATTATGTGGGCAACAGATCTCTTAGCTAGAATATATATGAGATAGAATAAAATATATATATATATATATATATATATATATATATATATATATATATATATATATATATTTGTGGGATATTTTGGATTCCAAATATATGATATTTTGGTTTTACACCTTATTTAAGGTGATAAATATTTGATTTTCAATTATGTGTATTTTAATTTTTTGTGAGTTTATTAAAATTTTTTTTTTGTTGTTGCTCACAAAAGGAGATTTTATTTATGAGAGAATTTTTTCACTATATGAGATACATATGATGATATGCGTTTAGCTTTGGCTATATATTATCTTGTGTATCTTTTAACTTGGTTTGAAAAAATTCTTTTAGAGTAGATTATGCATATATATATATATATATCATTTGCGTTATATGGAACAAATACATATTGATTTAATCCACTTTCAAATATCATATACATGGAGTGAAATTATTAGCACAACTCATAATTTTTTGAGTTCTAATTTTGAGTGATCATGAAGTGATTAATTTTGCTCATGAAGCAAATTTGTGCAATGATGATTTCTTCTCCCTACATCATGAGGTATGTTACACTATTTTAATATTTCTTTTGAGAATTTTTATTAATAGTGGGGGCTAAAGGAAAAATATTTTTGGATAATATTTTTATAACAACAAGTGGGGGATATACGTTGTTATGTAAGTATGTTGTTATAAGAATATATAAATTTTGGTAAAAATGTTTTATGGTCAATAGTTAATGATATTGTGGTTTAATAGAAATTATGAGTTTATTATATTTATGTATTGAGTATGTCCCATAAATTTTTATTGACTAACTATTGATAGTATGAAAAGGCTTTCTTAAAGCTCACATGTGAACTATTTTAAAAATTTCTCTATTTTGAGAATTTTATTCATGTGGAATGTGGAATTCTTGAAATTAACATATGTGTGAGTGTTTTAATTTAAGAATTCAAAATAACTTCATCTTAAGCTTTTGAGAGTTTTATTTTGGAACATGATTTTTGTAGATTTATCACCAAATTTGAAGATATTGGCATATAAATTTTGGGCCAATTTAGAAATTAAGAAAACCATCTCATTGAGATGATAATATGTTGTCAATTTCCAAATTGAGGAAACCATCTCATTGAGATGATGATATGCCATATATAAATTGGAATTAGCATTTTCTAATGCCAATCCATAAAAACTCTTCAATTGTACATAGAGGTACAATGTTGTTGAATTATCGGTCACAAAAATGAGATTGAAAAGTTCCAAAAATAATTCTATGAAATTATTCTCTTGAAAAATAATATTATTTGATGGATGAATTTAGATGCGCATCAATGTTATGCGTTTAGTGCCCATCTATAATAATTATAAGGTTTTGTATGAGGTTTTATATGAGTTATGTAATCATACTCTTATAGATTTAAAAATGTTGGGGTATTTTGCAAAGTTTATGTTACATGATTATGAGAAAAATAAATTAACTATAAAACCTTAGTTATTATGTTGTTAATTTTCTCTTTATGATTAGTGAAAATATCTCTCTTAATTAAAGATGGATGTGTATATATGTGGAAGTAATAGATGGTAAGGATGAATATTTATTTGTATATATGTGACATAGATGTTACATAACGTCAAATATTCCTTTACGTCTAGTGTTGACATGAAAGACATGAGTGAAGTAAATGTGAATTTGGGATTAAAACCATAAGGAAAAGTGATGATATTTTACTATCACAAGAACGTTATGTTCAAAATTGTCTTAAAAGTTTGATCATCGAGATGACAAAATAGTGAAAAACTCCTTCTGATTTTAACACTCAGTTAAGAAAAACAGAGGAGAGTCTCTGTTGTATTTAATAAACTTTACCTAGCCTGACATATCATGTGTTATGTGTTAGATGAGTGTTTATATGTACACAATTCCAATAAACGAGTTGAGAGGTATCGTAATTTACGATATCATATAAAGTAGATTTTCCATTGTATTAGAAAAATATAATGATGTTAACTGAGTCTTTGATGAGACAAAGTCCACTAGTGGTTAAAACCTCACCCTTGGTGGTGGGATGTTATTTTGGAGAAAGCAGCCATACAAATTTATAGGTTCACTATAAAATCAGAGTTTAGTGCTCTGGAGTTGGCTGAAAGCAAGACTAAGTAGTAGAAAAACTTCTTAGTAAATTTTTTAGTTGGGTAAGAGCCCAATGATGTCAGTGTCTGTGTTTTGTGATTGCTAAGTGACAATAGCCATTGTAAAGAACAAACTTTTAATGGTAAGAGTAGACACTTGTGTTGAGACACAAAGTTATCAAGCAATTGCTAAAAAATGAAATTTGAAGTATACTGATCAGTTCTATAAAGTCAAAAGTGAATTTGGCCAATTCATTAACTAAACATGCATGTAAGAAGGAAATTAGTTCTTCACACATCGAGGGGAATTAGACTTAAGCCAATATGAAATTAACAGCGGCGGGAACCCAACCTTTGTGATTGGAGATCCCATGAAGAAGGTTCATATGGGTAATAACAAGTCGTCTATTAATTCTGCTAGCACTATATTCTCAATCCATTTCCTATGGTGTTAAGTGTGAAAGTGCTAGAATGCATTGACTTGTGGGTTGAGCGTAAGCTCTTTATGATCTTCATAACCCTACATTGAGGGTGGTGTATTCATTGCAAATACACTTGATGAAGTCACCTATATGAGTATGGAGTGGGGCTGCTCCCATGAGATCGTGACGAAGTCTCTAGAGCACTCATGAATTCCAAGCACGCGCACGACCGAAATAACGGGTACAACGGCGTTAACAGCAGAAATGTGGGGGGGAGGGGTGAGATGCGACTCTTAAGGTCACTATCTTACGACTAAGAGTATGTTGGTTCATAGAAGCTATATGCTTCACTAACAACTTTGTAAGATAAATCTTATCGGTCTACGTCTGGTTCATAGTCTAAAAAGAGACACTGGATTAATGCGTCTACACCCATATATGTAACCCAAAAGTTTTTGAAATATCTTTTGAAATATGTGGGGGATTGTTGTGAAAATAGCCTTTTAAAGGCTTTGTATTTCAAAATATCTTTTTAATTTATTTTTATAGCTTACCTGAATAGAGGTAAATTTTATTATTATTAAATTAATTTGGATTAATGTCAGAAAATTAAGGGCTGACAGTTTTGTTTTATTTGTTTTAAATATAATTAAATATTTTGAAACTGCTCATTAATTTTCTGAAACTACCCATTAATTTTTGAAACTGTCCATTAATTTTTGAAACCGAATTTTAATTGTATTAAAATTTTTGTCTGCCTCATTAATGTTCAGAAGCTATAAAAGGAGGACTCATTCCCCTCATTTTACACACTCACACAACAAACTGTTGTGCTCTTCTCTCTTCCCTCTCTCAAATTCTTTAGGTTACGCTCTTCAAAATTTCTGCTGTTCTGTGGCCTGAGAACCTTTATCAGAAAAATCTGTTTAATCCTGGAGGGAGTTCTGTAGACGCAGATTTTTAGCTGTGGGCGCAGAATAAATTCCTTAATGACAGTATCTATTATAAAGACGCGACTCAAATTATTTTCGTGTTGGTATCCAAGTTTTACAACAGTTATCACTAGCTACACCCAACAAAAACATATATAAGCCTCTTTCTTACCATGTAAAATTGTTCTTACTGTTATGATCTAAAACATTAATGACACATGAAGAAATAAATTGTTTAAAGTAACCTCAACACCCATAAATTTAGTACTATATGTAAATAAAAAAACTTAAAAATGATAAATATTATAATATAATATTTATCATTTTTAAGTTTTTTTATTTACATATAGTACTAAATTTATGGGTGTTGAGGTTTCTTTAAACAATTTATTTACATATAGTAATATATATGGATCTGACACTCCTTCTACGTGTGTTGCACGTAAGAGGCTCCTATGTTAGTGACAGCTGTTAGATCAAATTTGATCAATGGGATTCACCTTTCTAGCCTTTTTGCCTTATTTTTTTTAAAAAATTACAAATAATGTTTTTTAAAAATTTAATAGTCAATAAATTAAATTAAATATTATTGTAGACTCTAAATATTATTGTAAACTCCTAAATTCTAAACCTTAAACCCTAAATGAAATATTACTGTAAACCTTAAAGCATAAACTCTAAACCCTAAATGAAATATTATTATAAATCATAAACCCTAAATTCTAAACCTTAAACCCTAAATGCTAAATTTTAAATTAAATATTATTATCCTAAAAGAATAATTTTTTTGTGATTTTTAAAAAAATAAAATAAAATCTAAACAAAAGGCAACAAAAAAAAACCAATAAAAGGCGTAAAAGCCTCTTCCACATAGGACGAGAACTGTATTCTCTCTCTCTCTCTCTCTCTCTCTCTATATATATATATATAGCCATTTACCGTTGCCATAATTTTTGTGATCTTACAATTAGGTTAGGCAAAAATGATATTTTGGCCTCTATTTTATTTTAGGTTTCTTTTTTATTCATTATATTTTAAAGCCATACTATTTTAGTCCCTTTCAAATAGAATTGTTAGTTTATATAACAGAGTTAATACGTCATCTTTTAATCATTGATATGATTGATCTATATAATTGTTGACTGTATATTAGTATCACACATATAATTCTTAAATTTGGTTATTTTGAAAACTATACCTTGGGACAATAAAATTCAAGGTATGTTAACATTTGAGATGTGATATGTTATACAAATTTAACACCAAAAAAAAAAAAAGAATAGTAATATTGAAGGATTCAGACAGAATAAATATTATTAAAGTTGTGCTCGACTGATCGATCATGCTTTCCACAGCATTCATTATGTATGTTGTGCTCAGGCATGACGCATGCGTGGAACAAGGTTTTAGTATTTTTCTAATATAAATTCCAATTAGTCATGCCCACTTGACAAATTGTTTAACTGACTTGACCAAGTAGCATAATATTCAACCAAATCTTATTTGTTAGGGGAATAAAAATCTCAAAATAACTTTTCAAAGCCAAGCTAGAGTCGAAGTGACATAACTGCTTGCGCAACATAAGGTGTTCTATAAATGGCACTCTTTCCCTTTAGTTAATTCTGTCTTTACCTTTAACCAGCAACAATTAAGGAGCATGGAGGATTCAAGCGTAGCATCTCACATGAAAGCTTGGGTTTATTCTGAATATGGGAAACCAGAGGAAGTGTTAAAGATGGATTCACTTGTGGCGTTGCCTCAAGTGACGGAAGATGAGGTGCTCATAAAGGTGGCTGCTACTGCACTTAATCCCATTGATTATGGGAGGATGATGGGCGTTTTCAAGCACAATGATTCTCCTTTTCCCGTAAGTTTTTCATCATTCCCTTGTTTCTTCATTCAGACTTAAGGGTGTGGATTGGGTTAAAGTCAATCCATTGATTCTTTCAACTCAAATCAACTGGCAAGTTTGGATTGAATTAGTATGTTTGTTCCTTTTAAAAAATATTTACGTCACTTGCTTTGTATTTTTCATTCTTGGTTGGTGTTAATATCTAGTACTATATATATATATATATATTCCTGTATCAGTTCATATATATATATATATGGATTTCTTATATATGTTTGTGTGTGCGCGCGTCGTTATTGATTATTAAATAAATATCATTATTTGATCATGAATAAATGATTGTTGTTTAATCTTTTGGTTTTTATCAGGTATCTTCGCTTCACTTACCAGCAAAACAAGAGCATAGTGAAACTTATATATACGGCTTTCCCAAAATTCAAACTATCATATTTTCTTGATCTAATTGAGTGGCCTATTTTGAAGCTAGAGAATTTGTTCAAAGTATTTCAAGCCTTGCATTGGTCCAAACCCAAAAGCACTTAAACCAGTCCACAACTCTTGTTTTTTAAAAAAAAAAAATCAACCCATTAACTCAAATCAAATGATTGAGTGGAAGTGTCTCAACCTAAATCAACTTAACTAACTCATTTTTAATCAATTTGGTTTCTAAAATGCCAACAACCCAACACAGCCTGACGGTTCACACCCCTACTCAAACTATACATTTTAAGGAGACATTATTTGAGATTTTTTTTTTTGGGTGGATCTTGAAAATCTTTTAATTGATACGTTGTTAAAGAACACTATATAAGAACTTTTTGATATGTTATTCACATGTTATACCATTTTAGTCATTTAATTAACTGTTAAAATTCAATGTTGTTTTCTCATTCCTCCCATGTGTTGAACCACGGTTGATAGACCAAATGATCAATAATTAATCTAATTCTCTGCTTGACAATAATTCTCTTGTGACTTCATGATATTGTGGTTACAGACCACACCGGGGTTTGACGTTGTTGGTGTGGTGGTAAGAGTGGGAGGGAAAGTGGAGAAGTTCAAGGTAGGGGATGAAGTATATGGTGTTATCAGTCATGTTCTGGAGGACATGAAGAAGGTGGGGTCTCTGGCTGAGTACAGTGTGACGAAAGAGACAGCATTGGCTCACAAGCCTCCCAATCTGAGTTTTGTTGAAGCTGCAAGCCTCCCTCTGGCCATTGGGACTGCCCATGGAAGCCTTCACCAAGTGGGTCTCTCTCAAGGCCACTCTATCCTTGTTCTTGGAGGTGCTGGCGGTGTTGGAACCCTGGTTATTCAGGTACTCTGAATTGTTTTGTTGATTTTCTTGACATGACTAACTATATATCATCTTGATATTTGAAAACACGTGATTTATTCATGCAAAGTCTACTCACTGATAGTACATGCAAAGCCATAGCTCCTACTGGGGTGTGTATAACATCGAAAATCTAAGCTTGTCCTTTTAAGTAATGATTTTAACCGTAGTTAAAATTTTTAACAACAGTTAAAATCGTAGTTAAAAATAAAAAAAAAAAGCCTTTCCCAACACTTTTAGTCACTGTTTTAACTGTTTCTAAAGGTGTTAACTATGTAGTCACAATTACTGTGACTAAAGGAACAAACTTGCCCTTATCCGGAGTCATAAAGTCAAACCCTTCCAATTCCAATTTATAACCCCACCAAAATCGATTTTTCTTAATCAATTAGATTGGATAGTATTTCCACAAAAGTATTAAGTTGGTTTGATTGTTGGATAATCATAATAGACATGTAGTATCAACGGAAAAAATTGTATACATATTAAAAATTTTTATTTTATATATTTTAGTTAATTTTTAGTATGAATCTTTACTTATGTATAGTTGGAAAATAAGTTTATAGTTGTGTAGAAATACACTTAATGTGAACTCGTTTCTTGGATATGTGTATTTTCATGGTTGAAATTGGAAAGAAAAATATTCAAAGTAGAATTTTTACAATTTTAAAAATATTTTTTTTTTCAAAAGCTAATTATTGAATCCAATTCAAATCAACTGAAGTTAAACTAGATTGGATTGGTTCCGCTTTATTTAAAATAAATAGATTAATTTGATAAAATTACTTGCCATCCAATTAAATATCGGTCAAAATAGCAAATTAAAATTGAACTTATTCAAACCAAACAAATTTTATCCTAACTAAGAAAGCAGTTTAGAGACAATTTTTAGTTTGATAACAAATATCAAATTAAAGGAACTAGCAGAACAATAGAACCTATATTTTATTGAAATTTAGAGTGTAAGAGGGATGATTTGATTGATCTTCCAATATCATGTATGTATGTATCGGTGTGTAAAGTGATGATCAATTCAAATTAGAAAAAGGGATATGTGTGTGTGATGTGGCAGCTTGCGAAGCATGTATTTGGGGCATCTAAGATAGCAGCCACTTGCAGCACTGGGAAACTACAACTATTGAGGAACTTGGGGGTTGACTTCCCCATTGACTATACAAAGCACAACTTTGAAGACATTCCACACAAGTTCGATGTCGTCTACGATGCTGTTGGTTAGTTTTCCCAACTTTATTTTTCTTTATTTTCATATTATGAATAAAATTCATGTTGGTATGTACCTGAAATAGGGCATGGAGAGAGGGCAATGAAGGCTGTGAAAGAAGGAGGGAAATTGGTGTCGATTGTGCCAACAGCAAGTGCTGCAAGTGCCATTGTATACATATTGTATCTTTTTGAAGGGGCTGTGTTGGAGAAACTTAGGCCATTTTTGGAGACTGGGAAGGTCAAACCAGTGGTTGACCCTAAAGGCCCCTTTCCATTTTCTCACACTCTGCAAGCGTTTGCTTACCTTCAAACTCAGAGAGCCACTGGAAAAGTTGTCATCCATCCTATTCCATGAGATTCATAAATATATAGACTTGCTTTACAAGACATTTGTAAACTCGGTTAATTATAAAGAGACATATATATGATCTCGAACTCTTGTTTGGTCGACGTCTTGTTTGGTCAAATAGTATTGTTTAATTAAGTGTGATCCACATGAATTTTACTCGTAAATGTTAATTAAGACAATTTTATTTGACCAAATAAAAAATTCACACGAGTTTCATATATAAACAGTATATGGGTTTTTTTAATTTTACATTTAATATGTTTCCGGGTTTATTTATAAATAATTTAGTATATCTATGGTTTTATTTTTAAGTTTCGTATTGGTTGGTTGGCCTGTCTTTTGTGATGTGATCGACAAACAATGAATAAGGTGATGTTTTGACTATTAAATTGTTTGTTATTCTATTAAACTGTCACATTCCAAAAATTGAACATGTGAAAGGATACTACTCATTTGATAAAATTCTCAAACATACATTATTTACATATATTCTGTAAGGTTTTACATTCAACCTTAATCATTCATTCCACACTACAGAATTATATTCATCTGATAAGCAAATATAGACATACATAATTTGATGTTTCTATCTCATCGCAAACCTAGGAGACCTATAGAAAGTACAGAACGTTTTTAGTATCCACATTAATAAGTACTGGTATCCCACCAGACAGAAAGAGAGAATAATTCCAAGGGCTTCTATTCTTCAAACGGATACTCTTCTTCCTTGTTTTCTGTATCTGAAAAGATAATCATAGGGAGTGTGAGTTTATTTAAAAACTCAGTAAGTAAATAACTGTACTATATAAAATATCAAAAGTACAAATACCACATTTGCTCATATAATTAATTGTCTTATACATCGAGTAGTATGGGACTTCAACCCTTTCAAACTCATGAATAAGATTTCATAGATATACACCGAGTAGTATGAGACTCTAACCGTTTCAAACTCGTGAATAAAATCTCATAGACACACACCGAGTAGTATGGGACTCTAACCCTTTCAAACTCGTGTATAGGTTTCATAGATATACACCGAGTAGTATGGGACTCTAACCCTTTCAAACTCGTGTATTAGATCCCGTAGATTTTTACTCATTAATAAGATAGTGAGAATTTATCACATAGTACAATTGCCATGAAATAAAATAATTTCTACATACTTTTATTTCTACCGATCATCATATACTCCTATATGAAAAATTTATTGCTTAATATCCAAATAATATTGTAAATGAGACTTATATTGTACTTTGACTAGTAATATCAAATTAGCTTAGCAAGGTTATTTACTTACCTTGATGTTTGTCCAAGTTTACCTTGTTGCACACTAGAATTTGTGTAGGAAAATTTCCTAGTAAAATATATTACAAGGAAACATAAGAAATGAAACAAAATCACGAAAAGATGCAAAATTTTCTGATTGCTACAGTACCATTGACTGCCGACACTACAGTAACTGCTACAGTAACTCGAAAAAATTTCCAGATTCTCCAGTTGCTACAGTAATTCGAATTTTGCAGAAAATCTTTCAAAAATTTCATCTTATAATTTCCTTGTTTCTAAACCAAAATTTCATCTCTTCTAACTTACTTAACTCAATCTTAACTCAAAAACTTCCAAAACAACTCAAATCTATGAATTATTATCAAAATTTTCAAGAATCAAAATCTCCTCAAATCTTCCACATAAACTGAAATTTAAGGAAAATAAGGAGATTAAAACTTACCTTTGATCTCTACCAAGCTTTTGAACTGAACAATTCTCAAAAACAACACCAGATCTATGGGAAAGTTGAGAGGGAAGGTTTGAAGGTTGAGTTGTGAAGGTTGAGTTGTGAGGAAGTGGCTGAAGGAGGTGCGGGGAAAAATGAAATCATAAGGGAGAGAGAAAAACTAAAGCTTTGGGGGTTAGTTGGATAACCCAATAGGTATCCATACCCATTGTCCAAACCCATTTGACCCAACATACAAAATACCTTAATTAATTCTTCAATTAATTATATTCAATCATTTTCTCGCACATTCCATTATTCTTAAGAATGTACCCATAAGGTTTAAATATCTAGTCCAGTTATTTAACTCAATTTTCATAAATAATATTCAAATAGAATAATTAAATATGAAAATTAAAAAATGACAAAAGTAAATAACTAAAGTAACGTTGTAAAATTCTAAAATACTCTTAAGCGAATTATATTACGAAATTAACGGGTATTACATAAACTTTCATCTTAAAAATTAATTGAATGCCTGAGTGAATCTTAAATATTAAATTATTTTTTATTAAAAAATACTAATGTGATATTTTTATATTTTTGTTATTAACTTTTTAATTAGACCATGATAAAATATATCATTTTTAAAAAAATATATAATTTTTACAATATAATATTGTTTGACTAATTTATTAATGAACTTAGACAAATTCTAAATTTTTTTAAAAAAATATAATAATAAAATATATAAAATTAAGCCTATTCATTCCTTGCGCAGTAGGTAAGATAACATCCGAGTTTGCCAATGTGATGACATCACCGTGGAACTCACTTACCAACCCATATTTTTATAACCTTCAAGGTGTTTTGCGACGGAATTAATCTTCTAATATTAATATTGGTGATATTATATTTGAGTCATTAGATTGTATAGGGTGGACAACATCTTACGTTTCACCGTCACCTTCGAGAATATATTGTGTAAATGTCGTCTATCCTAAGCGATCCAACAATGTAATAGCACTAATATTAAAAAAAATTTAATATTAGAGAACTTAATTCCCTTCGCGACATGGTGTGCTACCCTATTCCACCTCCTATGGATACAAGCTAGGGAGATGGTAATATGATAGGACCAAACAAATTTTACAGTCACGCATCAAGGTCTTTATAACATTGCTACCCTTTCCCTCTTTGAATTTCTTCACCCAGCATGCATTATTCGTTTCTACATCAACGGCTCTTACTCCATCCATGTTCTGCTACTACATAGATAAGCTCCACCTTACTGCCATGCCTTCTGCCATCTCAGAAGAAGACGATTCCTTGCTTCTGGTATCACTCTTAGGCGCCTTTCCTCATCTATAATCACGACTCCAGCTCCATTCTCCATCTAATAGTTGAGCTGCATCGTAATTAGTTAGATTGGGCCTATTTAACTCATTTTTTAAATGGTTTAGACTAATTAAAAGTCAACATGCAAAAAAGTCTGTAGATTGCGGACTGGCTCATGATCGCTCGTAAATAGACGGTTTTGAACAGAAAAATTAGGTCTATTTAAAAACAGGCCTAAACGGCCTAAACTGTTTAGCTTGTGGCTTTGCGGGCTGGCCAGCGGTCTTTTTCTTTTTTTAAAAAAAATTATAAAAATATATTATTTAGTATGAATAATTCTATTTTATCACATTTTTATATTTTATAACCTTATATTCAATAAATATAGTAATTTTAGATATAAAACTTTTATAATTTTTTGAAAATAAATATAAAATTTTCAAAATTAAGTATAATATAATTAATTTTGAAAGAAAATATGAAAAATTAAAGTGATTGATTATTTGAAAGTATAAAAAAAGTAATGTTTTACATGTATAAATATTATTTTAATAAAAAAATTATTGAATTTTTTACTTAAAAAATTAAATATTATATTATATTATTTAAAAAAAAAGAGGGTAGACCGCGATCAGATCGTTTAAACCCGCGGTCTTATACGGGTGGTATTGGTCTTTTTATATGAACACTGTTTATAAATAGACTAACTTATAACGGGTCCATTTAAGTCAAAAATGTGATAGATCAGCTCCAACCGCATGTTTACCACCACTAAGCCCAGGCAACCTGGGGGTTACACTTTTTAATATATATATATATATATATATATATATATATATATACACTTACTGTCAATATTGAGGGATTGGCTCACTCACAGTGTTCATCACAGTCTTCGGATTGGGGACATGACATTTTTTTAATAATTAGAAGCAGAGAAAATGGATGAATAGAAATTTTATGTCAAGAAAATGTTCTCTTCACAAATTTTATGTCAAGAAAATGTTCTCTTCACAAATTTTATGTCAAGAAAATGTTCTCTTCACATGAAAATATATTTTTCACTAAATTCCAACTAATTAAATTTGAAATAAGTTAGATTATAAAAATATAAAATTCTCTCAAAATTAATTTTTTCTATTTACAAAATATAATCTCGAGACCTTGATTAAATGAAAAAGTGTCAAACCACTCCCTTAAATTTTACAATTCGATTACTGCAATATCCTAATCCATCTTATTTTAGATTGTTTGATGAATCTAAATGCAAAAATAAATGGTCGAGAAAAATTACTGATTGATGAAGTGTACATCGGGTACCATGAAATTTCCTATATGATTTGCTGCTGCTGCTTCTGATGATGTTACCTGGTGATTATGTTTTTGTCAAGGCAAAAGCTCAAATCAGAAATATGAGACTCCGATAAATATTTAATTTAGTCTTTTTATAGATATGTTTGTTCATTTAAACCCTTTCTTATTTAATATCATTATCGTATGCCCCTCCAACATTTAAAATCAAATCTACTGTCTGCTAGATTAAATGCCAGATACGATCAGAGTAACGATACAGTGAAACAAATAACCTTCAAATCAACTTACAATCAAGTTTGACGAAACATTTAACTAAGAATAGTATATACAAAGGACATGGCAATATTACAGTACAAACACTTTGAGGGGATCAAAATGAAAAAATAAATATTTTTATACGAAGGACTGGCTTTAAATACCAATATGTGAATTAAGTTCTGTTTCTAAGAATGTTCATACTTTTCAACTTCATTAAATCTAAACATATAAACATAGAATTACCTTCCAGAAAAGGCACGCTGAATTTATTACCTCTTAATTTTACATAACAAACCCCGTATTTAGTCTCCAAAATATTCGTCACCCAACAAAAAATTTCAAAGAATGTTCATAACCAAATAATCACAAGTCCCAGAAATTAAATTACCTATCACAGAACAATATTCAACAACTAGCAGCAATAGGGACAAACAATCAACCCATTCTCATTACAATGTGGACATTCATAATCATAGCTCTGTTTCTCTTCACTTTCTGCGACGATTCTGTGCCTTCCGTCACAAGCGAAGCATATTACAAATCGAACCCCATCACATCCTTCACACGAACCACTTGAATTATTCACTGGGATTTCTGCAAATAAGGGCTTCAGCTTCCCCTGTTCGTTTAATGTCAGAACTTCTTCTGCTCCTCCGATGTATCTTCCCTTCACGAACAACCTCGGAGGCAGAGTCTTTCTGTCTTCCAGAGTCTCCCATAGCTCCTCCTTGAACTTCATGTGCATTGATGTGTCTCTTTCGATGTAGACAACCTTGAAACTGTCCAAAAGAAAGCGGATCTTGCTGCAGTCCTCGAATGTCTTCCTGATTCCTCGGAGTGTGGTCGTGTAGAGAATCACAGAGTCGATACCCCCAGGTGGGCACTTGAATTCAAACTCTTCCAGAAGCTTCCATGGCGGATCTTCCTCTTCTTTCTCTTCTTCTTCTTCTTCTTTTTCTGCTTCGATAATCTTGTCAATTCTTTCTGCTGATTCTGTCATTTCAATGTGTTCCTTCACTGCTAGCTCGAATGCAGCGAGCAGATTCGGGTCGAAAAGGCTGTCGGCGTTCATGTCGGGTCGCCGGAAAGACGAGATGTCAATCTCCGACAAAGGGAGTAATCGGCGATTCTCAGATTCGGATAATCTTGACGTGTTTTGGTTTTTCGATTCCGGACGAGGAGGCCCGATGTTCTCCTTGTCGTCACTGTCTTCATCTTCTTCGAGATACCTCATGTGGTCGGACACATCAATTACCTCCGGTTCTTGCTTCTTCACCCCGCCGACATCCGTATCTTCGACTTTCTTTGACTTGTTTTCTCGGGAAACAATCAAGCTCTTAAGGTTGAAACTTGAACTGTTCGAGAAAGATTCGACATACCCATTCAATGCCTTGACCTGAAAAACTCGATCTTGCTTCAGATACCCAACGGGTCGAATTGATTTCAGCTTCTTGAGTATTCTCTCTTTCATCCCCTCCTTTTTATTTTCTTTCCTTTTCCTTTGGCTTTGAAATTATCTGCAGAAGAAAACTTCCAGAGTGTCTCGTTTTCTTAGCTGAAATGGAAACAGAAAAAGCAGAGAGCAAGAAGACTTTTCTTCACATTGTTCTCATCTTCGGATTCTCCTGAGGGGCACAGAGTTCCAACGGCTAGAAAGGTTTTAATTCATTTTAAATTTCGAAAGCGTTCGAGTGGGTAACGAAGAGCGGTTCTACTCTGCGACCAATAGTATGTTAGTGGGAACTTATGGCCATAAAATGCGTGCCACGTGTCCCATGAGAAGACTTTGGATATTATAGCTTCGCAGGAATCTTGATTGGGTCGAATCAGGACACGTGTAGGATTGTAAGTGGGTCTGTGATAGTTTAATACATGAACCACTGGAGTTTTATAATAGCAAAAAAAGAGAGAAGTGTGAGTTTAACGTTTATGGGTCTTATCCCAGGCCTGTGGCTTCTAGATTAAAGTAACCACGATTTTCTTGTTTTTCAACCGAGTATGATTATGAAGGGCTGGGGTAATACAAGTGTTAAAATGACCCAAACAAAGATTTCTCATAAATTATGGCTAAATTATATTTAATATTTTTTTAGCTTAAAATATTATATTTGAATTTTTTTAATTTATTTATTTGTCATTTAAATTAACTTTTTTTTATAGTATATCATTTTATAATAACATTATTTAACAAGTTTATTATTATAATAAAAATAAAATCACAATTTTATATTAGATGTTAATATTAATTTAAAGGCAAAATACATAGAACCCAACAACTTAGGAGTCTTTGCACTATTCTCCCCTCAATTTTCAAATTCAACAACATACTCTTTTCAATTTTTAGAAATGTGCAAAAAATCTTTTCAAACTCGATGGCAACTTTATCACTGACAGCATTTTTAGAGTTAGACTAGTTTGACTAGTTAACCTTGTACTTGGTGATCCAAAATCAAAACTGGTCTTGGTCAAGCTTTTAGACGAACACGCAAGTGATTCAGGGACAATCAAATCGGGTCAAAGCCCACCTAAGTTTTGACCCAGACCTCTATATATATATATATATATATATATATATATATATATAGATACACACACACAGACACACACAGACACACAGACACACACACACACACACACACACACACACATATATATATATTTCAAATTTATATAAAATTTTAGAAAAATATATACTTATCAAGAATTAAACTTTATCCCTCCACCCATATGTTGTGTGTAATATTATATATATATATATATATATATATATATATATATATATATATATATATAGTGCTAAAACTATTCTAACCTAAAAACTAAAATGTGCATGTGGTAAAATAGCAAAAATTAAAATGGGAAAGACATTTAATTTAACTAAAAATAAGTATATCATTACTAATGAAGTAGGAGATAATAAAAAAATAATTATTATATTTATATAATTATTTGATGTAAAAAATTAAATCAAGAAAAATTGAAATGCATAAACAAAATTTTTTATATAATCATCTAATTTAAAAAATAACAATTAAATATTTTTAAAAAATTATTTGTAACTTTATGACAAAAAATTATTTATAAAAATTTGTATTTTAATTATTTATGACTAATGACTAAGGTTTTAAGAATTTAAAGTGTGAGATTTGTATATAAATTATTTATTTTACTTAGTTTTAAATTTATTTGTAAACAAATATAAGTATATATATAATTTTTAATTTAGTTATCTAGTTCAGCAATTGACTCGGTGGTCCAACGGTTAAACCGGTAACCCAATGACTCAGAGATCAACTTGAGTCAATGACTAGGTCAGTTTAAAAAACATTGATTACTGATAACACTGAAGTAATTTTCACTGATAATAAACCCACAAGCACCGTCATAATTGCAAACTGAGCCCGTTCTAGTTAGGAAATTGCTTCATGGGTAGCAAAGATTGAAGGTTGTGAAGAAAATCAGAGGGTCAAAACTTAAATTCACTTATTGTTTGTGCCAGAATTTTATTGAAAAATTAGTTAAGAAATATAAAAAAGAAAATTAAACATTTATATGTTTATGTGTTCAAATGATAATTTTTTTGGCTCTTGACCGGCTCATCGCATATTTGACTTGGATGTCTCGTTGCTCTAATCTGAAAAGGATGACGATATTGTGTAATTTCTAATTTTTATGTATTTTTCGTTTTTGTTGATTTTAAAAAAGGTTAAAATGCACAAAACTCTCCTGAATTTAGAAGTAAGTATATTTTATCTCCTTCAACTTTAAAACTCATTCCATTTAGCTCTAAGATCGGTCTCCAAGATACATTCAGCACCTACATTACCTACACCTCAACCTTATATCCTTACAAGAGCTTATTGCTGACAAAGTTGACAGAGAGGCGAGATGATGTGTCTAAAAGAGGACACAATCTGTACCACAAGGAAAATAAAGAGAAGAAACCAACTCAACTAAATTGATAAGCCTATGGCGCCACAATCAAGCTAAGATGGGTGGAATTCGCCACACCCCATATTAGAGAATGGAATGGGAGTGATAAGAATTCTGAGATTTTCTCGCCACACTAACACAATTGTTAGATAAGAGAAGATAAATGTGCACAAAGCAATCTGAAATATAATTCACTCAAATCTGATTATCTTGCCACAAGGGGGCAAGTTCCCTTTTATAGATAACAAAAGCCAGCTACCTCATTAATGTAACCACAGCCACCTCATTAATGAGCCTACAACAACTATAGTCAACCTATAGCCACCTCATTAATGAGCCTACAACAACTACAGCCTCCCTATAGCCACCTCATTATTGAGCCTACAACAACTATAGTCAACCTACAGCCACCTCTTTAATGAGCCTAGCCTATAACAACTATAGCCACCCCATAACTACCTCATTAATGCAACAACAACAACTACAACCACTTGGAAAGCTAAATGACACTACAGCAACTCTGAAAGCATTAAGTTACATCAGATTTTATATCCCAAAAAATCATGCACGAAAATTATTAAAAAAATAAGAAAAATATGTAGTTCTTTTATTCTTCAAAGTCCAAGCTTATGATTTGGCCCAGCCCATCATTGCACACAAGTAAAAAAACCTAAGTCAATCCCATTTGATGCTTCTTGGCCCTTGAACGTGTTATTGGCCTAAGTATAGATTCAGCCTCTTCTTCTTCAAGGACAGCCTTCATGATCACATCATCTTCCCCTGGTTGACAAGGATTTGCCCTCAAATCCAGCTCCATGTTATCTTCCAAATAAGGGGTTATGTCCCTTACATTGAATGTTGCTGAAACACCATAATCTCCTGGGAGATCAATTTTATACGCATTGTCATTTACCTTTTCTAGTACTCGAAAAGGACCATCAGCTCGTGGCATAAGTTTAGACTTCCTTTTGTTTGGAAATCTCTCTTTGCGTAGGTGAATCCAAACAAGATCTCCTGGGCTAAATTGAACATGCTTTCTCTTCTTGTCTACTGACTTTTTATAGGCAGCATTTTTCTTCTCAATTTGCTTTTTTACTGCTTCATGCATTTTTTTTCATGAATTCAGCTTTACTTTTGCCACCCAAGCTAAGTTTTTCATTAATTGGAAGAGGTGCCAAATCTGCTGGTGTGTTAGGATTAAATCCATACACAACCTCATATGGAGATTTCTTTGTAGTACTATGAACACTTCGATTATAAGCAAATTCAACATGCGGCAAGTACTCATCCTAATTCTTCAAGTTTTTACTAATAACACTTCTAAGCAAAGTGGAAAGAGATCTATTTACCACTTCGGTTTGCCCATCAGTTTGAGGATGACAGGTTGTGCTAAATAGCAGCTTTGTTCCAAGCTTCATCCATAATGTCTTCCAAAAATAGCTCAAGAATTTGGCATCACGATCAGAAACAATACTCCTTGGAATGCCATGCAATCTCACAACTTCCTTGAAGAATAAATCAGCAATATGAGAAGCATCATCAATTTTGTGGCATGAGATAAAATGAGACATTTTGGAGAATCTATCAACAACTATCATAACTGAATCTTTTTCCCTTTGTGTTCTGGGTAATCCAAGCACAAAATCCATGCTTAGATCCATCCATGGTTGATCTGGAACAGGCAATGACATGTACAAGCCATGTGCAGCCTCATTGCTATTCGCTTTCTTACAAGCAACACACCTTTCTACAATCCGATGCACATCCTTCATCATATTTGGCCAATAGAAATGTTCTTTCAACATTTCAAATGTCTTCTTTTCACCAAAATGTCCAGCTAGCCCACCTGCATGTGATTCTCTAACAAGCAATTCCCTAATAGAACAATTAGGAATCACAAGTTTCCCAAATTTGAACATATAACCATTATGCCTATAAAACCCTTTAATGGCCATTTTCTCACAAGCTGAATAGATTTTAGCTAGCATAGGATCAAGCAAGTATTGCTCCTTAATAAGTTCAAAGCCCAACAGTTTAGTGTTCAAAAGAGAAATCAAAGCATACCTCCGAGATAATGCATCAGCCACCACATTCGTCTCTCCCTTTTTGTATTTGATTACATAGGGGAAAGCTTCCAAATACTCCACCCATTTGGCATGTCTTCGATTCAGCTTCCCTTGCCCCTTCAAATGCTTTAGGGACTCATGATCAGTGTGAATGATGAACTCATTTGGTAATAAATAATGCTGCCATGTCTCAAGAGCCCGAATTAGTGCAAAGAACTCTATCATAGATTGAGTAATTCAGACTTGCTCCACCAAGCTTCTCACTAAAATAAGCAATGAGACACTTATCTTGCATTAAGACAGCTCCAATCCCTACTCCAGATGCATCACATTCAATCTCAAATACCTTTGAAAAATCTGGAAGAGCTAGAATAGGTGCTGAACACAATTTCTCCTTGATTAAGTCAAAACTCTTTTGTGTAGCTTTGGTCCATTTAAACTCACAATTTTTTTTGATGCATGCAGTTAATGGTGCAATAATAGTGCTAAAATTCTTCACAAATCGTCTATAAAATGAAGCAAGGCCATGAAAACTTCGTACCTCAGAAATACTTTTAGGAATTGGGCACTCCTTGATTGCTTTTATTTTCTCCTCATCCACGTGCACCCCATGTTGAGAGACAACATAACCAAGGAAAATAACTTGGTCTTGACAGAATTGGCACTTCTTGAAATTGCCAAATAGCTTTTATTCTCGTAATACTTCAAATACTTGCCTCAAATGCTCTTCATGCTCTTCAGAATTTTTACTATAAACCAAAATGTCATCAAAATAAACGACAACAAACATACCTATAAATTTTTGAAGCACATGGTTCATTAGCCTCATAAAGGTGCTTGGGGCATTGGATAATCCAAATGGCATGACCTTCCATTCATACAGCCCATGTTTTGTCTTAAAGGCTGTCTTCCATTCATCTCCTTCCTTCATACGAATTTGGTGATAACCACTCTTCAAGTCTATCTTTGAAAACACTTTGGAGCCATGTAATTCATCAAGCATGTCATCTAACCTTGGAATGGGATAACGATACTTGACTGTAATCTTGTTGATTGCTCTGCTATCCACACACATCCTCATGGTCCCATCTTTCTTTGGCACCAATAAGGCCGATACTGAACAAGGACTCATGGACTCCTGAACATATCCTCTTTCCAGCAACTCATTTACTTGACGTTGCAACTCCTTTGCCTCCTCCGGATTCATTCTATAAGCTGGCCTATTTGGTAAGGCAACTCCTAGTACAAGATCAATTTGGTGCTCAATACAACGAATTAGTGGTAATTCCTTTGGTAGTTCTTCTGGAAATACATCAAGAAATTCTTCCAAGAGCCTTTGAATTTGTGGTGGAAGTGATCCCACAATTTCTGGTACTATCTCCTTCAAATGCAATAAAAGAACTAAATTAGAGCGGGATAAAGCTCTCTCAATGTCTCCTTTGTTGACAAGTAAATTACCCTTCCTTTCAGCTTCTTGTTGATGTGTCTTCACTTGTTGAGGACTCAATGGTGCTAACACAATCTTCCTTCCATCTTTCTCAAAGGAATATGTGTTTTTAAACCCATCATGCAAAGCTCTTCTATCATACTGCCATGGTCTTCCCAAGAGCAAATGACTAGCACTCATTGGAACAACATCACATAGTACCTTATCTTTGTAATTTTTCCCAATAGAAAATGGCACAATAACCTGTTTAGTGACTCTCACAACTCCATCTTCATTTAGCCACTGCAATTTGTAAGGATGAGGGTGTTCAGTTGTGGCTAAATTCAACTTCTCCACCAAAGTAGTAGAAGCCACATTTGTGCAGCTCCCTCCATCTATAATTACACCACAAACCTTCTTTTCAACAGTACACCTTGTGTGAAAAATGTTCTCCCTTTGCTCATCACTAGGCTTAGCTTGCAAATTTAGAGCACGCCTTATGACAAGGAGTTCTCCCTCATCAGCATACTCCATGTTTTCCTTATCAGAACATTCTTCCATAACTCCTTCAATGACTGCCTCATCTTCGCTTACCACTTCTCCATGCGTGTCTTAGATGATCATTACCCTACGGTTTGGACATTCAGATGCGTAATGCCCATGACCAAGACATTTGAAGCACTTTACATCTCTACTCCTTTTAGGAGGTTCTAAATCAGCTCCCTTTTCTTTCCCTTTTGATGAACTTGATGGAAGTTTTGAAGACTCCCTCTTCTCCACCTTTCTTTCTTCTCCTTTAGATGCAATCCATGATGGTGTTGTAGAGAAATTTGTGATTTTGTTTCTAGCTGGCTGTGACATTTGCTAACTAAAAACTCTCTTCCTTTGTCTCTCCACCTTGATTGCAAGTTTAATCACATCATCTAAGGTTACATAATTTTGTAGTTCCACCAAATCACCAATCTCCCTATGCAAACCACCAATGAACCTTGCAATTGTTTGCTCTTGAGGTTCATTCAGTTCACATCGAATCATTAGCATCTCAAACTCTTTCACATAGTCTTCTACACATACCTCCTTGTCTCAAAGATTGAAATTTGAAGAAGAGCTCTTGCTTGTAATATTCTGGCACAAATCTTCTTTGCATAAGTCTCTTCATTAGCCTCCAATTTCTGACTTCTTCCTCACCATCTCTCCTCCATTGGTTCTTTAAATTCTCTCACCATAAATTGGCGTAATCTGTGAATTCAAGGGCTGCAAGACGACATTTGGTTGCCTCCGAGTACTCATGGCACTCAAAGACCTTCTCTACACGCTGCACCCACTCCAAAAATTCCTCTGGAGAACTACTTCCCTTGAAAGTAGGGACCTTCATCTTAATCTTCAATTCTTGCTCTCTTTGTTGCCTCCTTGGCCTTGGAGACCTTTCATCTTCTGTATTGCTTTCTTGGTCCGATTGCTCTTCATTTCTATTTCTTCACTGCCCACGCCTTGGTTGACGGTTTAGCCTCTCCATTTGTTCTACCAAACGATCCAACCGCTCCATCATTTGTTATTGAGATCTCTCCATTTGACTTTGAGACATTTCCAACTTCACAATTTGAGCTTGCTCTAAAGTAAGCCCCATTGGAATTGAAAGTTCAGAACTGTTATCTCCAGACATGATCTATCTCTCTCTAAGTGTTCTACTCTCAAGTTACAAGAGTTTTCCCATACGAAACCACCGCTTTGATACCAATATGATGTGCCTAAAAGAGGACACAATCTGTACCACAAGAAAAATAAAGAGAAGAAACCAACTCAACTAAATTGATAAGCCTATGGCGCCACAATCAAGCTAAGATGGGTGGAATTCGCCACACCCCATATTAGAGAATGGAATGGGAGTGATAAGAATTCTGAGATTTTCTCGCCACACTAACACAATTGTTAGATAAGAGAAGATAGATGTGCACAAAGCAATCTGAAATATAATTCACTCAAATCTGATTATCTTGCCACAAGGGGGCAAGTTCCCTTTTATATATAACAAAAGCCAGCTGCCTCATTAATGCAACCACAGTCACCTCATTAATGAGCCTACAACAACTATAGTCAACCTATAGCCACCTCATTAATGAGCCTACAACAACTACAGTCTCCCTATAGCTACCTCATTATTGAGCCTACAACAACTATAGTCAACCTACAGCCACCTCTTTAATGAGCTTAGCCTATAACAACTATAGCCACCCTATAACTACCTTATTAATGCAACAACAATAACTACAACCACTTGGAAAGTTAAATGACACTACAGTAACTCTGAAAGCATTAAATTACATCAGATTTTATATCCCAAAAAGTCATGCACGAAAATTATTAAAAAAATAAGAAAAATCTGTAGTTCTTTTATTCTTCAAAGTCCAAGCTTCTGATTTGGCCCAGCCCATCATTGCACACAAGTAAAAGAACCCAAGTCAATCCCATTTGATGCTTCTTGGCCCTTGAACGTGTTATTGGCCCAAGTATAGATTCAGCCTCTTCTTCTTCAAGGACAGCTTCATGATCACATCACGAGAGAAAGGGCTCTATTTTTTTTTTTTTGCAATAACAAATATAATATTAATCATCATTGTAAAAGTTAGTGCTTACTATTGGTAGGAGTGGAGTTGTTACACTCGCTAGTCGAGACTCCCCACCAACAAGTACTACTTCACTAATTCAACTAAGATAGTTGTTTGGAGATAAACCTTAATACATTTGCTGGACAATTAAACCCATGGACCATCAAAGTTATAGGTTCCTAAAAGGGCAATCAATCAATGTACTAATTGACTTGGGTAGTACGCACAACTTTCATAAACAGTTATTAACTTCCAAATTGAATCTTACTAATAAATCCAGTCCTCCTTTTTGAGTGCTAACTCATATATAGTGGCTCATATCTCATGTCCTCTACCATATATAGAGGATTTTCTATAACTATGTAGGGGTAAGAATTCATGCTTGACATATGCCTATTAGAAATGCAAGGCGTATATCTAGCAATAGGCATTCAATGGATGGAGACTTTGGGTCTTGTTGGTACATATACATTTAATCATAATAATGCAAGACGAAAAATTGCAAGAATGATTATAATGCATGAGTATCGTCTTACGATAGTTGATCATGTCAGTTTCAAAGATATAACAATTCTCTCCAATCTCTATTTAAAGTAATTTCTCATAGTACACTCAAGAGTAACATTTCAAAAATATATGAGACTGAGAAAACTAAAGCAATGAAATTACTTGCAAAAAACACAGGTCGTATTGCAATGACAATTGATATGTGGACATCTAGTAATCAAAATAAAGGGTACATATTCATCACAACCCACTATATTGATGATAGTTGAACTTTGCATGAGGTAATGTTTTATTTTTTTAATATTATTTTTCTTCCAAGTCTTATGATTTTTATTGCTATTTTTTAATATTTATTATAATTTGTTTTAGGTTTATTTATATGCCTGCACCACATATTGCTAGAGTTCTTTATGATGTGTTGGTTGAACGTTTGTTGGATTGGAATCTTGATAGAAAATAACCAACTTTAATTGTTGATAATTGTAGCACTAATGATGTCATGATTGAGCATTTGTTTGATAAGAGTCCACATTGTTAATTTATTTCGGGAGGGGAATTATTCCATATGCGTGGGTTGTTGTGCTCATGTGCTGAATCTGATAATAAAAAATGGGCAAAATGGAGTTATATGCCCCTACCATTTATTTTGATTTTTATTTATACTCCTAAAATTTTTTTTGTTCGATTATATCCCTTATGTTTCATTTTTTTTATTAGATATGTCTCAAAATGTCAAGAATACCCTTCATCCCTCTCTCTTCTCTCTCTCTTTCTCTCTCACATACACACACAGAACGGCGACAAAGAAGCAATAGGGGAGAAGCAAAGAACAACGATAGAGCATAGAGAATCAATGAGAGGAGTCACCGATGACGTGGACAAGTATGACAACATCGTTGTGAGCTTTGCCAATACGATTTTCGGGCTTTGGGAGGATGTTTAGACACTGTCAGAAAATTCATCTGATGCCAACGACTATCAAGATGACATCGACGACGAGAGTTCTATGCTTCGTCACTATTCTCTGCTTCTCCCCTGTTGCTTTTCCATCGTCATTCTTGCTCTATCGCCGATCCATGTGAGTGAGTGAGGAGAGAGAGAAAAGAGAGGGATGAAAGGTATTTTTGGCATTTTGGGGCGTATCTGATAAAAAATGAAACATGAGGGATATAATCAAGCATAAATGAAAATCAGGAAAAATGTTAAGAGCATATAGTACCATTTTGCCTAAAAGATAGGTTGTCAACAATAATTGATGTTATTTGGAAAGTTAGAGAAAATAATTGCTTTTTGGATTACAACACCAAAGAGTGAGGAAAAATTTATGGATACTTGCCACCAATTGAACACAACTTATTTAAAGAAGCTTACTCTTGATTGTAGAGCTAGATGAAACTCTACTTAATTAATGTTTGCTTCGGCATTACCATATCAAGATATTTTCAAACAATTAAAGCAATGTGATTCTCAATATAAGAGTTTGTCTAGTGAAAAAGATTGGAAAATGGAAAATGATATTTGTGAAATGTTGGAATTGTTCTTTAATGTCACTAAATTGTTTTCAGGCACCCAATATCCAACCTCAAATATTTATTTTCCAAAGTTTGTGAAATAATTAGATTGTCTTTGAGATAGTGGATAAGTAGTTATAGTACATCATCAGAATCATGGCTAGTAATATGATTTCAAAGTTTGACAAATATTGGGGATCAATTAATGAAGTTATATCATTAGGTGCTGTTTTATATTCTTGATATAAAATAACATTATTGAATTATTTCTTTTCTCTTATATATGGGAATCATGCTTCAATTGAATTGCAAATAGAAATGATTTTAAAACAGCCGGAGGTTCGGTCTAGTTACACAAAAAAATCGTTCTTTCATCAAATCGGTACAAAACCAGTTGAACTGGTCCCGAACCAAAAATATCGGTGAAATCAACCAGTCAACCGGGTCCACGAGTTTCTTTTTCCCCCATTGGTGCTTCTCAGTTTCTGTAATACCCGTTAATTTTGGAGTATAATTCGTTTGAGAGTATTTTAGAATTTTACAACGTTACTTTAACTATTTACTTTTGTCATTTTTAATTTTCATATTTAATTATTCTATTTGAATATTATTTATGAAAATTGAGTTAAATGACTGGACTGGATATTTAAACCTTATGGGTACATTCTTAAGAATAGTGGAATTTGTGGGAAAATGATTGAATTTAATTAATTGAAGAATTAATTATTTTTCTTAAATTTCAGTTTATGTGGAAGATTGGAGGAGATTTTGGTTCTTGAAAATTTTGATGATAATTCATGGATTTGAGTTGTTTTGGAAGTTTTTGAGTTAAGATTGAGTTAAGTAAGTTAGGAGAGATGAAATTTTGGTTTAGAAACAAGGAATTATAAGATGAAATTTTTTTGGAAGATTTTCTGCAAAAATTCGAAGTTACTGTAACAACTGGAAAATCTAGAAATTTTCGAGTTCACTGTAGCAGTCACTATAGTGTCGGCAGTCAACGGTACTGTAGCGGTCAACGTACTGTAGCAAACCGTCACTGTAGTGAACTGTTACTATAGCAAACCGTAACTGTTGTGAACCGTTACTGTAGTTACGTTGACCGTTGACTGTTGACCGTTATTGTAGCAATCAGAAAATGTCGCATATTTTCATGATTTTGTTCCCTTTCTTATTTTTCCTTATGATATCTTTTACTAGGAAATTTTCCTACACAAATTCTAGTGTGGAACAAGGTAAATTTGGACAAATATTAAGGTAAGTGAATAACCTTGCTAGACTAGTTTGATATTATTAATCAAAGTACAATATAAGTCCCATTTACAATATTATTTGGATATTAAGCAATCAATCTTTAGATGATGGTATATGATGATTGGCATATTTTTTTACAGATATTCAAAGGAATAAAATTATGTATAAATTAATTTATTTCATGGTTTTGTACAATGTGATAAATTCTCACTATTTTATTAACGACCAAAGATCTACGGGATCTAATACATGAGTTTGAAAGGGTTAAAGTCCCATACTACTTAGTGTATAACTGTGAAAACTTATGCACGGGTATGAAAGTGTTAGAGTCTCATACTACTCGGTGTAAATTGATGAAATCATAAATACGAGTTTGAAAAGGTTAGAGTCCCATACTACTCGGTGTATAGCTATGAAATCTTATTCACGAGTTTGAAAGGGTTAGAGTCCCATACTACTCGATGTATAAGATAATTGATTATATGAGTAAATATGGTATTTGTACTTTTGATATTTTATACAGTACAGTTATTTACTTACTAAGTTTTAAATAAATTCACACTCCCTATGATTGTCTTTTCAGATACAGAAAACAAGGAAGAAGAGTATTCGATTGAAGATTAGAAGCCCCTTGAAAATATTCTTCATTTCTGTCTGGTGGGATACCAGTACTTATTAATGTGAATACTAGGAACGCTCTGTACTTTCTATAGGTCTCCTAGGCTTGCGTTGAGATAAACACATCAGATTATGTATGCCTATATTTGTTTATCAAATGAATATAATTCTGTCGTGTGGAATGAATGATTAAGGTTGAATGTAAAACCTTACAGAATATATGTAAATAACTTATGTTTGAGAATTTTATCAAATGGGTAGTATCTTTTCACATGTTCAATTTTTGGGATGTGACAGTTTCAGTGGTAAAGAAGAAGATGGAGAAAGAAGTTGAGAGAGAGAGAGAGAGATGAACAAAGAGAGATAAATTCCTCGATCGACTGTCTTCTCGCCAAAAAATCTTGCCAGAACTCTACCTCTGCCTCTTGATTGATGAAGGATTGATGCATTGAAGAGAACTCCTAACAAAGAGAAAGAAAAAATGAGAGACAAAGTCGAGTGATCTAAAGGAAGAGATAGCCGGCCAACTAAGGAGTGAAGAAGAATGCGTATGGAGAAAGGCAAAAAAACAATCATATCAAGCATATGGAGAAACGAGATACTGAGAAAGGGGAAAAGCGATTGTTGATGACTTGGAAAGCATACCAATCGTACAAGTAGTATAATAAAAATGAAGTAAGAATGTCGTTCCCACGAGGATTAACGTGCTAGGTACCTGAGAAATTAAATTATATTAGTTAGATGATTCGAATTTGTATGCTTCTTAACAGAAAGCAAATGAAAATGTAAAGTTGAGTTAGAAGTGAGCTGTATAGTTGTATGGACTCTAAACAAACACAATGGAAATCACAAGACAAACACAATATAATTCAGAAGATTAACACAACCTAGGAGTGCTAATCCCCCGTCGTTCTTCACAGATTTTAATCCCTCTTCCTCTTGTTCTCACTGGTCATACATGCTAATTTAGGATACGAATATTCTTAGAAATATTCTCTCGAACCTCAACTAAGACTAAACTCAAAAAGCCCATAATTCCTTATGTAGTCTTAGGTTTCAAAAGTGCACAATTCCCGATCTGCCTATATGAGATTAATATCTATATTCTTATGAGATTAACGAATCCATCCCCTCTCCTTTAAGGTTCAAGAACTCATACTATCCATTCTATGGTCTACGTTTTTACATTCCTCTTCCAAGTGCAGCAAAACCACCAAACAATCTATTAAATTGATCAAGTTTAATGAAAGCAAGAAGATAAGAATGAATAAACATGTATTAATGGCCAAATGATCACAAGAGTCAAGAGATTTACAAAACCTAATCTAAACTAGGGTTCATAGCAATCCTAGTATAGAAATTTAGCTACACATCATTACAAAATGTAGAAAATGAGAGAAGAGAAGAGAAAACTCCATGATTCCAAGTTGGATGGAAGAGAAATTGCTTCAATCTTCACCAAAAGTTGGTTCCCCTAGCCTCTAGAGCTGGAATCGTCACTCTCCCCTCTGCTCCAACCCAAAATACCCTAAAAAATCAGTCCAAAATTCATTTTAAAGCCTGCTGCACGTGACAGTGAAATGGCTTGTGCGCTTAAGCGCAAACTTTTCCCGCTTAAGCGTGATTCAGGCAGAATGAACCTTTCGTCAACACGTAATACCCGGTTAAGTGCACGTTATCCACGCTTAAGCACCTTTTAGACAGAATGAAGCCTTCAATGTTGCATGAATCTGCTTAAGCGTGTGTATATCCCGCTTAAGCGTGAATATGGTAGAGAGGAATCACCTTCTTGAGCTTTATGCGTTTAGGCGCATGGAAATCCTGCTTAGGCGCGTGAGGGACAGTAAATCTTCATTTTGAGCCCCTTTTCTTCTCTAAGGTTCCTCTTTTCATCATTTAAATCTTGGCTTAGGATTTCTCATCTTTCAACATCATTTTCCCAGCTAAAATATCTGTAGAAACAAAATAACCAACATATTTACAAAAGTAACCCAAAAAGAATGCGATTAGAGGCCAAAAATTGCATTTCTAACCCAAGAGTGAGGTATGTATGCAACTATCTAAAAGTTAGGTGTTAAAACCTTAACAAAAGCCAAAAGTATGCTAAAATGACCAACATCTCCATAGAATTTGTATGAATGCTGAGGACTCATCAATCCCCCAAACTTGAACTTCTACTCGTCCTTGAGTAAAGCAAATAAAAGCATGTTGGAATCAATAAGTCAAGACAAGCAAAGCTTCAACTCTCTTTTAAAGTCCTCAAGCGCTAATTTTCAAAAATTGCAAAGAGATGAAATTTAAGCCAGCCTATACATACCTTCAGGTTCTAAAATAAACAAAGCTTCTCACAAATTCTTAAAGTGTGTGTGTGCATTAGCCAAGATTCAATTTCATGCAAATGTTTAGTTGACACTTCAAATAGTTTAAGAAATATAGAAACAATCAATATTGACAACTCCACAGGCCTATCCTTATCCTCTCTCTCCACTAAGCTAAACTCTGCACCATTGTTTGATCAAAAGGACTTAAAGCTTGTAATGTGGCTTTGGGCAATGGCTACCAAAGGAAGGGAAAAGGGAAAAAACAAACATCAAGAGAATTATAATTTAACATCAATAAATATGACTCCTTTTCTTACCTTCCCATTTCTTCTTTTATCCCATAACTTTTCTTTTTCTTACTCTTTCAAAATACATTTTTCATCAACATATTTTTCATGTCTCACAAGATGAAAGGATGCAATCATCATAAAAAATTTTGTTGCCATTCTCAATCTTCATAGATTTGCATGCCTTTCAAGAATGACAACTTCAATATGCTCTTTTTATTTTTTTTTTCTTTATTTCTCCCTTTTTTCTTATGAAAGCATTCTTTTACTTCATTTCTTCTTCCACTCTTTGATTTGCTTGTCTCATACACCTCCATAAGCAACATCACTTTTTCAAACTTCATATATGCTATTATTCTCTTGAAAAAGGGGTTAGACATTATTTTTTAGGCTTAAAAGATGGGGCTAAAATGGGTAAAAGAAAGAATTAACAAGGAATTTTTCTGAAAATTTTTTTTATTTAAGAAATAAAAGCTCAAAATAAGGATCAATGGGTATCATAATAAAAGGATAGCTTGAAATGCTTAATCGCACAAAGAAAATGCCTAAATAATTTCTCCAAACAATGCAAAATTTAGAAGTTTCGTTTCAAAAGAGTTTAAACATAGGTTCTAGAGTTCTTAAAATTGATAAATAACCATACTAATTAAACTACAAGAATTTTCTATGAACAAATGCACTTAGATTAATTCTGGCTAATTTGTGCTTAAAAATTTCCAACAACTCCAAGGAAGCAAAGTTTATTGGACAACCTGAACACAAATATAGACTCTACAAAAATTTTCATGCTAAGCAACAAGTAATCAGCAAATTCATCATAAGGCTTTTACAAGAGACAAATTCTAGCCAGCCAATCTCAACAAAATTAAATAATAGATAAGGCTAGAGAAAAAGTTTAATGGATTCACACAATTCTACAGATCACCAAAATCCTCCCCCAAACTTGAGGCAAACATTGTCCTCAATGGTTGAATAAACAAATACAAATCATATGAACAAAAAGGGATTTAGGGGGTAACAAAAATTACTGAAAATAATGGTAAAGTAACAAAAACATATCAACAGCCAAAATACAACATCTTAACCAAAAAGAGACGCTGATCCAATTAGTTCAAAAGAACAAGTCAATCAAAAGTGTTATCAATAACACAAATCTGAAATAAAGTTCAATTACAATAATCCAAAAACATAAATTCAACAAAAACATAAATCTTAGCTATCATCCTCATCAGCTCCTGCTTCTTCATCTGCATCTTCTCCTTCAGCTGCATCTCCTCCTTTTTCTTCTGCATCTTCTTCTTCACCTTCAACTCTTCTACTTTGGGATAAATCCTAGCCTTCAGTGCTGATCCCATTCTGAAGAGCCCATGCATTGCCAAAACTTCGCTGATAATGCCACATATTCTTCATCATGAGCTCAAGATCAGAGACACGCTGATCAACAGACAAAAGTGTGACAGTGGGAGTTTGGGTGGAAACTTGAGAGGGCTGGGGGGGCAACAGGAGGTTTAGGAGCACTGCTAGTGGTAGCATCTTCTGCAGCAAACTTATCCAGAAGCTCCTTTGTGATGGACTTGGGAGGAGAAAGCAAGGTTTCTCCCTCCATAGGCACTTTCTGGGCAGTACACAATTTAGTTATCAAGTAAGGATAACCTAAAATTCCCACTTTTGCCTGTGCCAAGGCTTCAATGTTCGTTGCTATTAATAAGCCCAAGTTCACAAATTTTCCCTCCATAATGCAGTAAATTAGAGTGGCTCTCTTCACATTGACATCCGAGGTATTGGTAGTCGGGAGGAGGTTGGATTGAGATAACACACACCAAGCTTTGGCTATTGGAAGGAAGTCAGCTTTCTGTAGTTTGAGAGGTGTGTTCTTTCTACCCAAAATCCATTGTGCACCAGGTTTGCACAATGTGTCAAGCACTCTCTCAGGGTTTGCAGGGATATCATCAATATGATGCTGGTAGAGACAAATAGCTGATCTAATCCCAAAGTATCTATTGATAGTGGCAGTAGAAAAATCAACTTCTACACCTCTAACCATAGTCTTGTACTCCACCAGACCGTCATTTTTTACCCTCCTAGCATTGGCATAAAATTCTTGCACCACTGATAAACAACTAGTGGGTTTTTCCATAAACATATACAGACCCCAACCTCTTTTAGTAATTTTCTCGAGAATTTCAGGATAATCACCGGGACTAAGTGCAATTGCTCTCTCCCTGACATATTTTTTTATACTAACTTTGTCCTTGAACCAATTTTGGTGCTCTAGGGTTCTAAACATCAAATTATCAAAAGGAATGGAACCACTAGACCCAACTTTTTCCTTAACTCTTGACCTCTTCTTGGACGCTATAAGTTTCCTGTGAGAAATTCAGCAAAGAATCCCAAGAACAACAAAATATATCAAGACTAATCCAAAACCTATGTTCTTATAATCCTAAAATTTTGCCTAAGTTTCAGAAATTTAGCCACTAAGCTTACCGAAATCATAGAGGAGAATGAGAGACATTACTTATTGAGCAAAATAAGAAGGAATACAGAGAAAACACTTAGAGCACGGAGGAAGACCACCCTACACGGCGTATCCAACCCAGAAGATGGAGGAACAAAGGCGGAGGGGCTTCGGAACACACAAAATAGGAAGAGGAATGGCGAATGTGGCAGAGAAAAGGAAAGAGAAGAGGTGGATAGATATTTTTTGGTGGGGAATAGCCAGAAATAGGCTAGAGATGGTAAGAGAGGGGGAGTCAAGGCGAGGGAGGGGCTGAGAAGAGGAGAAATCTAAAACTTTTAGGGCAAAAAGCCCTAATTTCAAATTTAAACCAGATGATGCACGCTTAAGCGTGTAAAAACTACGCTTAAGCACGATAGTTTTAACCAAAATTTTCCTCTTTTTTTTGTGAAGGCTCAGGGTCAACAGTGCCGGATGCTGAGGGACCATCGTTGGGCGCTGGGGGACCAACGCCGGATGCTGAAGTGCCAATGCTGGACGCTGGCTTCAGAACGTGTAAATAGGCGTCACCTACCTAATCTGGTTATTTACGCGCTTAAGCACCATTTAACCCGAGAGCAATTTCATTATTTTGCCATACCCCGCTTAAGCGTGACTGTTATGCGCTTAAGCACATTTCTACCCGAGAAGAGCCCAGAATTAGCCCTTAACACGCTTAAGCGTGAATATACCTCGCCTAAGCCCGATTCCAACAGAATGACAACAAAAATTCAGCAGATGACCAAAATAGCACTTCAATCATTTTCTTCTGCCTCTAACTGCAAACTAACATTTTCAAAAAAATCACAAGGGCAGCAATCTAGACATTAATGCACAGAATTTACAGATTTTGTGACCTCAATTACACCTATCCAATTATCTCCAATACTTCCACATAGGCCACAACATCAGCTATCTTCCCCCAAACTTATTCCAGTCAAAGTTTCCAAACATCAGTAAAAATTCCCTCTCCTCAAAACAGTAATGAACATCATAAACATGCCACAAGGAGAGAGAAGCTATAGAAAACATGCAACCAAGCTACAAAGCTATGTAACTAAACTACAGCAAACTACTAACCAAATTAACTACACATAGCAACTTATGCAGCATAGCAAAAAGCCACACAGTCATATATACAACATAATAGCACACAAACAGCTAACTATTGCTGAAAATAAAAGGAAGAGTGTAAGAAACCTTGGGGTGCCTCCCAAGAGTGCTATATTTATAGTCCTTAGCTGGACTTTACCGGAGCTCCTATGCCATGCGTTGGATGAGTGGTAGAGAAGTCTTCTCCCGCTCAATTTCGCCACCAAGATAGTGCTTCAATTGATGGCCATTCACTTTGAAACTTCTAACACCCTCCAGATCTGAAATTTCCACAGCTCCATGTGGGAAGGCCTCTTTGACAACAAAAGGCCCTAACCATCTAGACTTTAGCTTCCCAGGAAAGAGTTTGAGTCTAGAGTTGAAAAGAAGAACTTGTTGACCTGCTTCAAAGGATCGGGGGACTATTTTGTGATCATGCCATCTTTTCACCTTCTCTTTGTACAATTTAGAGCTTTCATAAGCTTGAAGATGGAAGTCTTCAAGTTCATTTAATTGCAAGAGCCTTTTTTCTCCAGCTTTCTTGATATAGAAATTTAAGAACTTTGTGGCCCAAAATGCTTTGTGCTCTAGCTCTACGGGGAGATGGCAAGCCTTTCCATAGACTAGCTTGAATGGAGATGTTCCAATTGGAGTCTTATATGCAGTTCGATAAGCCCATAAAGCATCATCTATCCTCTTTGCCCAATCTTTTCTTAAAGTGTTGACTGTTTTCTCCAATATCCTTTGTAATTCTCGGTTAGAGACCTCAACTTGACCGCTTGTTTGAGGGTGATAGGGGGTGGCTACTCGGTGCTTAACACCATATTTAGTCAGACGACTATCCAAATACTTGTTACAGAAATGAGTTCCACCATCGCTAATTAAAGCTCGTGGCACCCCAAACCGAGAAAAGATGTTTTTCTTCAAGAAATTAACTACCACTTTTGAATCATTTGTTGTGGTAGGAATGGCTTTTACCCATTTGGAGACATAGTCGACAGCCACTAATATGTATTGGCATGAGAAGAAAGAGGGAAATGGCCCCATGAAATCAATCCCTCACACATAAAAAATCTCCACTTCAAGAACACTGTTAAGTGGCATTTCGTGTTTTCTTGAGATGTTGCCACTTCTTTGACATTGATCACAATTTTCCACAAAATTTCTTACATCCTTAAACAAGGATGGCCAATACAGTCCACTTTCCAACACCTTGGCTGTTGTTCGAATGCTGCTATAATGACCTGCATAGTCTAAATTATGACAATGCCATAGCACACTTGTCATCTCTTCTTCTGGAATGCAGCGACGAATTATCTGATCAGCACAAACTCGGAAGAGAAATGGCTCATCCCAAAAGTAATTTCACACATCATGGATGAACCTCTTCCTTTGATGGGTGTTTATGTCCGGTGGTAATCTACCACACACAAGGAAATTTACATAGTCTGCATACCATGGCAACTGCTTGTCTCCTACTAGAAATAGCTGCTCATCAGGAAAATTTTCATGAATTTGCGGCTCCATTTCAACTTGAGCATCATTGCTTAGGCGTGAGAGGTGGTCAACAACTTGATTCTCACTCCCTTTCCTATCTTTAATTTGCAAATCAAATTCTTGCAGTAGTAGAATCTATCTGATCAACCGAGGCTTTGAGTCCTTTTTCTCAATGAGATATTTGATTGGCAAATGGTCAGTATACACGATTACTTTTGTTCCCACTAGATATGCTCAAAATTTATCAAATGCAAATACCACTGCTAATCACTCTTTTTCCATGGTGGTATAATTCAATTGAGCATCGGCTAGCGTTTTGCTAGCATAATAAATGGGGTGAAAGATCTTTTCACACCGTTGACCCAACACCGCTCCCATTGCATAGTCACTTGCATCGCACATTAATTCAAAGAGTTTCTTCTAATCCGGGGCAACAATAATTGGTGTAGCAACCAGTCTCTTCTTTAATTCAAGAAATGATGCCAAACACTCCTCATTAAAGCAAAATGGAGCATCTTTTTCTAGCAAATGACACAATGGCTTAGCAATCTTGGAGAAATCTTTTATGAATCTCCTATAGAAGCCAGCATGACCAAGAAAGCTCCTGACTCCCTTTACAGACACCGGAGGGGGAGTTTCTCAATGGTTGAAACTTTGGCTTGATCTACTTCCAAACCCTTCTTGGAGACCTTGTGGCCAAGCACAATGCCTTCTTGTATCATAGAATGGCATTTTTCCCAGTTGAGCACCAAATTGGTTTCTTCACATCACTCTAGAACTTATTTCAAATTGCCAAGAGAACTATCAAATAAGGCTCCAAAGACTGAGAAATCATCCATAAAAACTTCAAGGCATTTTTCCACCATATCTGAAAATATGGCCATCATGCATCTCTGGAATGTTACTGGTGCGTTACACAAACCAAATGGCATTCTCTTGAAAGCAAATATGCCATAAGGACATGTGAACGTTGTCTTTTCCTGATCATCTGGTGCAATGGCAATCTAGTTATAGCCTGAATAGCCATCAAGAAAACAGAAGAACTCTTGGCCAGCCAACCTGTCTAACATCTGATTAATGAATGGTAGCGGGAAGTGATCCTTCCTTTCAGCCTTGTTAAGCTTGTGATAGTCTATACATATTCTCCACCCTGTGACTGTTCGGGTCAGTATCAATTCATTTCGAGCGTTAGCCACTACAGTCATGCCTTCCTTTTTGGGGACATATTAAACTGGGCTCACCTACGAACTATCAGAAATAGGATAGATTATTCCAGCATCCATCCACTTTACAATCTCTTTCTTCACCACATCTTTTATTACTGGGTTTAATCTTCGCTGATGCTCAATAGTGGGAGAATATCCTTCTTCGAGCTTTATCTTATGCATACAAATCGAAGGACTAATGCCTTTTATGTCGGCGATTGTCCATCCCAAGGCTTTTTTATGTTCCCTAGGATTCTCAATAATTTTTCTTCTTGCTCCAAACTCAACAAAGAAGACATAATGATTGGCAAGGTTGATGATTCTTCCAGATATGCATACTTCAAATGGGGAGGCAATGTTTTGAGCTCAAGTATAGATGGCTCTTCAATAGATGGCTTAGTGTCATGCCCCATCTCGGTGGTCAAATCTAATGATTCCACTTGTTTGTGGTATATAGGAGTGGCATTCAACAGGTTCACACACTCAACCACTTATTCATCATTTTCATCCACTTCCATAGCTACAAGAGATGATTCAAGTGCATCTTCATAATGCACCTTCTCAAAGGTGGTTTGCACCACTCTATCCACTATAGCATCCATTACAGAAATTCTGTAACACTCTTCTGGATCATCAGGATACTTCATTACCTTAAACATTGAACTTTACCTCTTGGTCTTGCACCCTTATAGTGAGCTCTCCTTTTTGCACATCAATGATTGTTCTCCCTGTAGCTAAGAATGGTAGTCCCAAAATGATAGGGACATCATAATCTTCTTCTTAGTCTAGGATAATGAAATCTGCCGGGAAGATAAACTTATCCACCTTAACTAACACATCCTTAACAACTCCTTTAGGATACGTAATAGTGCGATCCGCTAGTTGCAAGGTGACTGTGGTCAGTCGAGCTTCACCCAATCCTAGCCTCTTGTATATTGATAGAGGCATTAAGTTTATGCTTGCCCCCAAGTCACAGAGGGCCTTTCCACTGAATTTATCCTTAATTAAGCTTTGGTGGGAGCTTGTTTTGCAAGATGGCACTACATTCTTCAGTGAGTGCTACAGTTTCATATTCATAAAGCCTTCTCTTCTTGGACAAAATATCCTTCATGAATTTCACATAATTTGGCATTTGCTCAAGGGCTTTCGCAAAGGGGATGTCGATATGGAGTCTTTTATATACCTCCAAGAATTTCTTGAATTGGTGATTCAATTTTTGCTTCTCGAATCTTTGTGGGAATGGAGGTTGTGGTTGCATTTAGGGTTTTGAGTGCTCAACAAGGGGTTCAACTTAATTTTTTCCCAGAGTGACTTCTTCTTGGTCTTTTCTTTTTTCAACTTCAGCTGTCTTTTTATTACCCTCAATTTCTTTCCCACTTCTCAATGCAATGGCTTTACAATGCTCATTTCACTCTCTTCTAGGATTGGTCTTAGTGTCACTAGGAAGAGTACCTTGAGGTATACTATTAAGAGCATTAGCCAATTGTCCTATTTGGGTTTCCAAGTTTCTAATAGCCATATTTTGATTCTGAATTAAGGATGCCTGACTCTGGATTACAGTATCATTTTTGACCATATATTGCATGAATATATCTTCTAAAGTGGGTTTCTTTTCCACCTGAGGTGGTGGAGCTCTATTCTGAGGAATGTAGTTGTTTTGGTTATTAAAGCCAGAAGGTTGAAAAGGCCTACTAGATAATGACAAAGCCATGGGGTTGAGACAATGATCATTACTCCATGAAAAATTTGGATGACTCATATTTCCTAGATTATATGAATTTGAGTAGAAGGTGTTCAGGCTTCTTTAGTGACTGCCTATATAATTCAGTTGTTCCATGGTAGAATTCTCCTCACAGCAACCATTAATGTGAGCACCCCTACAGAAGTCACAGCTTGGTACTGGATTACTCACCCATTTACTCTTACAGTCTCTTATTGTCTAGCACACAACATCTCAACCTTTTTAGTTAGGGCTTCATTCTGGGCTAAAATAGCATGAAGAGTATCTAACTCCAACATCCCTTTCTTTGAGTTGCTCTTGTCTCTGATGGAAGCGTTCTGACTAGCTCCCATAGTCTCAATAATGTCCCGGGCCTGTTCAATTGACTTGCCCAACAATGCATTGCCAGCTGCGGTATCCAGTTTATCCCTGGTTTCATAATTCAATCCATTGTAGAAGATTGAAATTTGTTGCCACTCTTGAATGCCATAATTAGGGCATTTCCTCAACATCTCCTTGAATCGCTCCCAAGCAGTGTATAACATCTCTCCCTCTTGTTGAAAGAATGCTGTAATCTCATTTCTCAATTTTACTGATTTTGAGGGAGGAAAGAATTTATCCAAGAATTTCTTTCGCAGTGCATCCCAAGTAGTTATACTCCCCGGTGGTAGAGTCATTAACCAATTTTTTGCACCATCCATTAAAGAGAAAGGGAATAATCGAAGGCAGATAGCATCGTCGGTAACTCCATTCAGCTTGACCATGTCACAAATGTCAAGGAAGTTCACAATATGGTTGTTCAGATCCTTCATAGGACTTCCTCTAAACTGGTTCTGTTGTACCAGATTTAACATCATAGCCTTCATCTCGAAATTGTTGGCTCCAATCATGGGCTTCACTATGCTTGAAGTATTACCAGCATTAATGGGTGAAGCATAATCTCATATCACTCTGAATCCCAATTGAGGCTCATCAACAACCCCATTTTCAGCATTGATCTCATCACCTTGATGATTCAAGTTGTCCTAAGCCATTTCTTCTTGTATAACTTGGCTTACTTGAGTTTTTTTGGCTCTAGCTTCCTTCCTAATTCTCCTTGCTAGTCTTTCAATCTCAGGCTCGTAAAGAAGATCAGAAGGATTGAGGGTACCTCACATATGCAATGAAAAACACTAATTAGCAAAGAAAGATAGAAACAACAGAATTAACACAAAAACTAAGATAACTAACTAAGAAAAATAAACAAGGAAAAACAACCTATAGACAAAGGTCTAATCTAGCACCTCTTAATTCCTATGAATATTAGCGACAACTGTTAATCCCCGGCAACGGCGCCAAAAACTTGTTGATGACTTGGCAAGCGTACCAATCGTATAAGTAGTATAGTGAAAATGAAGTAAGAATGTCGTTCCCACGAGGATTAACGTGCTAACTACCCGAGAAATTAAATTGTATTAGTTAGACGATTCAATTTGTATCGTTCTTAACAGAAAGCAAATGAAAATGTAAAGTTGAGTTAGAAGTGAGCTGTATAGTTGTATTGACCCTAAACAAACACAATAGAAATCATAAGACAGACATAATACAATTCACAAGATTAACACAACCTAGGATTGCTAATCTCCCGTCGTTCTTCACAGATTTTAATCCCTCTCCCTCTTGTTCTCACCGGCTATACATGTTAATATAGGATACGAATATTCTTAGAAGTATTCTCCCGAACCTCAACTAAGATTAAATCCAAAAGCCTATAATTCCTTATGTAGTCTTAGGTTTCAAAAGTGCACAAACCCTAATTTGACTATATGAGGTTAATATCTATATTCTTATGATATTAACGAATCCATGCCCTCTCCTTTAAGGTTCAAGAACTCATACTATCCATTCTATGGTCTAGGTTTTTACATTCCTCTTCCAAGTGCAGCAAAACCGCCAAATAATCCATTAAATTGATCAAGTTTAATGAAAGCAAGAAGATAAGAATGAATAAACATGTATTAATAACCAAATGATCACATGACTCAAGAGATTTACAAAACCTAATCCAAACTAGGGTTCATAGCAATCCTAGTACAAACATTTAGCTACACATTATTACAAAATGCAGAAAATGAGAGAAGAGAAGAGAAAACTCTATGATTCCAAGTTGGGTGGAAGAGAAATTGCTTCAATCTTCACCAAAAGTTAGTTCCCCTAGCCTTTGGAGCTGAAACTGTCGCTCTCCCCTCGGCTCCAACCCAGAATACCCTAAAAATTCAGTCCAAAATACCTTTTAAAGCCTGCTGCACGTGACAGTGAAATGGCTTGTGCGCTTAAGCGTAAACTTTTCCCGCTTAAGCGTGATTCAGGCAGAATGAACCCTTCTTCAGCATATAATACCCGCTTAAGCGCACGTTATCCATGCTTAAACGCGTTTTGGACAAAATGAATCCTTCAATGTTGTACGAATCCGCTTAAGCGTGTGTATATCCCACTTAAGTGTGAATATGGTTCTTGAGCTTTATGCGCTTAGGCACATGGAAATCCCGCTTAGGCGCGTGAGGGACAGCAAAATCTTCATTTTGAGCCTCTTTTTCTTCTCCAAGATTCCTCTTTTCATCATTTAAATCTTGGCTTAGGATTTCTCATCTTTCAACATCATTTTCTCAGCTAAAATATCTACAAAAATAAAATCACCAACATATTTACAAAAGTAACCCGAAAAGAATGAGATTAGAGGCCAAAAATTGCATTTCTAACTAAGAGTAAGGTATGTATGCAACTATCTAAAAGTTAGGTGTTAAAACCCTAACAAAAGCCAAAAGTATGCCAAAATGACCAACATCTCCATAGAATTTGTATGAATGTTGAGGACTCATCAGCAATCAATGCAAGAATGACACTTCTAACAAAGGCATATGGGTGGGATGGCGTGGAGAGAGAGAGAGAATGGTTGTGGTATTCAAAAAATCATGGTTAAGAAAATCGGACTAGACCGGACTGGCCGGTCTGACTAAAAAACCAGTGAACCGGCCAATCGTCTAGTCTGGAATACATTTAAAAACCAGTGAGGAATAAAACTGGTCAGATGGATCAAAACCAAAGAAACTGAGAAAACCGGCTGGGTTAACAGTTTCATCGATTTTTCTTTTTTCCGGCGAAGAGAGAGAAGTTGTTTGGGCCCCTCAATTGGCTTCAAGCCCCTCGCCATCTTCTGGTTGGAGCCGATCTGAAGCTCTAGATGTAAAGCCAAGAAGATGAAGTTAGAGACTGTTGAGAACAAAAAAATGAAAAAGAGAGGAAGACAAAGCCGAGAACCAAAAAGAGAGGAAGAGAGAAGGAAATAATGCATTGGAATGATGACCTCGCGGGACCTAATCCTGAAGCCCATCTATGCTATTGCATCAAGTTTAATACATTGGAAATGATAAAAATAAAAGAAAATGTGTGTGTGTGTGTGTGTATAAAACCTTGATATTAGTTCTGAAGAATGCTCTCACTCACAATTAAGAATACATTTTCTTTTTACGTAATTAAAATAATTCACTATAAATTTAAAAAGTGAGACACATTCTTTTAAAATATTATAGAGTAAAAAATATCATTTACTAAAAAATTTATTATAGAAAAATAAGTAGATAAATTTAATTAAAAAAAATAAGAAATATAATTTTCTTACAAATTTTTTAATTATATGAAAACTTTTGTTATTTTTTAATTTTTAATTTTTAGTATTTTTAAATACTATCGATTCAATCACGATTCGACCACGGTCCAATCATTAACTCTTGAACTGATGCTTTCACTGGTTTAATGACCGGTCTAATTTTTTGAACCATGTAAAAAACTATATATTTTAAAAATAAAGAAGAGTACATAATTTTAAAATATTATAAAAAATATTATTTACTCAAAAATATTTAAACAAGTGATTTTTTCATAAATTTTGTAATTATGTAAAATATTTTAAGATTCTTAATTATATATTTTATTTTTTTAATATTTTTTTAGTACATTGGCTTGACCATGGTTCGACCCCGGTCAGACAATTGAACATTAAACCAGTGCTTCCACCGGTTCAATGACTTGTACGGTTTTTAAAACATTGGCAAATGGTGAAAATGATGTGTCAAACTTTAATTTCTTTGATGAATATCAAGTTAAGAATAAGAATCGTGGCTCTACTAGTGGTGATACTACTTCTTCCTCAACTTTGACATACCTCAGTTATCTTGTGAGGAAAGAAAATTGGAAAAGTGTTATTTCAATTTTTGAAAAAAATACTTCAAGTAGGGTATGCAAGTCAGAATTAGATTAGTATTGATTGACGCACCAAATGCTAAAGACTTCAATATATTATGTTGGTAAAAATAAAATGGATTGAAATATCCCACTTTACAAAAAATTACAAGAGATTTCTTAGTTATCACTATCTCTACAATTGCTTTAAAGTTTACATTTAACACTAGTAGTTGTGTATTGGTCCACATTGTAGTAGATTAAATGAGAATACATAAGAGACACTGTCATGTACTCAAGATTGATTACAACAAGAAGTAGAAGGTAATATATTCTAATATTTATTTATATATTTTTTTTTCATTTTTCAAAGTCAATTTGATTCTTTTAATTGTTACTTGTTAGGATTACAAAGAAAAGGTTAAAATCCAAACAATTTTTGAAGATATTGATGTTGATGATGATGCAGTAAGTGGATAGTTTTATCTTTATTATTCTTTTCTAGTATGTTAATTACTAATATTTGTTTGATTTTTATTTTGTAGGAAAGTTCCATAAAAGCTAAAATGGTGATGAAACACAAGATCGGTTGATGTGACCAAGAACATTGAAGTCTTTGAACTTTGATATTATATTTGAAGTGATTTAAACTTTTAAATTGGTTGTGGAACAATTTATTTGTTGTGTTCTTTTCTTTTTTCCTTGTTTTCTTGAACCTAAACTAAGTTGTTCATGTTTTGGAGAAGTTGAATGAGCTTTTTAATCTTCAAATTAGTCTCTTATGCATAATCTTATATTTTTTATGCATAATTATTTTTTTATTTTTTTAAAAATTATTTATTAAACTTGCAGAGATGTCACAGGGAGTCGAGGAGCAAGGATGAGAAAAAAATCTTTCCTATGACAAGAATCGAGGGATGGGGTCTTGCCCCATTTCCATTCTTGTCATTCAAACAACCCACTTAGCACACAAACTAACTTGTCACTCCCACGTGTTGTCTCACTCATTGCACATACTTGCACCATTCTATTCTCACATCGCGCATACACATGGGTTAAAAGGAAAGAACATGAGGGGAAGAGTGAGTTTGAGAAAAAGAAAGAGCTCTGCTAGAGAGAGAAAGAGAGAGACAAAACCAAGAGAAATAAGGAAAAAGAAATAGTGTTGTAGATAGATAAAGAGAGAAAGAGAGAGGTTGTGAAAGAGCGAAAGAGAGACAGAGAGACGTGAGAATGAGTTCTTTCTCTTCGTTTTTTTTTCCAACCTCTCCATTTTTTTCTCTCTCACTCACCCAATATGGTATCTTTGGTGCTTCCTTTTGTATTGCAATCTTGTACACTCTTCACTCATCGGAGCAAAGGCTATGTAGGTCTATGAGTAGAGGAAGAACGAAAGATAGAAAAAGAAAAGGAGAGGTTTGAGAAACACAAGAGAAAAAAGTGGATCTCCGTGGATTTATTTTATGTGTAGAGAGAGAGAATAAGAGAGGAGAGAGATGCAAAGCGAGGAGAAAAAGAGAGAGAAAAAAATGGACGTCATCTTCTTCTAAGGTTATATTTGACAAAAATACCTGATAAACTAATTGAAAGTTGTTAAACTAGCTTATTGAATTAAATGTGTTTGATAAAATTAACTATTGAAGTAACTGATAAATGTAAAATGATATAAAAGACATACTTATATGATATTCTATACAAATTTTATTTTTAGAGAAGAATATATTTTTAGGTAATTATAGTTTTAAGTTTTTTAGTTAATTTGAACTATTATAATATTTTGTTTAAATATAAATTTAAAAATTAAAATAAAAAATTATTCACAAACATATTAATTTGTTAAAATAAATTTAATTAAAGATAAAAATTAATTAAAAATTAAAAATTACAATAAAAGCTAAGTCTTGTACAAACATGAATGAGGAGGAGGAAGAAAGAACAAACACGAACACGAAGAGACAATAGAAACAAAGATGACGGAGGATAAAATAATGGGAGATTTGGCAATTTGGGATTAGGATGATAGATGACGAAACAATGGGAGAAATAAAAATAAAAGAGGAATTTTAATAAAATAATAAGAGTAAAAGAAAAAAAATATAAAAGTTATAAATTATAAGCTATTCAAAATAGAATTTCACAAAAAGTTATAAACTACTCAAATAAATTTGTTTATTAAATATTTTTAATTTAGTCAAATAAATTATAAATTAGCTAAAAAGTGATGCCAAACATAACCTATGTATAAAGAGAGGGAAATGAAAAGAGGAGAGAGAAAGAGGGACGAGATATGAGAGAAAATAAGAAGAACAATGAAACACTTAGGAGTAAAATAGTCATTTTCTTGCATATTTAAAATGTCATGGGTGTGACATGTTAGTAATGGCGTGTCCTTCCATGTCACTACTTTCTGTTAATGTGTTGATAATGTTACTTAGCTATAAAAATAAAATTAAAATGAATTAAAAACATGTTCGATTGGCACAAAAAATATTAATGACGAAATTGAAATTTGAATTAAAAGTTACAGCTGAAAAATAGACTATTTCTCAAAAATATATGAAAATTACATATAAATTTATTAACTTGCCCTCGGACAGCCCTCTGGATTTACAAAGGCACCCATGTTGATAGTCATTCTGCAATGCATAGGAAAAGTGCTCGTAGCCGCAGAAAAATAAAAGCGCGAGGCTTTGTTAATGGTCATGTCACAGGTGGCATATCTTTGAGCGCGCGCTCTCTCTCTCGCTCTCAAGCTCAAGGAGTTATCGCGTCCAAGGGTCAAGCTCAATGAGTTATCGCGTCCAAGGCATCATCAGCGTACCCCTCAGCACTTTTCGGAAACCTCGCTTTCGCCGCTACTCCAGGTTCTTTGCCTCTTTTGACGCTTTTACTTCCTGCGCTCTTCCATTATATATGTTCCAATTTTCTACGTCTTCTAATTTTCGGTATTTTTTATATCTCTGACTTTACATTCATCTTTTTCCTTTGAAGGATTTCATTTTGTTGCGGTATTTGTGGGAAATATTTGGAAATGGGAGAAAATGTTGCCATCGCAGAGCCAGAAAAGGTAGTTGGTGACCCTGATTCGTTCGAGAAGAAAATTGCTGCAATTCGCTCTGCTGGTCCCGGCAAGCTTCAGGTTTTCATTTGCATTTTTTGATCGACATTTCCACCAACGAGTTACGATTTTACTGTGCATTCCATGTTTTTAATCTTCTTTTTGAATTGACGGGCTGAGAAAATTGGTAACATGTGGAACGGAGTTTTAATTTCAATGTTCTTGCCATGCACAATCAGGCTTTGAATTCGTCGTTGTATTCACAGTTTTCTGATGCCAGGTGATTGCTGATTTTGATGCCACTTTAACAAAGTATTGGGTTAATGGAGCTCGAGGGCAGAGTATGTTTTCTAAACATTTTCTTTCCTTCTGTTGTCCTGGCTGCTTTTATGGGATTTTTTTTTTCAAGGAAAAAAAAAATCTGGATGGACTTTAGCTCTTTTATTTCTAAAAACATGTGTAGGCAGTCATGGCCTTTTGGAACAGGGTGATCCAGTATATGATGCCAAAAGGCAGGAGTTATATGATCATTACCACCCATTAGAATTTTCACCAGATATTGGACTTGAAGAGAAAACTAAGCTCATGGAAGAGTGGTATGTGACTCAGTTCTTCATTGGTGAAGGATTTATGCATTAACTTGAACAATGGCATTCAGTAATGATATTAATGCTGTCTACTTTAAATCATTTCTGCCTAGGCACAGATCATTTCCAATATGATACTAAGAATTAATTCGAGATTCGTATTTTGGTTGCCAAACCATCTCTATCTTAAGAACTTTGAAATTGTTTTTTCAATAATCTAGTTTGGTTCAAAACTCTGAAATTGCTATATCTGATCATTTAGGTGGGGAAAAACACACGCTCTTCTAATTGAGGGAGGACTTACACGTGAATTAATAATACAATCTGTTGCTAATGGCAACATTGCTTTCAGGGAGGGTGTTTTAGAACTATTTGAGTTTTTGGAGGTATATTTCCTATCTTTTGGTAAATATTCTGTGTGCCATTCTTGCATATGGTGCATATATTCTATATCAAGTGAATCTATTTAATATATTTTCTGAATTTTGTGAAAAAGTCACATTGATTCCCATTTTCCATTTCTAATTTGCAGGAAAGAGACATTCCTGTGTTAATATTCTCTGCAGGACTAGGTGATATCATAGAACAGGTCAAAATCTCCAATTTTGTTTTGTGCTGCTATGTTGCTAAATATATACTCTTAACTCTCTATCTCTATCATAATTTGTGTCTTCCAAGCTCATTGAGTTCCTCTTGAGGTCATAATAGGTTCTAAGGCAGAAACTCAATAAAACTTTTGCAAATGTGAAGATAGTATCCAACAGAATGGTGTTTGATGATGATGGTCGCCTTGTATCTTTTAAAGGTACCTCTATGTTGCCAATAGTGATTGCCTTCAAATTCAGTTTGTTCTTTATGTAACTCTTCAAACTCACGTTCATCTCTTCAGGCACTACCTTGTACTTTTAGAATTAGATATTGTTAGAGAAATGAAAAGACCTTTTCACACCTCCACTTTTTTCTTTCCATTTCGTGTTTCCAGCTAGGATGAGGGTGACTTTAGGAAAAACAATTAGAGAGGTCTACAGTATCTTGCTCTATGACTGCCTAAATGAGGAAAAGCTACATGGAGAATATGCTGCTTAGGACTTGGCGGATAATATCTGAAAGTTGAAACATTATAGGTGTCTTGTGTGCTGCTTGTTGATGGGGTCCGTGCATGGAAGAAGAGACAGCCAAAGGAAGCTATATCTTATTTCAATACCTTAATATGTCAAATAACATTGTCTACATCAAGACTCAGGATTGGTGAAGTAAAAGATAAACTGGGTGAGCTTATGCATTGAATGGGAGCAACCATATAATATGACCACTGGGGAATGTAAGCCATAGCCTGTTCTTAAGAATATTAATCTCAACTAAAGATTTGGGAAATACACATGAACCTTCAAGAAAATCCTGGACTTCTAAAATTAGAAACTTTAAGTACATGGGTAAGAATAATCTATGATTTATCAGTAGTATGCAATTCTTCTTGGGGTTTAGGACACCGTTTCTTTTCCCCTCTCATTTAACAATTTTCTTGGAATGCTTTGCATTGATAGAAAACATTAAATATATAAATGTAATACTATAAATTGATATTGATTTTCACATGTAGCTATGTCCTTGCATAGTTACTATAATATTCTGAGTTACTAATTGAATCTCAAGACTTATAGCTGAGTTGTATTGCAAGTTTTACTCAACTGGTTTTCTTGGTCATTAGAATATAATGTTTAACTTTGACATACCAACTTCAATTACAGGAAAATTGATTCATAGCCTAAACAAAAATGAACATGCTGTTGATATGGCTACTCCTGTTCATGATCATTTGGGTGAGAACAATGATCCTGCTGATGACAATGCCTCAGTCAAGCAGAGAACTAATATTCTGCTTCTCGGTGATCACATTGGAGACTTGGGAATGTCTGATGGTTTGAATTATGAGACTCGAATATCTGTGGGGTTCTTGTAAGTTAAAAGTTTGCCCTCTCTTTCTCTCTATCTCCCTCTCTCTCTATCTCTCTCTCTCTCTCTATATATATATATTATATAGTTGTGTCTGCTAGCTATTATATTTTGAAAATATTTGTAATGGAGCATTATCTTGGTTGTTTATTTATCATGTTTTTGTGTACTATTGTATACTTAAAAGTTGCAGCATTGATTCTTTGGCATTTATGTGCACTCGACAGGAGAATTTGGTGATGTAAATATAAATATTGTGCCTACAATTAGCAGGAAAATTGATTCAATTTTGTACTTAATTATCTTTTTTTTAAAAAAAAGTTAATTGTCATTTAAAAAATAACCCATCTTGTAAGAGTATACTAGGAAAAAAAAGAAAAACAAAAAAGGAAAAGGGAAAAGGAAAAACTGTTGCTTTGCCATACTTAATCATTTCCGAGAAACCATGGTTAGTCAAGAAACAACAGTGTTAGATGGCACAACTTATTAATTAAAAAAAAAAAAATCTTAGAACATTGAAGAGGAAATGACGTTTTGTTCTAAAACTGCTATTGGCTATTGTTGTATCCAGGTTCCAGCTGTGGTAGTTATATTTTGTGACCCTTCTTCCTTTATCTCTTGAATGCCTGATAACATGAGTTACATTCATGATCCAATATGGTCTTGTAATCTTTCTTTTTTTTCCCCTTTTGTTTCTGAACTTTATTTTTCCACCCCTTTGTGGGTTGTGGCCTTGGAACGGTTGATGGAATTGACAGTATGTCACACTTTTAGATTTCTCAAAGAAGTCTCTTGCTTTGCCTTTTTCTCACATGAAACAATATTGTTTTCTATTGCATTCTAATTTCGTCGGTTATTTGTTATGTCTGTGATAGAGCCCTCTAGTATTAACAGTCCACAATAGCTGAATAACACTGAATATTACTGATAATATTGAATTAAGATGAATCACCAAAACCAGTGGGGTAATGGTGAAGTTTACAGAAGGGAAACAACAAGAATTAAACCACAGACTCAATAATAAACTCTCGAGACAATAATGAAAATGAGGAAATCACAGAAGGAAATGAACACACAGAAAACAGACATGCTACGCATCCGAGAGGCCTAGTTCTCTCCCAAAACCACTCCAATTCCTTTCCTGCCTTTCCTTTTCCAACTCTCCCACTATTCAATACCTCCTTGCCAGCTCATAAGTTAGTTACACCTTCTTTTTCTCTCTCCTCCATCTCAGCATCCTTCACTGATGGTTCACCCTTTTTAACTCGGCCCAATCTTCCTCTTACAACACTTAAGGGCCTTGGGCCCAACAGTCTGCAAATGTAGGTCTTTTTTCCTTGGAATTCTAATTACGTTGCTTTCAAGTATTTAGTGTTGTAGCTTTAAAAAAGCAATAAATTACTGAGTTGCTCTACCATATATTTTCTTTTTAAAAAATATTTTTATTATTAATACTTTTTCTTTCATGTGTGGTCATATAAGAATAGATAGGATCCGTAATGAACATATACGAAGTAGAGTTGGGGTGGCACCTATTGAGAAAAAAATGGTTGAAAACCGTTTAAGATTGTTTGAGCATGTGCAAGGAAGACCGTTGGAAGCGCCAGTTAGGAGAGTTGAGCAGACGGTTTGGAGCCCTATGAAAAAAGGTCGAGGAAGACCAAAAAGGATATTTAGAGAAATTATTGAACGGGACCTTTTAGTAAATGAGATATCTAAAGAGTTGGTCATTGATAGAGCTCAATGGCGTCGTGCGATCCATGTAGCCGACCCCACTTAGTGGGATAAGGCTATGTTGTTGTTGTTGTTGTATTAATACTTTTTCTTTCGGCAGGAATCACAACATTGAAAGCTCACTCAGCTGCTATCGAGAAGCTTTTGATGTGGTTTTTCTGGTAAGTAGACTGGAACTCGATACATTGTAGCATATTATATTTTGGCTAAAATGCACAAAAATCCTGGAACTTAAGAAGTCATCCAGTTTAACAACCCCCCCCCCCCCCCAAAAAAAAAAAGTACCTTTGAAACTTAACCACAAAAAAAAAATCCCTTGAACTTTTAAATTTGTGCAAAATGCCCCATTCTTAGTTTGACCATTACTTTTCTAATGGTCAATGCCCAGGGAGTCAGCAACAACAGTCCACCTCAAAATTTTTTTGCCTATTTGGCATCTTAGGTGGCCATGAGTATTTTAGTCATATCATGTAGCATTTTTCATTTCCCGCAAATATTCTTCTATGATGGAAGTTGAAATTTTAGTTGAAAAAAGGGAAAAATGTGTAAATTTTAGTTGAAATTACTTTATGCAGAATGATGCACCCATGACGGAAGTGGTCAAGTTGGTCTCTGAGATGTGCCCAAATGAGGAGTGATAATTGCAGCAATTATATATTCTTGCTGCTGTCATATTCTTTTTGTTTAATCCATCTTGAGGTTCATTATCAGCTTGGGTGCAGTTTTAGGTGTTTGCTATGAAGTTCTCTAATGGAATTATTGCATATGAAAGAATCATTTTTAAAGAATAATTATACGATGCTGAGTTGTAAAGTATGTCTACATATTGTACTTTTGTTAGAGAACATAATAGCAAATACCGAAAGAACTTTACTCAAGTCTTGTTTATACTCGACAGAGTTTCGTCTCCAGCCATACTGTTGCAACAGCTGCCCTCACAGGTTTTATTTCTTTTTCCATTGATATTTATAGTGGTGATTAGTTATAGTAGGGAATAATAAATTTCTTAAATCTGTTGTTGTGATACTGTGATCTCTTAGGCAGTCGGTGCATTTTCCATTGCAATTTGGTTAGTTCCATGTTCATGTGATTGCCTTTCTTTGCTGCTTGTATATAAGCAGCCTCATGAAACATTGGAAAGGAAAAACAATTATTGTATTTCACCTGAAATTATGAATAATTATATACAAGAAATTATTTGAAGCTGTTGTGGGTATTTGAAACTGTCGAGTGAAATTTTGAGTTGTTTGGTTGAACTGCAAAACTAATTCCAGTGATGGGTATTATTTTTCTTCAAATACGATAGCTAAGGTTGGTATGAGATATATGCAAGCCGGCGATTTGCATTTTCTTAATTTTTAAGAAATTGATGGTGTTAATTTTAGAAAAGGATAGACGTTATCAGAATATGATGTACACAATGTGAGATTTACTACTCAAGTGAGTTTTGCACACCGCGTCTATTTATTTCGAAAATTTCGAAAATTGACGGTCTAAATTTTCCATGAAATTGAGAAGATCTAGATTTTGAACGAGTATATTAAACTTCAAAAGAATCAATAATATTTTTAGTAAATTATACTTACCTCCCTTGAGATCAAGTTAAATAATTCCTGATACACTCAGCACGTCTCTGATTCATCTTCTGCCATCGAAGATTTTTGTATAATGTGTTTTCTTAAAAATAAATTTATTCAGGGGGTATTTGTTTATCATTAATAAAGGTTTAAGTCTTATTCAGATATTTGTTTTTATAGAGTACTTAATAGCTTTAAAAGCATCTTAGTAAGACTATATAAAACAACAACATAGCCTTATCCCACTAAGTGGGGTCGAATCTTAGTAAGACTATGTTTGACAAAAATAAATAAAAGTTAATTTTTAATTAAAAACGGTTAAACTAGCTTATTGAATTAGCTTATGAATATAAAATGATATAAATGATATACATATATGGTATTATATATAAATTTTATTTTTAGATAATTATAATTTTAAATTTTTTTAGTTAATTTGAACTATTATAATTCTTTTAAAGAAAAAAGTTTTATTATTAAAAAATTAAAATAAATAGTGTAAATAGTGTAATAATTAAAATAAATATTTAATATCTCAAAAATAATGTCATTTTATTATGTTATTCCAAAATAGTGTTATACTTCTTATTTTTTGTGAGTAGAATAATGTTAGAATTTTAATAAAATAGTAAGGATAAAAGAAAAAGAAAAATATAAAAGTTATTAGCTAGTAGCTATAAGCTACTTAAAGTAGCGTGTCATAAAAATTATAAGCTACTCAAATAAGTTTGTGTACCAAATATTTCTATTTTGATCAAGCAAGTTTATAAGCTAGTCAAATAAATTATAAGCTAACTTATTTAACTTGCCAAACACACTCTAAGTAAGCTAGCTTATAGTAACTTGTTTGAAAAAAATTAAATTTGTTTGGTACATGAGCTTATTTGAATAATTTATAGTTTTTTATAAAACGTTTATACTTTGAGTAACTTATAGCTTTTATATTTTTTTCCTCTTTTATCATTATTATTTTATTAAAATTTCAACATTATCCTACTCATAACCTGAAACACAATTTCTTCTTCTCCAGATTTCTTTCGTACACTCATAACACAATATTGCTAATATATTGTAGGACACTAGATGATATGTTTATTTTATATTATTTTTGGATTACATAATGAAATGTAATTATTAACAAAAAAATATAAGTATAACATTATTTTGGAATAACATAATAAAATGATATTATTTTGGGATCTTAAATATTTATTTTAATTATTACACTATTTGCGCTATTTATTTTAATTTTTAATAAAAAAATTTATCTTTAGACCAAATATTATAATAGTTTAAATTAACTAAAAACTTTAAAATTATAATTACCTAAAAATATTTTTTGTCTAAAAATAAATTAGTATAAAATATCATATAAGCATGTTCTTTTATGTCATTTTACATTTATTAGCTAATTCAATAGTTAATTTTATCAAATACTTCTAATTCAATAAGCTAGCTTAATAACTTTTAGTTAAAAATTAGTTTTTAAGCTTTCAACTAATTTATCAGTTACTTTTGTCAAATATAGCCTCAATCTAATCTCAGGAAAAGTCTGAAAATTCTTCAGACATTATTTGTTTTGGATATATATTTTATTGAGATGCATTTAATGTGTATAATTATTTTAAAACAAATCGTCTTAATTATTTAGTATTTAAATCCAAAGATAATATTGTAATGACTTTTTTAATTTAAAAAAAAAAAGAAAAACAAATGCCTCTTAATAGTCTATTAAAATAAAAGTGAAAACTGCACTTTACTCTTTTGAACTTTTATCATTGTGTAGAAAACTCCAATAAATTTTAAAACTGAACAAAGAATCCTCATAAACTTTCTATTATGTGCCCAAAAAAAAAACTTTGCCATCCAGTTGACCGTTAGTCAAACTAATGGTCAACGCTGACTAGGATATAAAAACATTACATCTTCTTATTATTTATACCTCAACATGCCACATCATTGTTTGGCTCCACTCCCTCGTCTCTTTTTCTTGCTCTGTTTTATGTTTCAAAAATAGAGCACAAATGCACATAGGCGCGAGGAGAAAGAGAGAGAGAGAGTGTGTGTGTGTGTGTGCGCGCGCATGTACACAAGTGCGAAGAGAGAGAGAGAGAGAGAGAGAGAGAGAGAGAGAGAGAGAATGTGTGTGTGTGTGCGCGTGCGTGCGTGCGTGCGTGAAATGGATGCTTTTTTCTTGTTTGGCTTCATGGAACCATGCCTTCAATGATGATGATGATGATGTTGGTGTCAATGGTAGTGTTGGTGGTGACGCTACTGATGATGATGACAATGGCGGGTTTGTGATCGGTGATGATGAGTTTGAGACCTCGTCAAAGAGGCCAGTTTTTGTGTATTTGAATGAAAGACTGATGAGATGGCAAGTTGTTTATGCGCCTTTTGTGAATTCTAAGGAATTTGTCATGCCTAAGACTAGGAGGGCGATTGCAAAGGCATTGACGAACAAGATTATCAATGGCATAAGATCTAGATTCTGTGGATGAAAAATATGCTGGATTGGACATGAAATCGTTTCAGGATCTAGATCTTGATCATAGGATCACATAAGATCTAAATTCTAAGTACTAATTATTTTAAGCTAAATACAACATCCTAAACTTAAACACGTGCCCTTGAGGAAGAAAGATACACAGCTTGCTGCTTGCCACCATGCTGATTCAATAATATATGTCAAAATGTTTTATATATAGAACCAATATATTTATTTATATTATTATTTAGTGTAAAACAATTTTAAATAATACAAAAAATATAATTGAAAAAGATTAGCAATAAATTGTACAATATCATATATAATTAGAAATAACTATCAATTGTTTAAAAATAATTTTTTTATATTTTTATCATTGAAATTTTTAATTTAATTATGAAAAAACATTATGTTATAAACCAAATGTTGAAAAAGGATTTAAAGGAAGGAAGCATATAGACAAATTGGTCAATTTTTTACACAAGTGTCATACCTTTTGGTTATTTTTAGATATAATTTATAAGTGAACTCTTGTTATTTTTACAATATATATATATATATATATATATATATATATATATATATATGCAATATATGACATGTTTTTATGGGTGAAATCACGATTCGATCTTTTTTATGGTCCTTCTGATCTTATACAAAATCTCGATCTTGATAACCTTATCGACGATGATGATATTTTGGGAAGCAGGAAATTGGAGGAAGAAGGTGCTAGCAGCATTTTGAGTTTAGCTTATGAGGATACGGCGGAGGAATTGGGATTTGGAACAGCGAGGGGGGACCATGGGGAAGATGTGGTACAAACTGAGTCCACCAAGTATTCGAATATTGGGGAAATTGTGAAGAAGAGTGGTTTTAGTGATAACCACGAGGATCCTACTAAGCCATCCGGTAACATTGATAATAAGGGGTCTCATAGTGGAGAGTGGAAGGGAGCATGCACTCTGTGATTGAAGAAGGAATGATTGCCTAGTAAAATGGGGCAGAATTCCACAACTTGAAGAAGGAATCATGTAGCTAGTGATGATATCAGAGATGCAGAGAAGGCGATGCATATTGCTCACGTGGAAAAGCATGAGAAGACAAATTTTGAAAGTCACGGTGTTGATACAGATGTGATGGCTCAAAACAGAGCAAGAAAAAAAGAGAGTGGAGCTTCACGCTCACATGGCATGCTGAGGTATAAATAATAAGTTGATGTGGCGTTTTCATATCTTAATCAACATTAATTATTAGTTTAACTAATAGTCAACTGGATGACAGAAATTTTTTACACATAACATAAAGTTTATGGAGATTCTTTGTTCAGTTTTAAAATTGATAGGATTTTTCTGTACATTGATAAAAGTTCATGGGCAAGTAAAATACATTTTTTCCAAAATAAAATTATAATCTCATGTTTGGGAGAAACTTAACTTATTTGAAAGAAAGTAAAGTAGAGAAATGTTTTTACAATATGTGTGCATCAAAATACTAAAGAAATTAGCATAATATACTATTTTCTCGGCTTCTCATAAATAAAGGTGTTCTCAATCTTAGTCTGAAAATAAATTTCTTTTGAGTGAGTTAAAGGCACATCCTCTCTTTCTGAGATTAATTTTTGACTACTTTCCATAAAAAATAAAAATTAGGTTAAGAAGGAGAGATGTTGTTTCTTTATTATTTGTGTTGGTGCCCTTGGGCAAAGTCTGAATGAGTTATGCAAAAGAACCCCAAAAAATATCAAAAGTAGGGTGGCAAAGAGGCATGAGGAAATCTGACAGGTCTTACAAAGAAGTCCTCAACACTCAACAACAATTTGATATTCTGATTACTCCCTTACAAGCACCTGAGCCTTTCAAGTCTTCCAACTCTCCAAAGTCTTCTTATACTCACCCATTAGTTTTCTTGGAAGGCAGGAACATATTCTGTTTTAGATGTCGAAGATGAAGCACAAGGGATGCAATGTTAGAAAATTGCGGATCAAAATTGTTGACTTGTAACGCAATTAAAATGAGAAAAATGAAGATAAAATGAACACCAAGAATTTACGTGGTTCACCCAATATAGGCTACGTCCACGGGCAAGTAAAAGAGGGATCACACTAGAAAGAATATAGTAATTACAACTATACTTAATTGTTCTCTCTCTATTAATAGGAATAAAATAACTCACTATTTCTCTCTAGAAATTATAAGTAGAAGCTATAGGAATGAATGAGAATGGATTTTGGATGGATTGAAGGAGAGGATAAGAGCTCTATTTATAGAGCATTTCCCTTCTTCAATTACGCATGCAATGACATCAAAGCGCTGCGGCAAAGCAAATGCAATTTGGTTTCAGAATTGCAAATTCAAGACGTGGGACCCACTCCTTTTCCTTTTGGTAAAAATTACTTCTTTTGGTTGCAACTTTTATTAATTGCAATTTAACCCCTGTCTCACCTCACAAATTTCCCACTTGAAGACTTTGATTTTAATCATGTCTTCACATGCTATCCATTCTTACACTTGCCATTCCTACATTGTTTACGTTTTTGTAGGCCATGTGAGGATCAACACCATATAAACTTGTCAGCACTTACTGGCTTTGTCAACACATCTGCTAGGTTCTCCTTTGTGTGAATCTTTTGCATATCCACACTCCCTTCCTCTACTACTTCTCGAACGAAGTGATATTGAACGCCTATGTACTTTGTCCTGGAGTGAAATGCTGGATTCCTTGCAATATACAAGGCACTCTGACTGTTACAGAACAAAGTAATCTTCTCTTATCTATGCCCGAGTTCCTCCAGTAATTGTTGTATCCATATAGCTTATTTGCAAGCTTGTGTAGCTGCCATATATTCTGCTTCAGTAGTAGATAAAGCTACAACAATTTGTAGTTTTGATATCCAGCTTACACCTCCACCTGCAAGGGTAAACACATAGCCTGTAGTAGATTTTTTTTTGTCAAGATCTCCTGCAAAATCTGAATCAACATAACCTTTGACAGTAAAATTTGATCCTCCGTAACATAATGTAACATGTGAGGTTCCTTTGATGTATCTCAGGATCCTTTTTACAGCATTCCAATGCTCTCTACCAGGATTTCCCATGTATCGACTAACCGCTCCCACTGCTTGTGCAACGTCTGGTCTTGTACATATCATGGCAAACATTAGGCTTCCCACTGCTGATGCATACGGTATCTAAGGCTAATTATGAAGAAATCAAATCTTTTGTACCAACATCTTGGCACCTGCTTTAGACCATACAGAGATTTGGTTAACCTGTAAACCAAGTTTTCTTTTCCTTGTTCTTTAAAACCTTCTGGTTGGAGCATATAAATTTCTTCAAGTTTTCTATAAAGAAAAGCAGTTTTTACATCTAGCTGTTCAAGATGTAAATCAAATGTACCGCACATTGCCAAGACTATTCTGATAGTGGTAAGTCTAACCATTGGAGAAAATATCTCATTAAAATCAATGCTTTCTTTCTGAGCAAACCCTTTCACCACAAGTCTTGCATGATATCGTTCCACTTGGTCATTGCCATCTCGTTTGATCTTATAGACCCATTTGTTACCAATGGCTTTTCGACCTTTTGGAAGTGCAACAAGTTCCCATGTTTTGTTTCTATGCAAAGCTTCCATTTCTTCCTGCATTGCTATCATCCATTGAGAAGCATCTGAACTATTCAAAGCCTCTTGAAAGGTTAATGGTTCTCCTTCTTTAGATAGAAGACAGAATGCATCATGGTTTGCCATGACATAGTCTGAGTGCCATGATGGTTTTCTTCTCTGGCGTGTTGATCTTCGAACATCTCCATCATTGGCATCATCTGGGTCTTGTTTTTCATGTTCTTGTTCTGCTTCAGAAGAATCTTCTTTTCTAGAATTTCTCTCCACCTGTACTGTAGTAGTCTCTCTAGAAGTTCTGTCATTTTCCTGCTCACTTTGCAGTTTATTTTATGCAAATATTACATCTCTGCTGACTATAATTTTGTGGGCAGTGGGATCCCACAAACGATACCCCTTAACACCGTCAGCATAACCCAAGAATATACATTTCCTGGATTTTGGATCTAGCTTTGTTCTTTTTTGGGAGTTGTACATCACGTACACAGGACATCCGAACACATGTAGAGAAGAATAATCTGCTGGCTTACCTGTCCACATCTCCATTGGAGTCTTTAAATCAATTGCAGTGGACGGTGACCGATTTATCACATAACAGGCAGTTTTGACTGCTTTTGCCCAGAAGGACTTGGCTAAAGCTGCAGTTTGCAACATAACTCTTGTTCTGTCTAGGAGAGTTCTGTTCATCCGCTCTGCTATACCATTTTGCTGGGGTGTATGTGCAACTGTGAATTGTCGTTGAATACCCTCTTGCTTGCAAAATGTTAGGAAATCGCCATCTATATATTCTCCTCCATTTTTTGTCCTCAAGCACTTAATCCTTTTTCCATATTCAAGTTCTACTCTTGCTTTGAAATCTTTGAAGATTGAGAACACATCTGACTTCTTCTTGATTGGGTACACCTATAGTCTCCTGGAGTAGTCATCAATAAATGACACAAAATATTTTGCTCCTCCTATGGACATCATCGGGGACTCCCACACATCAGAATGAATCAAGTCTAGTATGTGCTTGCTTCTGGCAGTTGATCTTCCAAACTTCAATCTATTTTGTTTACTTATAACACAGTGCTCACAAAAAGGTAAGTTTACCATTGTGAGCCCAGGTAGGAGATTGTTCTCTGCAAGAACTCTCAAGCCTTGTTCTGACATATGGCCTAATCTACGATGCCACGTCATCGTCGTTTCTTCTTGGCTAGTTGCTGCAACAGATGCATCTGCCGCTTGCATCACATCTCCTAAAAGCATAAATAGATTTGCTCCGATCTTTTCTGCTTTCATCACTACAAGAGCACCTCTCACAACTTTTAAGATTCCACCTTCAATATGGGTCTTGCATCCGAGGTCATCTAATTTTCCAATAGACAATAGATTCTTCTTTAAACGTACCTCTTGAATTGTACGAATGGTACCATCATACATTTTTAACTTGATAGTACCAACACTAGTAATTTCTAAGGTATGATCATTACCCATGAACAAAGATCCTTCCGAGATAGGCTCATAAGTGCAAAACCAATCTCGGTGTGGAGTCATATGTCATGTTGCTCCTGAATCCATTATCCAAACATCAATGAGTTGTTTTCGGCCTTTAGAATGGATTGCTGCTTCACTATATAGGATTTCTCCTTCATCAGAGGTACTAGCAACACATCCTTGAGAGGCTGTTGTTTCTTGAGCTTTATCTCCATTTTTCTTGTTGTGCCAACAATCTTTCTTTAAATGTCCTTTCTTGCCACAGTGATAGCACTTAAGGTTCTTCCTTCTTCTTGACTTTGATCTACTCTGATTTTGGCTCCCACTAGAACCACGCTCTGTTGATCTACCTCTTGTCACCAACAATGCCTCTGCTTGTTTTGAACTTTCAGTTCTGTCTTCCTTGTTCTTCCTCCTGGATTCTTCTTCAAGAATCGCAGCAGTAATATCATCAAAACTAAGACGATCGACAATATTATAATTTGTAACGTTGATGATAAGTTAATCATATGAGTCAGGTAGACTTTGAAGTAGGAGCTCTGCACGCTCATTCTCTTCCATATTGTAATTTGATGTTGCAAGTTGAGAAAATGGCGTATTTAGAGTATTGATGTACTCTGTCACCGTTGTGGATTCACTCATACGAAGAGTATAAAGTCTCCTCTTTAAGAATATCTTATTGTGAAGAGATTTGACTTCGTATAATTTTGTGAGAGTATCCCAAATCTCCTTTGCCGTCTTCTTTTCTGCAATACTTGACAAGACTGAGTCTGCCATTGTTAGATGCAAGTTACCAACAGCATTGTCATCCATCTCCTTCCACTTTTCATCAGTTATCCTTGTAGGTCTGCCTTCAATTGTTGTCAAGCAATTGTCTTTCCTCAAGACTGCTTTTATCTTCAACTTCCATAGGGAGAAATTACTCCCGTTGAACTTCTCAACATCAAATTTGGCCGCCATAATTTTACACTACGTAATTTTAACTAAACCGGCTTTTACTATTTCACTGTGAATAGTATCATATACGTGAACAGTATTGTACATATTATCGTATACTAGAACAAAATCCAATATACGTTTACAATTACTATAAAAGTATACAACCCCTTCGTGTAAATAGTAACCACCGTAAATAGTACCTATGAATAGTAACTATGAACAGTACCCGCAGCTAGACAGGTCAACTAGGAACTATTCTTTTCTGATTGTGGAAGATCAGACAAGCTGCAACCACAAGAGCATACTAAGAATATTATCCCACTAAACCAAAAGCTTTGACCACTGTTAGAAAATTGCGGATCAAAATTGTTGACTTGTAACACAATTAAAATGAGAAAAATGAAGATAAAATGAACACCAAGAATTTACGTGGTTCACCCAATATAGGCTACGTCCACGGGCAAGTGAAAGAGGGATCACACTAGAAAGAATATAGTAATTACAACTATTCTCAATATTAATAGGAGAGAACAATTATTACTCTCTCTATTAATAGGAATAAAATAACTCACTATTTCTCTCTAGAAATTATAAGTATAAGCTATAGGAAGGAATGAGAATAGATTTTGGGATGGATTGAAGGAGAGGAGAAGAGTTCTATTTATAGAGCATTTCCCTTCTTCAATTACACATGCAATGACATCAAAACGCTGCAGCAAAGCAAATGTAATTTGGCTTCAGAATTGCAAATTCAAGACGTGGGACTCACTCCTTTTTCTTTTGGTTGCAATTTTTATTAATTGCGATTTAACCCCAGGTCCCACCTCACATTCAACTGCTACCCTAAAATCAAATATGGCTCCTGAGACGTTCCAAATCAAATATGGACAATCACATCCAAATCGAATTAGTGCAGTTACGAATAGGAGGCTCACCTTCTGGTTATTAAAATTTAAAACGCTACATTAGGACCTTCTTTTATAATCTGAATGCCAATATACCTTGTTGGAGTTTATTATTATAAAATATTAATCGAAATATTAAATTAAAATAATTTGTAACCGCATGAATATATAACCGTGGAATTGACTTATTGTATATATATATATATACACACACATGACCGTAGCTCATGAAGAACTTATTAAATGAAACTCCATTATGTTGTTTTAACCATTGCCTTTCCCTTATTTATGTTGCTTTATGTGTCTGTACGTTTTAATCTTTCCTTTATTGTCATCAATGCGTTGTATTGGTTAAATCCTCATGAATGTAGCCAATGGAAATATGGAAGCAACGTGTAGTAAGTCCACACTATATATACATGTATCTTTGTGTATTGGTGTGCTTGAATAGATACAACAAATATGATGAAAAAAAAAAAATATATATATATATATATTATATATGTATGTGATATTTTGGATAGAAAAAGATGAGAGAGAAGTTGAGTCCACTTTTTCTCCTTCATGTGGTTATTATATATTAATATTCAGAAAATTAGACCGATTATTAAATTAACTGAGACATTAGTTTAATGGTTAATTGTTAAATTGTGGTCGAATCAATAATACTTAATATAATTAATGTATATATTATAGATATTAAAATATATAATATATGATATTAAAATCTTAAAATATTCAAGACATATTATATATATATATATATATATATATTTATACTAGTTGTAAATCTTCTTATAATACCTTAAATTTTTAGAAATTTTTTTTTAAAAAAAAAAATAAGACATTAGTCCAGTACTATGCAAGTTATTTTTTTATTCTAACTTTTAATTTTTTTCATTTTATATTTATTCTTATTTTTTAAATTATTGCTCCAACGTATCTACCCAACAATCGAGGAGCACGACAACGTGAATGTAGTTACTCAACCCCTTAATTTATATGCTCACAACCACAACTCGCATAAAACGCAGCCTCTTAGTCATGCACAATCTCCTTCTCTTTTACTTGGTCTTAACCCATTCGCTACTTGTAGTGTCAAAAAGATATAGAAGAAATTTTTTTAAAAAGAAAAATTATGCTTGGCCCGTGGGATGACCCGTTAACCCCGTAGGAAGCCCAGTATGGGTGAGTTTAGGCCAACTAATTTGACAACGCTACTCGCCAACGAGAATGGGATCACTTTAGTGGAAAGACGCTCTCCAAAAGGAAGCAACGGTCCTCCTAGTTCCTACCTTCAATTAGAACTTTACAACCTTTGATCAGTCTAGCATCCTTCCCCCTTTTGATTGGTCAAGACAAGAGATAAGGGCTATGAAGAGAAAGAAAAATGGATCGCGATCCATTCCAGCGCCTATAAAGCGATGGAGTGTTCTGTGTGTTATATGATGTGTAGACATTTCATACAGTGGGTTTCACATTTCAGTGGGATCCATTTTCATTTATTTTTTTCACCTATAAATTTTTTATCTTTTTATTTTCTTTTAGTTTTAAAAATTTTTTGGTAATAAATTATAATAAATTAAATTAGATATTATTGTAAATTCTAAACCCCAAACTCTAAACATTAAACCTTAAATTCTAAATTCTAAATTTTAAACCCTAAACCCTAAACTTTAAACTCTAAACCTTAAATCCTAAATCCTGAACCCTAAACCTTAAACTCTAAATTCTAAGCTCTAAATCTTAAATCATGAATCTTAAACTCTAAACATTAAATCCTAAATCTTAAACTCTAAACCTTAAATTAAATATTACTGTAAACTTCAAAACCTCAAAATCTAAATCTTAAATCTTAAATTAAATATTATTATAAATTTTAAAAAAAAAATTTTTTTATTTTTTTAAAAAATAATAAAACTAAAAAAAATAGCGCAAGACCTCCTCTGCGTAAGAGGAGATCCGCGTTCAAGAAAAACATCCCCTAAGCCAAAGAGACTCTAGAAATCTCAAGCAGCCTCGATCACAGGACAAAGTCGATTCTCTTTGCTTCGAAATAGAAAGCTCAAGGTCTCCTTTCTCATGGGCAATCATGACATCGCTCTCCGTCCAAATCCCCTTTCATCTATGGCTAAACTTGGCCAAGGGGCTCAAGAAGTGGGAGAAATGGCTCTCATGCTGGGTTGTGATGCTCTCGGATGCATAGATCGAGTATAGAAGCGAAAGAAGTCTTCCGGGAATCCAAGCTTTGAAGGAACACCAATTGATTATTTTCCCCTTGCTGATTCTCTTGCTTGAAAAGCTTGATTTGTCCCCAGTTAGAGGAAATATATATGTTGTTCCCTGGTATCTCACTGACTAGACCTTCAAAGTGACGACTTAGCCCAAATATAGGAAGGCAAGTTTCTAAAATAGGCATAGTTAAGCGGGATTGGATCCATTCCAGTTACTGGAGTGTTGGAGGTGATTTTTATCCATTGGATCTACAGATCCAACAGGTAAAATAAAAAACAATGATCAATAAGTAATGTTTTAAAATTGTATTATTTTAATATTAAACAACTCAAAAACATATTAAAAAAAGAGTGGTCTGTAGGCCAAGACGAGTCTTGGTCTTTGGAAATAAGCTCGTTTAGTGCTTGGCTCAGCCCAACTCGTTTAATAATACTAGATATAAAATAATACTTAAATTATGAGGTACTTCCACCCAACAAACTAATCTTAAGAAATGAGCTTTCTTGTGACTCAAATTTATCATCAACCGTTATCAAAGCAGTCTACTGCACTCATAATTACATTAGTATAGCGCAGGAATTAACGTTGGTATTGAAGCATTAGCTCAAGGCTAGGAAAATAAATATTTACAAAACATCTAGGACGTTGTGACCCAAATATGATAATATACTAAATATTTATTATTACTTTTATTTATATTGGCGCGTATTTTATTCAACTTTTTAACAAAAATTATGCAACTTAATTCTAAATTACAGTTAAATCATTTTCTAAATTGTAAATGAAAATAAATATTTTTCACTAAATTGTAAAATTTATTATTGCTGAATACTAAAATTTTCATCATCAAAATTCATTTTAACATATACAAGGGGCTCAAACTGAGGCAAAAATAGTTTTTTTTAGAAACAACTTTAATCTTTTAAAAACCATAAATATAAATAAAAATACTAGGAAATCTTTTTAATACTATCATAATATAGTGAAGAATATTGAACTATTTATTACTTGCTCAAAAATCCCTTACAATTCCAATTTTATGGTTTGTGAGACTTAGAGGGGCCCATCGCTCTCTTTACACAGTTACATTCACAATGATTATGAACGCACATAGGGCAGCCTTGGCCTTCGCCGCCACAAAAGTCGTAACAGTCTTCAACGTCCCCGCAGTAATCGTAGGGATAGTCGTCATCATTTGTTGCAACGCCTTTCGTTGTTGCTGTTGATCCTCCAATTTTCTTGTGGCCATCTCTGAGTTTCATATCGCTTTTCCAATCAGCCTCTGCAACAAATCCAATCACAAAACTCAAACCGTTATTCAACACTAAAAGATTTTTGTTTGGTTGGATTTGGTTTAGTCACAGGACATTGAATCAAGCAGCTTTACGATGAAATACATGCATGGGACCTAACCGATACGTGAAGAGGTTTTCTATGTGATACTCCACTTTGGAGTTATATCGATCGGTGTGTGATATGTGGATTTCTTTTTGGTATTGGGGATATTCTCGTAAATTATTTTGGTTAGAATTAATATGTTTTCTAATACATTCAAAGTAAAGTCATTACTCATTTATATAGTAAGTAAAAAATGCTGTAAAAAATCATCACCAACACAGTTTGAGCCGCGTCTCAAAAGACACTGTCTTTAAAAAAATTATTTTGTATCTGTAAAACTTTCTCCTAAAATTAAATAGCTCCTTCCGAGTGAAACCCATGCACCAAAGCAACAAAAAATAAACTGTGTAAGCCAGTAAGAGCATAGAGTAGAATACTTAGAGAAGAAAAAGATTAGAGAAGTAGTACATCTAATATAAAGAAATAACTATTTTTAAAATGAGAAAGAAAAATAACTGTCCAGATAAAATAAATGGGAAGTTATATTTTTAAAATAATGGTAATTAAAAGTTATAAATGGATAGACCATTATAAATAAGAAATAATAATGGTAGTAAAATATATTTAATTACAATATAATTTCTAATTAAATATTATAAATATTTCAAGAATATTTTCACAATTTTAAATATTCCTTTGAAAAATATCTATTTTTTACAACAAAAAATTTGAAAAAAGGTTGGTGATTTATTTGCCAAAAAAAAAGTTAAATTAGTATATATGGTCAGTCCAATTGTCCAGGCCCTATCTTCAGCAAGTTTTCAAGTTTGAATTTTGTTAATAGAGAAAATCAGCACTTGAAAAGCTTTACATGTGTGTGTCTAACCAAGTTTGAAACTAGATTAGTTACGTTGAAACTCAACAGGTTTTCAGATGCTCATGGTTCTAACAAAAATTAGTCAAGCCCCTCAAAGCACATTGGCAGAAGTTCAATAGGAGAGACTATATGAATTTATTTTTTAAACTGCAAGGACCTATTAATAAAGTTTTAAATGATTGACACTAAAGAAATGATTTACCGAAAAGAAAAGGGAAGCTAACGCATAAATGAGTTAATTACCTCCTGCTATGAACAGAAACAAAAGAAAGCAAGCCAAACTGATGGTTGAAGCTTTCGCCATTGTTGAAGATTGATCTCACTCTACTATGTGCATTTGAAAAAATTATATGATGCCCTTAGGGCATTTATAATCCACAGAATTAATTTTTTCTGTTAGACATTTATTATGAGTTTTGGAAGATCTTGACTCTGATATTGACAATGATAACTATTTTTTATCGCAGAAATTATTGTTATTAAATGCATGAAAATGCGAACTATTTATGGAATAATGCATGTTCAAAAAACTGCATTAAATGTCCGTATTCGACAATCAAGGCTCTTCAGACTTGAATGATAATAACAGAATAACTGTAAGCATTAATTTATTTGGAATTTATTTTATCTCAATCCCTTAAATAATGGAAATACTTAAGTAAACTTTTGCATTCAATTTTACGCTTCAAATTCAAAGATTTTCTTATTTATGCACAATTAAAGACTAATCAATTAAGGCGACTTTTTTGCTGGCTTAATACCATACTGTGCCACGAAGATACTCCAAGAATTATCTTCTTGAATGGCTGACGATGACCTGCGAACAGACGAAGAAGATCAACGTGTCAGAAGCACCAAAAAAGTCAAAATGGATGCAATAGATGAAGGCAAAGGACGCAGCATTATGGTGGGCAGTATTCAGGAAGATGTAGACCCATCAGCACTGTTAACGCATAATCAATTCACAATAGCTAAACAAATCCCCATCGGTACAGATTCAATATCATATAAAAATATGCCGTTAGGTATTAATGAGGCCGATTATGAATCCAGCAGTGAAGATATGGACATGTGGTAGGATGAAGATAATTCAGAAGATGATATGCAAGAAGTCGATAATAAAGAAAAAGATCCTTTTTGTCCAGATATTCCCATTACTGTTGAAGAGAAATAATCTTTGCAAACCCTGGAGGAAAGCTATCATAATTAAGCTCTTAGGTAGAAACACTGCTTATAAATTTCTATACGAAAACTTTCTAAATTATGGAATCTCTCTGGTGAATTTGAGCTGATCGACCTTCAAAATGATTTTTTCCTTGTCTTTTTTCATGGAACTTCTGATTATGAACGTGTTCTTTATGACGCCTTGGATGATTCTTGGACACTACTTAACTATCCAAAGATGGAGATCTGAATTTAGACCGTTCGATGAATCCATCAAGAAAATAGCAATGTGGATCCGAATTCCTAATCTACCAATTGAATATTACGAGAAGCATTTTCTAAGGAAAATTGGAAACAAAGTTTGTAAAACCTTGAAGGAGAGTGGGGGACTAAATACAACTGAAAGAGGGAGGTTTACTAGAATTAGTTTTGAATTAAATCTTGAAAAAAAAATTAATTCCTAGAATTAAAATTAGAAATATAGTTTACAAAATTGAATATGAAGGTCTTACTTTAATTTGTTTCAGTTGTGGTAAATATGATCATCACAAAGAGGTTTGCCCTCTATTGAGTAATGGAGAATCCTATCAAGGGCTAGAAAGAGAATCAAATATTATAGATTCATTCTCTCATGATGCCACAAAGACGAACTCTATAGACCATAATGTAAATAAGGAAGATACTTTTGGTAGTTAGATGATTGTTAAAAAGAATTCTCGCAATAGTAATCCAGCTAAACACCAAACAAGTGGAGGAATAGGAAAGAAGCAGACCCAACCTATAGCTCTTCAAGCAGTAGCAACCTTAAAGAAATCATCAATCACTAGTGGTTCTCGTTTCGCCATCTTCGATGTAGAAGATGAATGTACCGGTAGTGAACCCATGATGACTAAATAAAGAGAACCCATGGATGTTGCTGAGATCAGTGGCACGATCCACCTATCAAATGGAGGAGTAAGAACAACAATAATCAACAAAAGGACCACCAGAAAAACCCAAAGTCAAACAATAAAGTTCAGATTTTATCTTCTTATAACAATAAATCCTCAACAAAATCCAATATGCTGAAGAGTAAAAACATATTAGAAAAATTTATTAGATTGAAAGGAAAAGAGCAAAGCAACTCCAATAGATCTTTGAAACCTACCTCAATCAATACTTTCAAGCCTCAAAAGTCTAAGGCTATGAACATCCAAAGAGAGAGAACCATATCTCTCATGCTGACTACTGACCTCAATAAACCCCCCTGTGATTAGTATTCCAAACAAGGGGAGGTGGATGATTACACTTTAAAGGATAGACCACCAGACCCTAATATTTCAAATCCAAAGTTAAATAATGTTGATGTGGAAGCACAACATGAGAAAAACAATAAAAGTGAGATTGCGTGCAGTAGTATGATTAAGACCCTCCCTTTTGGAGGCTTTGATGTTGCCTCTAATGGATAATTTTGCTAATGCCCGTATCTTAGGGAATCCTCTCATCTTATTATCATTTTATTATGATTAATATTTTGTCTTGGAATTGCAAGGATGCGAGGCCCTGGTCCTTCCCACACTTGATACATTGAGCTCAAGACTATTTACAACATTCAGCTGCTCATCATCATTGAACCAAGAATAAGTGGCAATAAAGTGGATGAGGTTATCTCCAAAATGGGTTACAGTAATGGTTTTAGAAGCAAAGCTCAGGGTTTCTCTAGGGGTATTTGGCTTCTCTGGGATAATCATCAAGTAACAATTGACAATATCAAAGCTTCGAGTTAACTCATCCATTGTAGAGTCTTTCTCCATGATGGGAAGGAGAATTTTCCACTTGCATGCATTCATGGCAGCCCTATCCTTGCTATAAGACAGAACCCTTAGCCTTAACTTGAGGACTTATACAGCACTATGAAGAACCTAAAATGGTGAGCATTGGTGACTTCAATTCCTATAGATCTGCTAAAGATAAATAGGGGGTGCCAAGCCCAATTCTAAATTTATAAATGATTTCAATAATTGTTGTTATAATTGCAATCTTATGGATTTGAACGGTAGAATTCAAGAGAGGCTAGATTAGGCGTTAGTAAATTTTAATTGGTTTACTCACTTCAAGGAGGCACATGTTTTACATTTAAGATAAGAGGGTAAGAAAAAGAAAAAAAAAATCCCCCTATCGTTTTTGTTTTGTTGTAGCCTGCGTTACTAAAAACTCTTTTAAAGACTTGATTAATGCTAATTAGAGGAGGGAAGTGAGCTGACCTGAAGCTATATCAAACCCCATTAGAGGAATTAAAGATTGGAATAATGTTGTGTTCGGCAACATAAATAAGAGAAAGAGAAATCTTGTAAACAGACTCAATGGCATTGACAGGGCCAATCCATAAACAATTGTGCCAAATATGAAAAGACTCTCTTTTAGGAGGAAATCCTATTGTGCCAAAGAGCTAGACACAAATGGATCCAGTTTTGGGACAAAAATACCTCCTTCTTTCATGCTTCTACATTGGTAAGAAAAAAAAAAGGAACAAAGTGGTGGCTCTAAAGAATGATGTTGGCAATTGGGTTATAGATAAAGAGGAACTTAAAGAGATGGCTAACAAGTTTTTCCGTAATTTGTACTCTAAAGAGGATCAAAATATTACTAGCTTTTGTCTACTCAAGGTCTTTAGTATGGGTGCCATCAAAGCACTCAGACCTAATGGTTTTCATGCCATGTTCTTTCAAAGCCAGTGGGATACGATCGGTGACTCTATTTGTAAATTTGTAAAAAATTATTTCCAGGATGCAACCAAGATTAATGAAATCAATGAGACAGATGTAGTGCTCATTCTTAAAGTGGAAAATCCAGACTCTCTTAAACATTTCAAGCCTATTGCCCTTTGTAATGTCATCTACAAAGCCATCACTAAAGTGATCGCTAATAAACTAACGCCACTCTTAAATGATTTAATATCTCCTAACTAGTGTAACTATGTCCCTAGTCGCCATTGTTCGGACAATGTTATTATCGCTTTGGAGGTTATCCACTTGATGAGTAACAAAAAAGGAAAAAAAGGTTTCATGGCTATCAAATTTGATCTTTAAAAAGCCTATGACCGATTACACAGGGGATTTTTGGCTGATACCCTCAGAGAAATTAGTTTATCTGATAACATGGTTTCTATCATCATGAGTTGTGTTTCTACTTGTCAGATGATGATTGTTTGGAATGGTGAATCGACTAATTATTGTTCAACTTCTAAAGGGATTCATCAAGGAGATGCCCTATCTCCTTACCTTTTTGTCCTTTGCATTGAAATACTTACACACATTATTGAATATTCAATTAATATTAATAAGTGGAAACCCATCAAACTTAACAAAAATAGCCCTAGTGTTTTGTACTTATTTTGTGCTGACAATTTAATTCTTTTTGTAAAAGCAAGCTTGGAACAAGTGCGAGTTGTCTAGTCATGTTTGGATGTCTTTTACAAGGCATCGAGGGAAAGTGTGAACAAGGAGAAAACTAACCTATTTTGCTCACAAAATGTTTATCCTAACATGGCGGCTGTTTTGAGTAAGGAGTCAAGCTTTGCTCTTGTCTCTGATCTTGATAAATATCTAGGCATTCCTCTACATCACAAAAGAGTTGACAGACAAACTTCTTAATTTATAGAGGACAAGCTTCGCACTTGTCTCTGTAAGTGAAAGGCAAATTTTTCATCTCTTGCTGGACATATCACTCTAGTAAAATTAATCCTTAACATCATTCTGGTGTACTAAATGTAAACTAATCTTTTAAATACTATCGTTTGCGATAACATTGACAGAATTTCTAGGGATTTTATTTGGGACTCTAGTGATGAGAGAAAAAAGGTCTCACCTTATTGCCTAAGAAAAGCTCTTTCATCTCAAAAATTGCGATGGTGTGGGGATAAGGAAAGCAAAATTCATGAATTAAGAGCTTCTAATGAAGGTTGGTTGGGGTTTAATTGAAAAGAAAGAGTCCTTATGGGCTCGTACTTTGAGAGGCAAATACAAATGTGGTAATGATATGGTTCTAGAAATTTCTTGTTGTAATCATAGTTTTAATCTATAGCTTGGTATTAGAAAAATATGGAAGAATATTTCTTAGGGCGTCACTTAGAGAATTGGTAATGGAAGGAAAGCTGAATTTTGGAAGGATTGTTGTTATAGAAGAGGGGTTTACCTCAAAGATGCGGCATTAAATCCTCTTGATGAATTTGAGTTGAGAAAAATAGTCAGCAATTACATTCTCCCTAACGATGATTGGGATATTGGGAGACTAGCTCTACATCTTCCAAATGACCTATATGGTGAAATTTCTAACATTCGTCTAGACAGAAGAAATGATAATGATGATACTGTGATTTGGAATCATCTAAAGGAAGTTTAGTTTTCATTCAAGTTCGCCTATAGAGCTATTTTGAAAGAAGATCTTACTAAGTCTGAGAGGCATTGGATCCTCATCTGGAAATGGCTGGGAACCCAACGAGCCAAAACCTTTATGTGATTATGCACCCACAACAAAATCCTCACAAACAAACAAAGAAGCAGAAGAAATCTGACAACTGACCCATTATGTGTAATTTGCAAAAAACCAGAAGAAATTGTTACTTATGCCTTAAAGGACTATCTAAATATTAAGGATGTTTGGAATATGCTAATACATCCTAAACATTGGCCTAGTTTCTTCAGTGGCAATTTTATTGAATGGGTCCTATTCAATAGTAAAAAGGATATTGGCAAGCTTAATTCTAATTAGAAATTGACCTTCAAAGAAGCTATCCATAGAATTAGGCTTAGGCAAAATGCTAAGATCTTCAAGCAAAAAAAGTGTGATGTAGCTGACATTTATTAGAGGATTACCCTTGTTGTTATAGAGTTTAAAGAGAGTGCACAAATTTTGCATTTCTCGAACACATCTAAGAGAGAAATCCATGTGAGATGGTCTTCGCTGGCAGAAGGCTAGGTCAAATGCAACATTGATGGCTCAACTAGAGGAGATGGCATGGCAGCAGGATGCAGTCATGTTATCTGCGATACAAGAGGCAATTGGATCTATGGCTTTTCCATGAACCTTGACAAGCTTGACAGTCTGTCATCGGAGGTGTGGGGCTTCATCACTGGGCTTGAGGTTGCTTGGAAGAAAGGATTTTAGTGAGTCCAGTTGGAATCAGACTCTACAGAAGCACTGGCACTGGCGAATTGCATTTAACCGACGGAGTACCTTCTTGTTGAGTTGATGATAAGAGTTGGCGAGCTCTTGAGCAGAGACTAGGAAGTAGTTCTCTGTTCCAGTTTTAAGGAAGGTAACGACACCTTCATTGGCTTGTAGCGATAGTGCATGGAGCAATCTCAGAGGTTTAGATTATTAACGAGCCACTAGAGGAGGTTAGAGGTATTTTGATAAGAGACTTAGGTTTTTCGGGTCTGAGCATATGCGTGCAATGTTTAGGCTCTATGAGCCTCTTGCGTATCAAAAAAAAAGAAAAGACTAATCAATTAAGCAAATGGTGTAAACTTGATCATAGTTATTTTAATGTCAATACTGAGCAACTCTGGCCATGTTGGGATCCATGGAATTTTCAAAAGATGAGACTAAGGTTGGGTAACTTTCTTTTTAAGATATAAGCTTTGCTAATGTCATGCATGACGAGGTAGTTGCTATAAGGCAAGATCTCACGGTTATTAATATCGAATTGATAGGTTCAATCGATCTTAGTTTCATTCTGAAAAAAGTTATTGAACTGGTGATGAAATGGACTGGTAAAAAATTGGTCAGACCAGTTTTGAACTGGTGAAACCAATTGGTTTTACTAGTCCGACTGGTTCAAGTTTTTTTAAACTTTTTTATTTTTTTATTTCATATATTTGATCTACATGAATTATATGATGATTGATAATATTTTCTTGTTAATTGGCTTTTCTTTGTTGTAAAATTTTGATTGAGAGTGTTGTTTTGTCAAAACTTTTTTTGTAATTGAATATTAAATCTTATTTTTAATTGAGTTTGAAATTTTATGTTTATAACATGCATGTAATTGTATATAGTATTTTAATATTTTTAATTATATATTTTAATAGATTTTATTATTTTTAAAGTCTCATCGTTTCGATCATAGTTTGACTACGATCTAATCATTGACCCTTGACCCAGTGCCTCCACCAATTCAATGATTAGTCTAATTTCCATAACTTGCAAGATCTTTTCACAGCCTTTCAATTAGGAGAATTTGAAATGTTTCTAGAGACTAATTCTCATGAAAATAGTTGCACTTATTTATGATATCAAGAAGACCTTGACTAGTAACTTTTAGTATAAGATCCATCATATTTTAAGAGAGGCTAATAGTTGTACTAATCATCTTGCTAAGTTAGGAGCTATTAGTTCATATTGTTGTGAAAATTGTGTTATGAAAAGATTTTGTATTTCAAAAGAGTAAAATTTAGTCCTACATCGACTAAATCGATGAAAGGAGGAGATCTTATATATGAACATATGTTAGTGGGCTTATAAAAAGCTAAGAGAAGAGGTGGGTTCGCACGCTCACAACCTCAGGCTAGTGCAATGCAAACCAGTGATTTGCCCTAGTATGTGCATGATAAAAATAATTTTCCAGAGATTTACAAAATTCATTAGGTCAAATTTTAGACTGTTACAGTTTTGACTATTTAAATTGTTTTAGTTCTACAACAGCCCTATTTATGTTGTTTTAAATCTTTTGTAACAACTCATTAATTTCATTTCATCAGTTATGTTTTTCCGCACCTATAAAAGGCACACCTCTTTCTTATATTTGAGCCACAACACAATCTAATCTCTCTTCTTCTCTCTCACATTTTTTTCTCTATTCTCTGGGTTACTGAGTTTTGTTCCTAAGTAAACCTTAGAGGATTCTGTTTAATCCTGTGAGGAAGTTTGCAGATGCAAAATAATTTCTTTAAGGACAGTCTTTTAAGATACGAGTCAGGCGGTGTTGGTGATGACATTTTTACCACACATATAACAAGTATTTGGGATGACTTTCTTCCAAAGATTGTTATAATGCTTCTTGTTGATTGCACTTCTACAATGTTTATTAAAAGGTAGTTTTTTTTAAAAATTTCTTATTGCCCCTTCTTTTTACCAGAACAAATATTTTTTTCTTTTCTTAATTGCAATCTAAAGGCAACCTTTTTTTTGGTACAAAAGAGGAATAACAAAGATTAATTGTTATCTTCCATATTCCATATTCAAACTCGTAACTTTGTAGTTGTTAACAATGTGCCTTACCATTACTCCACTAATAACTTGTTATAATATGCTAATTAATATTATATAATTTAATTCAAGTTAGAATTTGAAATGAAAGAAAATTTCCTCTAAAAAATTAACTCAAAATCCATCTCAACTTTCAATTTTTTATTTTTAAAAAATATAAAAAAAAAAAAGAATTTCAAGATGTGATTGTTACAGATGAGAGAACTAAAACAGAAATTTCGTCGCTAATTTGCTTTTTTTTTAGGTAGTTTTTAATGGATATGTAATCAATTCCACCATTTTAAATTACCAAAAATTATATTGTTTTATATATCATGTCTCTATTTTTGGAAAGATTCATATATAACCCATAAATCAAGCTCTAATTGAAGCTATCAATGGTCGAACATGCACCAAGAATGAAAGAATGATAAATTGAAAACATTGAAGGATATGCCGTCATGCATAAAGGTTTTCTTTTTTATCCATTGATTCTTATTCTAGTTGTTGGATCTGTTGACTTAATTTGACCTAGCATTGACTCAACTTTCATTAATTAACTTTCACGCTCCAAAGACCTTATTACTTTGTTTTAGAACTCTTAAACTTGCCTCTGAAGTTATTTTTGTCATTTAGATCTTTTGAAATATTGTTTGTACATCATTTTCTTATTTTATGATGAACTTTCCAATCTTGACTCAAATCATCTGGTATTCGATTATCACACAAGTGCTAACTAATCTAGAATTGGTGGCAAAGTTCTCTCTACTAAGTTTTAGCACAGTTACATTTTTAAGGAATCGAACTTGAGATCACTAGTTAAATTAACTCAATCCCTTATCAATTGACTACACCTTGGTGGTTTTTGACTCTAATATTGGTCCTAGCATAATTTTCCAGTATAGTTTTGGGGATTAGGGTCATAAAACAAACTAATCTCAAGAACTTGTCTACTCATGACTTTTCTCTTGAATGACTATGTGACCTACCATCTCTTCGTCATGTGCTTGCAGCTTCGCTTGCCTACCTTAATATGACCAAGATTATGAGTGGACACAAGTCGGGTTAAGTTAAGGAGAAATCCCAACTTGAACCGACCAAATGTAATCAGATCAAGTTAATGAAATTTTGAAGGGTAGACCCGAACCACCCCAACCCACACTCTAACCAGTTGGGCAAGTTGGTTTTTTTCTTGCTTTCTTCTTCTTTTCTCTCTCTTTCTCTCTCTTTCTCTTTTTTTTCTTTTCTTTTGTTTTTCCAGAAACAAGACATAACACATAAGGATTTTGTCGAACTCCCTTCTCTCAACAAAAGTAACTACAATGGTCAGCTCAAGCCATTAGGTGGGGCTGACAGATAGTCGCCGCTGGCAACCAAGATTGAGGATAATCAGAGTAATAAGAGTGAGAAGAACAAGAAGGACAAAAATGACGGCGTAGTGGGAGAGTGCTTGAGAACCTCATCCCCATGTTTATATTGAGTGTTTTATTTTTCTATAAATTCTCACATGGCCTGCTTTCTTGCATAACATTATTCATTTCATAGCATTTCAAATTTTCTATTGTGTTATATCTTCAAACCTCTGTCTTTAGGCTTCTGTAAATATTCATGAGTGTGCATTTTTCTTGAGCAAAAGAGAGTAAGGGGTAATCAAATTCTAGGAGAGCTGGAATGGAGAGGAGAGACGAGTCTGCTGAGCTAAGATTGAGCGTGAGAACTAATAGATAACCTAGGGCTAGAAATTAGAAAAATCCTATATATATTATATATAGGTCGAGGTTGGCTAGTTGGGTTGGGTTGGGTTAAAAATTTCTCAACTCATCACTCAACGAGCCACTAATTGGGTTCAAAAATTTTGACCTAACCCAACCCAAATGAGTGGGTCAACCCAAACTGCTGCCAACCCTTAACCAAGATGATAATTACACTTTCTCAAAACCTTTAGAATCTTTTGAATAGACATGTAGTGACTTGGTTCCTAATTATAAAAATTAAGCATCTAATATATATATATATATATATAGTAACACCAGAGGTATTACATGATTAGGTAGAGGAGTTTATTCAAAGTCCTATGAAAGGGTTTTTCTTCTCTAAAGGAGGGCCAAAGGAAAATCAGAGTGTGTGGAAACAAAAAATTTGGATCTGTGCAAATAAGTCCTTGATGAAGGACTAGATTGGAGTACGAAGGGAACCATGGACTTATGAGTCTCTAAGAGGGACTAAAGTGAAAATAATGAAAATATTGAAGTATTTTTGTGTAAAAGAGATAAAGATTTTTTAGGGTGATTGGGTCTCATGAGGCTAAATGGTGTAGTCGTTGCCTTGAGATTGGCGGAGGAAGACCATCATTGCATATGGGTCCTTAAGAGGGACCAAAATGAACAATTTGTAAAACTTCGGTTTAAATGTGATAAAAGGTGAAAATGGGGTTTTTAAGTAAATTTGGAGTGATGTGGTAAGTTGGGAGCGACGTGACTTAAGTGTTCTAGATTTAGGAGCTCAGATAAGATACTTTTGTGGAGTTTCCATTACCGTCATTATGTAAGAAGTCTCATTTAGAAAGGAATAACATCAGAAAAAGATTAAAGAGAAAGCAAGGAAAATTGAGATAAGGGGGAAAAATAAAGAAAAATCAAGGTAAACTGAACTAATAGCACTACTTGTGTAATACCCACTATATTTTAAAGTTATAAGTATTCAAGAATTATGATAAATTTATTTTAGAGAAAATAAATTCCCCTATCTGTTGAATTTTTGTATGCTTGTTTGTGTATATTATTGAAAATACAGATTTTTATTTATAGATTGCATAAATTATGGGATATAATGGATGTTATGATATGAATTTATCCCTTGGATAATATATGGCTTGAGCACAAGAGGAAGCTGAAAGAAACTGGGAGAAAAATAATGTTTTATATGAGAAAATCCCCTTAGAGACTAAATTGAAAAGGACAAAAGTGAAAAGAAACTTAAAAGTTTAAGAGAAATGATAATTTTCCCTTTAGCTCCCAATAGTAATCAACAATTCGCCGCCGTCGTGAAAATCATATGCGTACAGTAAACTAAATTATTAAAGCGCACAGTAATCTGAATTATTAAAATGCATAGTAAACTAAATTATTAAAGCGCATAATAAAATGAATATTTTATTAATGCATAGTACCCTAACTTCTACTATAAATAGACCCTTCTATTTCACTTCTAAACTCACACCTTCAGTTTCTCTTCTCTCCTCTCCTCAAAACTTCTCTTGCTCCAACGTTAGGTTCTGAAATTCTAGGTCTTTCCTCCTTAGCCTAGATCTAAGGACCTATGTCTGTTGATGACTATTTAGCTCAATTTGTCAAACTGTCTGACTATGCCCCTCAGATGATTCCTTCTAAAAAGGCAAAAATACATAAATTTGTGGAGGGACTTCGTGGACCCTTTTTTTCACAGGTAGGGCCAAATATAAAAAACTACTCTTCTTATTTAGAAGTTGTGGATGTTGCCCGTATAATGGAAAAAAAATAAAAAATGATGAAGAATTTAAGAAAAAGAAAATGCTAAATTTGGGAGATCTCTTAACTAAGAAGGAGATACAAGAACTTTAAAGCCTTTCACCATGTCGCAACAAGCTCCGACCACATCTATTAGGCCATCCTATTCCATAGTAAGCGTATCTAAACCGCGTACAGGATTTAAAGGTGGTTACAATTCTTCGAGTGGAGGTGGTTCTCAGGCTAGAAAAGGGAAGCCTCAGTGTCCCGAATGTTAAAAATTTCATTTTGGAGAGTGCCTCAGGAAGATAGGAACATCAAGTTGTTTTCATTGCGGACAAGAAGGGCACTTCAGAAGGGAATACCCTCAACTTATTTTTGAATCCGGTTAGGGATCCATTTTCCCATCTTACACCTAGCCGGGAGTTGCTCCAGTCGCTCATGCACCGACCACTTCTACTGAGGTAGCTTTGGGAGAGGATCTGGCAAAGGCCAAGGAGGTCGTGGGCAGAATGCAACCAGTAGAGGAACTGCCAGAGTGTATGCCTTGACTCAATCGGATGCCCAAGCATCCAATGCCGTTATTATAGGTACTTTATTAGTTGGTGCTTTAGCTACACATGTATTGTTTGATCCTGATTCTACACATTCGTATGTGTTACCTCTATTTGCCAAGAGGTTCAAGTCTGAGCCAATTATATTGGACGAACCATTTTTGGTAGCTACACCAATGGGGAAAGCCCTGGTAGTTAAATCAGGATACCGTTCTTATAAGGTAACTATTAGGGACATGGAGACAGAGGTAGATCTCATACTTCTTAGTATGACAAACTTTGATGTGATCCTAGGTATGGACTGGTTATCCTCATGCCATGCTACATTGAATTGTCATGACAAGGCCATTTCTTTTAGTATACTGGGGGATATAATTTCATATTTCAGGGAGACCAGAGTGAAGTGCCCTGCAACATGATATCTGTATTAACCGCCCAAAGTATGTTAATAAAAGGTTGTCATGAATTTCTGGTCTTTGTCAAAGATACAGACAAGGAAAAACAAAGTCTTGAACAAATACCAGTAGTTAACAAATTCCCAGATGTATTTCTAGAAAATCTACCTGGTTTACCACCAGAGAGGGATATTGAATTTAATATTGAATTGGTTTCGAGCACTCGACCAATTTCAATTCCTCCTTGGCGTATGGCACCCGTAGAGTTGAAAGAGCTTAAATTACAAGACCTGCTACCGACCACTTCTACTGAGGTAGCTTTGGGAGAGGATCTGGCAAAGGCCAAGGAGGTCGTGGGCAGAATGCAACTAGTAGAGGAACTGCCAGAGTGTATGCCTTGACTCAATCGGATGCCCAAGCATCCAATGCCGTTATTATAGGTACTTTATTAGTTGGTGCTTTAGCTACACATGTATTGTTTGATCCTGATTCTACACATTCGTATGTGTTACCTCTATTTGCCAAGAGGTTCAAGTCTGAGCCAATTATATTGGACGAACCATTTTTGGTAGCTACACCAATGGGGAAAGCCCTGGTAGTTAAATCAGGATACCGTTCTTATAAGGTAACTATTAGGGACATGGAGACAGAGGTAGATCTCATACTTCTTAGTATGACAAACTTTGATGTGATCCTAGGTATGGACTGGTTATCCTCATGCCATGCTACATTGAATTGTCATGACAAGGCCATTTCTTTTAGTATACTGGGGGATATAATTTCATATTTCAGGGAGACCAGAGTGAAGTGCCCTGCAACATGATATCTGTATTAACCGCCCAAAGTATGTTAATAAAAGGTTGTCATGAATTTCTGGTCTTTGTCAAAGATACAGACAAGGAAGAACAAAGTCTTGAACAAATACCAGTAGTTAGCAAATTCCCAGATGTATTTCTAGAAAATCTACCTGGTTTACCACCAGAGAGGGATATTGAATTTAATATTGAATTGGTTTCGAGCACTCGACCAATTTCAATTCCTCCTTGGCGTATGGCACCCGTAGAGTTGAAAGAGCTTAAATTACAAGACCTGCTAGATAAGGGGTTTATCCGCCCAAGTTTCTCACCTTGGGGTGCCTCAGTACTCTTTGTAAGGAAGAAAGATGGCTCTCTAAGATTGTGCATAGATTACCAGCAGCTAAACAAAGTCACGATAACAAATATCCTTTACCAAGAATTGATGACTTGTTTGACTAGTTTCAGGGGGCGCAATACTTCTCAAAGATTGATTTGAGATTTGGTTACCATCAACTGAAGATTAAGGAGGAAGATATACCTAAGACCGTCTTTCGAACATGATACGAGCATTATGAATTTCTCGTAATGTCATTTGGGTTGTCTAATGCGCCTGCAGCATTTATGGATCTTATAAACTGAGTGTTCAAACCTTTTCTTGATAGATTTGTGATCATCTTCATTGATAACATTCTAGTTTACTCCAAGAGTCCAGACGATCATACAAAATATTTGAGAACAGTACTGCATACTTCGAGAGAACATCAGTTATATGCTGAGTTCTCAAAATGTGAATTATGGACAAGTCAAGTAACATTTCTGGGGTATGTAATTTCCCAGGAAGCTATTCATGTAGATCCAAATAAGATCGAAGCAGTGAAGCAGTGGCCTAGACCAACAACTATATCTAAAGTTTGGAGTTTCCTTGGCTTAGCAGGGTATTACTGTCGCTTTGTCAAGAATTTCTCCAAGTTGGCTCTTCCATTGCTTAAGTTGACCCAGAAGAATGTTAAGCATGTTTGGAATGATGCTTGTGAGTAAAGTTTCTCTGAGTTGAAGAAGTGTCTGACTTCGGCACCGATTCTCATTCTACCATTGGGACCAGGGGGTTACATTGTATATTGTGACGCTTCGAAGGTAGGATTGGGATGCGTGTTAATGTAACACGGTAAGGTCATTGCTTATGGCTCTTGACAGCTTAAAAAGCATGAACTCAATTATCCCACTCATGATCTAGAGATAGCAGCTGTAGTATTTGCTTTAAAGATTTGGAGGTATTACTTGTATGGAGAAACATGTGAAATTTTCATGGATCACAAAAGCCACAAATATATATTTGGAGTGATGAGGTAAGTTGGGAGCGATGTGACTTAAGTGTTCTAGATTTAGGAGCTTGGATAAGATACTTTTTGTTGAGTTTCCATTACTGTCATTATGTAAGAAGTCTCATTTAGAAAGGAATAACATCAAAAAAAAAAAGATAAAGAGAAAGCAAGGCAAATTGAGATAAGGGGGAAAAATAAAGAGAAAGCAAGGTAAATTGAACTAATAGCACTACTTGTGTAATGCCTACTATATTTTAAAGTTATAAGTATTTAAGAATTACGATAAATTTATTTTGGAGAAAATAAATTCCTCTATCTGTTTAATTTTTGTATGCTTGTTTGTGCATATTGTTGAAAATACGGATTTTCATTTATACATTGCATAAATTGTGGGATATAATGGATGTTATGATATGGAATTTATCCCTTTGATAATATATGGCTTGAGCACAAGAGGAATCTGAAAGAAACTGGGAGAAAATTAATGTTTTATAAGAGAAAATCCCCTTAGGGACTAAATTGAAAAGGACAAAAGTGAAAAGAAACTTAAAGGTTTAGGAGAAAGGATAATTTTTCCTTTAGTTCCCAATAGTAATCAATAATTCGCCGCCATCGTGAAAATCATATGCGCATAGTAAACCAAATTATTAAAACGCACAGTAATCTAAATTATTAAAGTGCATAGTAAATTAAATTATTAAAGCATATAATAAAATAAATATTTTATTAGCGCATAGTACCATGACTTCTCCTATAAATAGGTCCTTCCATTTTACTTCTAAACTCACACCTTCAATTTCTCTTCTTTCATCTCCTCAAAACTTCTCTTGCTCCAACATTAGGGCTCTGAAATTCTAGGTCTTTTCTCCTTAGCCTAGATCCAAGGTGAGCATACTATGCTTCTTTAAATTATTGTAAATATTTAAAGGTTAAATTCTTAATATGTTTTGTGGTTGCGGCTTTAGCTGATCCTTCACATCAGAAAAAAAATTATCCTTGATTGCTTGAGAATTATTTTTTGATTATCGGAGTAGAGTATAAAACTGTGAAAAATACATGTCTAGAAAATGTCTGGCTAAGGAAAGATTTGGTACTTATCAGTGTCTATTGTGACCCACCTCCCTTTCCTAAGAACTTTCCTTATGTACTCTTTTACGGCTTATGTCTGCTATTCCCGATATGAATAGTATTCATATGTATAAATAATATTCGTATATATAAATAGTAACTGTATGTATGAATAGTATCCATGTGTACGAATGGTATACGTACATATAAATAGTAACTATACATATGAATAGTAATCGTATGTATGAATAGTATTCATACTCATAAATAGTGTTTTGTACAAAAGCAACCCAAACTTTCTATATCTAATCTTCGTGAAAATCTACATAACGAAACATGAAATCCAGCTACGTGATCTTCTCTATAGCAGCTCAGAAAAGTGACTTGGATACGAAATCTATGTGAGTGGATGACCTTGCTAACCGACTTTATTTACTTTTATTCTAAGTACAATATAAATCCCACCTCATATCGCAATTAGATTCCATATTTAATGATGATGGCTAGATAATGAAATTTATTGTTATGTTGATGATAATTATGATTGAAAATATACACATAGAATGGTTGAGGGCTTGACCTAAGATATCAATATATACAAATATATACATGGAATGGTTGAGGGCTTGACCTAAGATACCAATGCATGAAATTATACACATGGAATGGTTGAGGGCTTGATCCCCCAAGATACCAATGCATGTAATGATTATAAATATAAATACAACGGAAACTGATTCCCTGAACATAAACCAAATACCAAGGTATAAAAACCCTGAATATGAATATAACTGTTTTTATTGTGATAATGATTATGGTATTTATACTTGTGACACATTTATTATTGCACAGTCATTTAGTCACTGAGTTTTGATGAACTCACACTCTCTATGAATATTTTTAGATACAGTGGATGAGAACGAAGGAAATCCGCGGGAGGATTACTATTCCTTGAGGATACTTTACATGTTGTTTGGAGGGCTTATGAATCCAAAAACTTAAGAAATACTCTGTAATCTCTATAGGTCACCTAGGCTTGGAAAATTGTGTCATACTGTATGATATTTGGCTTGTGTTTAATGTTTCATTATGTTGAACTTTTTATATGTATATATGCAAAAATCTTTTTCATGAAAAAATATGTTATGCATTAGTACTGATCAGAGATTTTATGGGATACCATAGAGGTATACCCTCGAGTTCATAGAATTATTCACATGCCCAAAATTGGGATGTGACAACTTGCTTCCCTCCAACCTTTCAAAGGCCACTCTCATTGTCACTAGAAATAAACAATGCACAAAATCCACCAAGAGTTTATAGGCAAATTCCAATCAACAATGCAAGAAATGACTGCAATTTATCAGAATGCCTTTTCTATTAGCTATGAACAGCACTTCAGCATATTTACCTTCCCATAGTTGAACAACACTTCAGAATATTTTCCAATTAAATAAGCTAAGAACTACCAATTAAATGCATGTTGTCATTCTTACTTAGTACAAGCACACAATTTCACAACTCTAACTTCTCTTTTAACATCACAATACTTTCAAACATACTTAGCATTAGTCAACTGTTCAACAATCATAAAAGAACCAAGTTCACATCAAAACTATGGTCCAAATTCTTCATGCACCTATTAGACATGCTATAAGTCTATAGAACAAGATTGGAAATATTCATCCTTCCCATATAACTTACACAGTACAACACAAAACACTTATAAATTAGATAATACTCTAGCAAATGACCGATTTAATCCTTGCAGCCTTTAATGCATCCGGTATTCAAGGGAATTAAACTAGCAAATTGTGGTTCTATACAATCACTATGTTAGCCCAAATTACTTCCTTTTTAGTCAACCTTGGAACCTTCATCAAGTCTCTAATAAGCCTTTTCTTTCTTTCAACCATATTTAGTTCAGATGTGAACTTATCAAATGATGTGGAAATGCAAGTGGAGGCAACCTAAATGCATTCTCGAAGACCTGTTGTGAGGTCAACCAGGGGTGTAGCAACATCATCACCACCATTACTTCTTCTTCGCTTTCTGCTTGAAATGGATGTGCCTAAGACATATTGTTTGCAGTCTTAGCAAGCATTGACTCAAGTTTCTGTAGGTACCTAGGCTTGAAAGTTTTGTCACAATGATAGGGTGCATTATGCCTCAGCTCCACAAGTGATTCTACAAGCATGGTATGCTCCTCATGGGTCCAGTGGTGTGACATTTCCTAAATCTATTTTCACAAATAGTGCAATAGTATAATAGAACATCAACAGATACAAGTTATATTAAAAGTGCAAAAGTCATATAACTAATTTTTCACAAAAGCCAAAAAAAAAAGACACATGGCCAATTGTTCATATAAGCTAAAAAAAAAAGACACATGACAACCCTCAGACAATCTCATTTTTGCTAATTCCTGAACTCACCATACATTTCGATTGCTAAGTTATCTCTTCGTTGAGTCCAAGCATTTGTAGGCTCGATTACAGTGAGATTGTGGAGAATCCTGCATTATGAGATTATGGAGCAAATAACAAGCAATAATGATCTGATTGTGTGTTCTAACTGGGTAAAAGGATGGACTTCTAAGTATAGCTCAACACCCTTTCAACATCCGAAAGCACCTCTTAGTCACATTGCGTGCTGCTGAGTATTTCATATTGAAAAACTCATAAGGATTTATTGGTTGACGACCCCCTACCCATTCACTTAAGTGGTACTGTTGTCCTCTATAAGGTGCTAGAAACCCTTCATAGTTTGTGTACCCTACATCTACCAAGTAATAACATCCTTAAAAAAATAACACTTTACTTGTCATGGAAAACAAAAATGGGTAAAATTTTTAAGAAGTTGTGAACAATATATGATACTCACCTGGGGGAACCCTCAACCCATGTGGCCTAGAAACTGTATCATGTAACACTATCAGCTGCAAACCCCTTCCACCCAGGTAAAACAAATATAAATTATCCATCTTGAGAGCAAACACCTAACACATTGGTGGTAATCTTGCCTTTCTGATTTTGGTACCTTACCTTATCTTCCAATGGGACTTTTATCCCTGTATGTGTTCTGTTAAGGGCACTGAGACAATTATGTGACAACACTACCATAAATAGTCAAACAGCCACCTATGTACACTACTACTCAACTAAACTCAAGATAGACAGTTACTTTGAACCATTTTTACTGGGGATCGGCTGAATTTGCAAGCACAGGCTCAGGAGTTTTAAATAGCTATTAAATGCATCATAGCATTCAAAATCTTGTTGAAGTTTCTACTCCACTCTCTCCTGATATCCTAAATCCAACTTGGATGACCTTATTCTTCACATGGTGAGACAAGATGTGTGCAAAAATAGCAACTTGCTCATCTATAAGTATATGTCTAGTGGGCCTAAGTCCGCCTATAGTGTCAAATATTGAACATAGTTTATCTAAAGTTGACCTATTCATCCTTGTTAGGTTATGGCAAGCTATGTCACTGCTATAGAATGGACTCTTAAAATGGGCCCTATGAGAATGGAAATCAATAGTGTAAGGTCTTCTACTAATTTGGTACCTACAAAGAACAACTTCGACAACAAAAAAGTAATAGCTACATATGGCGAGGATCATGTTGAACCACCAAGTCATAGCAACAGCAATCATCCTTGTTTTCAAGTCAGCCATAACTAAATATGATTGCCAGAAATAATTAATTAAATTATATTACATTATATAGTACAGCTCGAATATGAACTTGTTTTCATTAAAGTAAATGTGTGTTGACTCATTTTACCTACATCATTTGAGGTACCACAATCTTATCCAAAAAAAAAAAAAGAATACTTGCAACAATACTCTTATCAAAAAAGAAAACTTGCAAGAAATTTAGTTTACATGTCCATGTATGTAGTAAGTCTCCCCACTGAGTATACAACTATTCCAAACAATTAAACTAGCTAGAATGCAAAGATCCTTTCCTAACTGTACATATTAGCCAATGAGAACCATTTCAATATACTGGATTTTGCTAATGTCACTACAACTTAGTTTTATACACACATATACAAAACGTTAGAAATAGAGGAATATCACCATTTTAGTCAAATCCACAGTGAAGCATTAATCCTTGTTTTATTCTTCATTATTATATACTGGTACTGGGAACCAAGCTTGCATTTAAGGGGCCCATAACTAAAGATATAAAAAAAAATAGGGTTCGAGCAAGATAGGTAAATAGGCAATGCTCATGCAAGACTTGGATGTTTTAACGTTCTTTTCAGTAAGTTTGCTTAAGGTGCATTTGTACCCCTTTCTTCTCTTTTACTACTGCCCTTCTTGAACTTTAACTTTTCAAATTACTCTACTATACAAGTTTTGGTTCAAAACAAAGTGATACTCTATGTTTAACTATCAACAAATGCTAGTAATCACTAGCTTTGGCCAAAACCAAAGTAAAGTATGACTATCTAATGATAACTGGCCCTCTGTGTAATACTCGGTAATCAACATCAAATATGAAAAAAGTTATATCTGAATTCCCTAAACCATGACTGAATAAGATCTCAAATCCACAACAGGATAATAGGAACATGGTGGACACTAATAGGAGGCACCTATTACAACTAATAATATTTTACACATAACAATCACATCAAGAATCAAGATAATTAAGCAACTTAAATGTCTGACAGAATCTATTCCTTCCTTTTATTTTTTTAAGTCAGATTTATGATAAACCATACTACTAAATCAAAAGGTTTTTAAGATATTGCTAACTTTTCCACCACCACTAAATCGATGCTATGGTTTTCTATACTGGTGACTAAAACCAAAAACAACATAAAGGATAAATCACAGTTATCTTTTATTTTTCCTCCCTAAAATATTTGGCTTTACACTACAACAAAACAAAACAATCAAACAAATAGACAAAACTAAAAATAACAACAAAATGTGGGGTAATGAGAAGGAAATGGAGGAGGACCAACACCAACACATACTAAAGGCTAGACAAAAGCAGAGCTGGACGAAGTAGGCTAGACAGAGCAGCACGAGGACACCAATAGTAGCGCAAATGTCTAATAGCTCAAGTGGCTCCTTCAAGGATGCGGCTAGAATTCCTCTCCATTCTCAAGGACAATGACTTAAATTCAAGGCGATTTCCATCCGGGAGAGGTACGTTCCATACGAATGAGGAGGAAGAGTCCGTACTTTAAAATGAGAAAACAGTGAACAATGGAATAGAGCTCTACCCCCTGTGGATGCTCAACCAAACCAAGGAAAAGTTACTATAGGTGGGAATTTCATGTTTTTTCCAACCTGGCTGGCCAAGTAAACATAGTGTTATTCTCTTTATATGCCTGATCATGAATTCATGTATGCATGTGGATGTCGATGCTTGTTATTTGATGTGTTTCACATGTGCTGGTGTAATGTTGTCTATTTACTGAGTTTTTCATACTCACGCTTTCTATGGTTAACATTTTATAGATATTGAAGAAAATGAGACTGATCTATTAGAGGAGTAGCAGATTCTCTGAGGCAACCTCCCACCTGTAACATCCATGTCTTGGGGTCTTTGACTTTTAAGGGTGTATTCTGGCATGTTGTTATGGTGCCTAAGTTGTAGGGCTATAGAAAATATTTTTTATATATATTTATATGCTTATTGTTTGGTATGTATGTAATTAAGAGTTCTTTGTTTATAAAAGTAAATAAATTCTAATATTGGTAGCTTTTGGTAGTTATAGGTGAAAGCATTGTGGAAAGCTAGGTGGTATTTTGAAACTTAGCTAAGTACTAAAATTGTTGACCTTGGGATATGTTAGTCAAAGGATAGAAATGGTATTTATAAAGTTCTTTAAAATTTAGTAAATAGTCTTCTATGGCCATTCACACTCACATCTAGAGCTCAAGCCATTTCTTCTGTCTTTTCCTTCCTCTCGCTCAGTCTGTATACGTATCACCATTTCTTCTTCTCTTTCTTCTTCCTTGACGACTTTTGGGCTTGTCATTGTCTCCTTAGGTGATCTACAAGATGGTATGTACACTTTTTCTTCTTCTGTTCTCCTTCTTTTTTGAAATAAGAAGAACCCTAATTTTGGTTGGGCAAAATTTTCATTTTTAAGGAATGAGTAAGAATTGTTTTGGATCTTGAGCCTTTACTTGTATCTTAGGAAGTATTTATGGTTGGGTACTTGAAGGATGATGCATGATTTTGGAGGGATTTTCGTAAACTAAGAATGTGGGAAGTTCTTCTTCCCTTTAAGAAGAAATTGGCAAATTCAAGGTTAAATTTAATTGTAATTAGTTTTACTGAGGATTGTGGCTTTCTTTTACTATCTATGGGAGAATCTAATTTGGGTAAAACAATAATACAAGAACATGAGTCGTTAAGAGCAACAAATGGAAGAAAGGATGCATTTTTTTTTCTGGTTTTAGGTTGCGGGGCGTGGATCGCCCATTACAATGCGCGGCTAGCAGCAACAGCACCCCTACTGCTACTGCATTTGCTTTGGCCCGCCACAATAGGCATTAGTCAAAATGATGTAGTAAATAGCTTAGGCGAGCAGCAGCTCGCCTAGGCAGGCGAGAGCCTCCATCCTCTTTGGTTTTTGTATTTTATCTCTTGTGTTATAATCTCTTTTGCTTAGGGGACTTCCTTGTAACATCTCTCGCATCTTGTTGGTAGATGGAGGTAATTTTTTTGAGCTGCGATCGAGGTGAGTGGAAATGATTTTCTTTCTCACAAATGCTCATACTGTATTTCTATTAAAAGGGAACTAAGTATGCTTCTACAATGAATTAGGAACATAATTATATTTGTATGGAAGGACCTTGAACCTTAAACTTCTAATTGTCAGTGAATTTTAAGGAAGTTAGTACTACAATAAGGTGAGTATAACAACATCTTTTCCTTTTCAAGCTTGTTCTAAATAATATGGAACTATTAATCTTCCTCTTTTTAAATTGAGATCACAAGTTTATGATAATCTGGTATGTACATCAGCTTATCTCTTTTATGCCATAGATGTGATTGCTAGGAGGATATAAAGATGTTAAGTGTATGTTTGGGAATTGACTAGAATGATAATGGAAGGTGAATTTACCATATCTCAGTAACTTAGTTGTTATATAATTTAAAATGATGAACATTTATAATTTAAAGTGTTGAGGTATGGCACTCATTTATAATTTAAAGTGATGAGGTATGGCACTCATTTATAATATAAAGTGCTAAGATGAAGCACTTAATATAGCACTTAATATAATTTCTTATTGAGATGTGACTTTTATATAGCTTGGCCAAACTAATTCAAGAGTTGAGAGGATTATCAATGAAACAGTATGTTCGTTAACTGGATACTAACGTAGTTATGAATATCAATGGAATTATGGATGTCGATATAATTAATATATTGTTAGAGATCACAAGTTTAATTGTAATTATATTTCTTGTTTTATTGTAAATGTCTTGGACTATTGTGTCATATGTGGCACTCATGGATATTTATGCCATGTGTGGTATTACTAGTGAATTTTATTGTGCTGGGTGATTTGGCACAAATGGAGGTTATTTGGAGGCATAAGGATGGGGTTAGGTATACATATAAGATATATGTATGTCTTTGGCATCTAAGCCAAAATGGGACATAAGGATGGGGCTTATTCATATCTTGGTGACATAAGGATGGAATTACTTATTTATTTTCTTGTTTTACACATTCATCATCTTCAATACTTCCTTTGCACTTAAGAATGGTAATGGATAATTGTTGGAATGGTATATATGGTTGTGGTTAGTAAACTGGAATTCTGTGTGTAGTTATAGTTGATTGTTTGGAATGGAATATATGGCTGTGTTTGTTTATCTTTTATTGGGTAAGCTATGTATTGGAAGTTTACAGTTTGTTATTACTGTTATTATTGACAAAAATCTTGTATTTAAATTCTATGGCTTATTTTTTAAATTAAGGATTATTTGCTGAGTAACTAGATTACTCATTCTACCTTTCTCTTGATGTTTGTACAGAGTTAGTGGCTGAAGTGGACTATCTTCTAGAAGAGAAGCAACCTTCCTTTGCACCAACCCACCCTTGACCCTAGGTTAGTCCTCGAGGTTTTAGGACGTCTCTCCTGTGTATTCTAGTAGTCGCTCTGTGATCTCGTAAGCCACCTATGATGTTTGTATGTAATTTTGGGTTATAGGTCCTGGGTTATGGTTGTAATACGCACCAATTTTATGATCATGTGATTTACGGTATTATGATTTTTATAATAAAATTTTTTATTATTTTAATAGCATTATTTTGTAGCGTTATTTAGTATCATTATTTTTAATTCATTATTTTAATGGAATTAAATTACCATTTTAATTTCCATATTTATTTTATTCTTTTGAAATATTATTTATGAAAATTGAGATAAATAACTAAATCGAGTATTTTATTGTGGGAGGTACTTTTGAGATTTGAGGAAAGATGAGAGGAAGAAAAAAATTAAATGAAATCAATATAATTATTGAGGAATAAATTATATCTGGACTACTCGAGTTTAAGGCATCTGGGTATGGGTACCTGTGGATATCAAGTGACCCACCACCCTTTAAGCTCTTCTCTCTGTCTCTTTCCTCTCTCATTTGGGCGTCGATGTCTTCATAGGGGAGTAAGAGGAAGTTGATTTTCTCTCAACTTTCATCACCCTTCCTTCTATTTCTTCCGAAGAATCTTGCTTTTCCAGTTATTTTGCATTCAGTGGAGTTGCTGGAGCTAGAGGTAAGCTTCATCTTCCTCCTTTTTTCCTTTTTCCTCCATTGTTGCCATTAATGAAGAAAATGGGTTTTTGGTTGGTTTTTGCTATACAATTGGTTTCCTTTGCTTCTTTCTTTTGATTTTTGCTTGGAAATGGTGAAACACAACTAATTTGGAAGAGTAAAAGTGGTTTCATGGAAGGAAAAGTTGAAAGTGCATTTTAAAGAGAATATGGTGACTTTTCAATAAACCCATGGAATCCCTTTTATTCTTGTTTGTTGGAGGGGTTTTGATTATCATAACTCACTCTTGAAAACCTATATGAAAGAAAGAGTCAAAAGGGAAAGGAAAGGGATGAAAATGGTGAAGTTTGGTGGATTTTTAGGGCAAATCTCAGACAGGGCAGCAAGCTCCAAGACATGGCACCCAGGCGCCAGGGTTTTTATGGTTTTGTGGGTTTAGTGCCCAAGCACCAAGTGGCAGAGACAATATGCCTCTTTCTAGTGGTACTGGGGCACCTAAGTGCCCACTCTGGCTCCCAGGCACCCTAGGGGTACAAGGAGAGTTGTGTGTTTTCAAGGGAAAATGGGACTTTTTATGTATTAAGACTTTGGGGTTTGGTTTCATGTAGTTTCGGGGGATTTGTTGGCTATGCTTCTCGGATTTCCTCCATGGTAAATCTTTGACGTCATTAAGGTGAGTGGGTGACCTTGCTATTTGAGTTTTTACTAAAATTGCTCAAGTTCAATATAAACCTCATTCACACCATAGTTGGAAATAAATTAATGAAATTCCCTAGTTAGTAGTATTAACTAGATTGGAGAATTTCTTTGGATGATTGTGGGATTTACTTTGTGATTGGGAGTTTAATTGTTATTTCTACTTAAAGTGGTGAGTTGATGTGTTATGTGCTATGTTGTGTTTGTGTGAATGCATTACGTAAACAAAGGAAAAGGGAAAAAAAAGAATTATGTGGGAATGTAGACCTACGAAAAGGAACCAACTAGTAACCCAAGGATATGGTTATTCTTGAGAAGAACATCGAAAATCAGGAATAGAGGGGTAGACCTCTGGAATGAAACCATTGAGCAATTATTGTCTGAGAGGAAATTTCAGACAGAGTCTCAATGAGGTAAGTGCAAGAAATACATTGCATATTATTGTTTGGATATTCGAACCATAAGAGGGAACCGGCTAGTAACCCAAGAATGTAGTTATTCCTGGGAAGAACGTCAAAAAGTGGGAACAAATGGGTGGACCTCTAGAATAAACCAGTTGAGCAATTATAGTCCGAAGAAAAATTCCAGACAGAGTCTCAATGTGATAAGTATGAGAAAAACATAGCATATGATTGTTGCATAATGTATTTCAGTGTGGATGCTTACTTATGTTTTTATGTGCTTTAGAATTGTTTTACGAGTTGCTTTGTGAGAATGTAGACTTGCATAAGTGCCGCAGGTTATGGTTGCACAGTACGGTACGCTTTATATATATTCTTTCGTACTTATATGTGTTGATGGTGTTCACTCTGATTATGGTTGTGATTCTAATATTTGTACTTGTGCTTTGTTTTATTGTACAATCACCTGCTCACTGAGTTCTGATAAACTCACACTCTCTGTTGTTATCTTTTTCAGATTTAACAGCTGAGGAGGATGGAAAACTGCTGGAATTTAGCAGCTTGGAGTTATACTCCATTTTTTATTGTAGGGTTCTTAATGAACCAATTTTTGGATGATATGCCAATAGAATCACTCTGTAATCCTTTAGGCCACCTAGGTCCTATTATACTTTAGGGGTTTATTTATTTGGCTACAATTTGCTTTGCATATTGGTTGTAAATATATTTCCTGATGTTATAGGAATTAAGCAAAAAGTATTATATAAATCTATTTCTATTGTAAATTTACGTTTTTCTTAGTTGTGGATATTAGGCTATTCATGGAAATTATGGGCTACCATTGAGGTATACCCTAACATATATGTTAAGTCACATGCTCATTTTTTAGGGCGTTGCAATGGTTTACTCTTTAGAAGGTTGAATTTGGTGAAATAACATTCTCTATATGATATTTTTATGATTGGATGTTAAGATGGAAATTGAATTATTTTTACTTTCATCAAAGTTATTTAGAAAATGGTATTTTCTAAACATGTTCCATTGTTGGTTCATATGGTACATTGTAAATATTTGGTTATTGTATTGTGTGGTACAAGCTTACAGGATAAGGGTAACCTTACCCCTGTATCGATCACTGGCCAGGTTTTGGGCTATGACACCACCCTTAGGTCAATGTTTGGTTTGTAAGAGTTTTGTCTAGAATGCTCTATAGTAGTATAGGTCACCTTGGTCTTGGGTCGGTTGTAAAGAGGTGGTCAGACGTTGCATTATTTAAATATATTTGTATGTATTGACAAAAAAAATTACTTGAATATGATGTTAGACAAATTTTCAAATGGAATGTAAATTATTTCTTTTACTCATACATAGGTTTTGAGATGTATTTACATATAGTTAGTTTAGGCTTATAGATTTTGAGAAGGTACATCCCTGGATTTCGTGCCGGTCACGTGTCTAGGTTTTGGAGTGCGACATATATATATATATATATATATATTTATGTGTATATATATATATATATATAGAGAGAGAGAGAGAGAGAGAGAGAGAGAGAGAGAGAGAAGGAAGAAAGATTAATCATGCCAATAAAAATCCAAAATAAAATTATGATCAATCACAACTCACAAGAATAAATATTTGTTGGGCATGAACACAAAATTCTATAAACAAACATTATTAAAAATGTCCTATAAATAATTATGTCTAACTAGATTATAACAACTTTAAGAAGTACAAATTTTTTAAATCTACAAGAAGTTAACACATAATCCTCAAGTTTACAAGGAAGCTATCACAAAAATAAAATTTTCAAGCATCTAGGACAATAAAAATAGTACTCAATGGACCCTAAAATGCATACAAACCATCAACTAACTTCTCCTAACAAATACCCGGTCAACTAAATACAAAGTGACCAATGGGGGGTTAGGTCTTGCAAAAAGAGCTAGTTCTTCACAAGGTGACCAACTCATATTTGAATCTTCACTAGAAGATATACCCATCGTTAATGTCTGACAACACCTTGAAACAAGTCAATCATCTACTTTTCTAGAAACCACAGAAAATGAGTTAGGTTGAGCAAAATGGGCGTCCAAATAGGAGTGGCCCAAGCCCAATGATATTCTAAATGTCAAATTTTTGGTCAAGAATAGATGAAATTACGGAAGACATTTGCAAAAAGATTGAAGAAAGTTTTTGTAAAATTAATGAAGAAATAAATATATGCATAGAAGAAAATCCAATGACTTCTTGTGAAATAAATTAAGTGTTTAGATGACATAAAAATCTTTTTAAGAAACTATATTTAAAAATGATCATGATTATCAATCCAATGATAAGACAGAGTTGTATCTAGAATAAGTATTTGTTACAAATATTTAAGTATTATATATTTTATAAAATAATTGAATAGCAAATATCTAAAAGAAATTTCTGAGTCTCATCAAATATATTCAAAACATACACAACAAAATGAATGGATTACAAACTGTGGAACAAACATGCAATAGTATACTTTTTTATTTTATTTTATTTTACTTTGTGGTTGATGAATAAATTTTTTTTTTGACAAAATAGAAATTCTTTCCATTAAAATAGTACTAAACTAGGGTTACATAAGATTTTTTAAGACTTAAAGATCAACTATTACATTATAAGCCTAAACTTATGGTAAAATAAGATACATAATTTATGGTAATATATCCTAAAAACAGTATCAAAACCTACACAACAACACAAGAAGACTACACATAGGTAACACACCCATAAATTCTAAATCAAAGCTGGTCTAATTAGAAACAATACACTCCAAAACCCTAAATCAAAACTGGTCTTCTAGTGAGCCACCACAGAGGATTTGTCATTCCCTTCACTTCTTCAGAGGATCTCGGCCCAAAGGCATCAACGAGTTGTCAGAAAGAGGTGATATTGGAGTAGATCTAGAAAAATCCAACGTCCACCACCTGTGGCCACGAGAGAGGTGAGATGGCACTGGTAGATAGAGGTGAGAGGGCGTTGTTGGGATTCGATATTTCCAAAAGAAAAATCTTCCAATAAAGAGAGGAAATCTTCTTTTAAAAAAAAAAAGAGAAGGGAGAAACTCTCTCAGGGAAGAGAGGGGAAAAGAAGAGAAGTTGGGGGAAAAGAAGGGTGGGACTACCTCAATTGTGGCATCTTTGTGAAGAGAAACCCAAACAAAGGTGAGAGCAAGGGAGTAGTTTTTTTTCCTGATTCACCGTTATGTTCCTTTGGGCCTATGAATAATTTCTTATGAAGGGATAAGAATACCTAAATTGCTCATTAGCACTTTTTTGTTATAATGGGCTCCAATTAGCTCATTGTAGGAGTCTTTCCTCTTCTTTTGTAGAAGTTTTCCCCTGCCTTCGTGAGAGTTTTCTTGCTTTCTATTTTTTTGTAGCAGTGCTGACCCCCCTTTTCTATTGAAAGTGCCAATTCTGGAGGCCGATTCTATCTTCACTTTGTTGTGGATTCTTCCTCCCCTGCCTCATCCCTTTCTAGTGCTGCCATCTTTCCCATTGTCTCACTCGCGGAGTTTATCAGTGATACTTTGTGGAGAAAAAACAAAGAGACGGTGAAAACGACGTTGTTGCTGCTCTAGACGCTGGTCCTTCCCAATACTGACTATCTTCTCAAGCCTAAGAGAGTGGATGGAGGAACATAGAGAGAAGATCGACCGCCATCGACCGCCATCATCCAGTCAGCGTCTTCCCTCATTGCTTTCCTTCTTCTTCCTGTCGCTGATGCTGCCCCTTTTCCCCTGATGCTATCTAATGCCTACCCCCTCCCTTTGAAGTCCGGAAGCTAGCGAGAAGTTCCAAAACACTGCCTAACACTTGCTTTTCACGCCAATGATGGATCCTCTAACGCTGCTTGGCTTGCTTATGGCTTCAGCAGAAGGGTAGGTGGGACAGGGTCAGCAGCTTCCCATGGCTCTAGGTGGGTAGAAGAAGCTAGACTCTCGGACCTTCATCTCCTATTTTTTTTCTTTTTCTGTGGTTCATTTAAAAAAAAACTTATTAGGCCTCACAAGCCCATTAGGTTTCTATAGCTCTTTTGGGTTAGGCTTTTAAGCTTAACTCTCTTGGTCTAGGGGTGTATTTCCTCTTTTACGACCTATGTACTTTTTAGGGTGCGTTATCTTAAATTTATGTACCTATTATCCCATGAGTTCAGTTCTAAAATGTAATTATGTTATTGTCACGACCCAAATTCCGGGCACGTGACCGGCACGGTGACACGAATCCTATGTCACCGTAAGACTAATTAACAACTCTATTTCTACCCTTTTTATGTTATTCATATAAAATATTTAGCGTACATAAATAGAGAAAAATCAGAGTTTGAAAAAAAAAAAATATATATATATATATAATATAGATTAATATTTAGGAAATAGCATTTAAATATGAATAATTATTAATTAAGGTTAATATTAATTAAATTTAATTTAATTTATGAATGAATACTACTTAAAATAAATATATATAAAAAATAGCAATTCATACAATTCTAATGTTTCAAAAAAAATAAATTATGATATTTCATTCATTCTCAAAGTCACATTAACATAAATAAACCCCGTAGTTTTAAATCTCGATTTCTACCATAATTCGTATCATAAATTCTCAAAATAAATCTTCAAATTTGAATCAAATTAAATACAATAAATAAAGTAGTTTAACTACCCGAGAACCCCCTAGATGTCCTAGTTGACCACAGAGCTTCCTAAACTTAACAAAAATAAAATACTAATAATATGAGACCCACCCAACAATAGGATAGTCCAACGGCAACTACTCCTCTAGCGGGAGATTCTCCTTCACTATCTGATCTGAAAAGGGAAAATCAACGAGTGTGAGATAATAATCCCAGTGAGCGAGCCAATCCCCGCCCTAATAAAATCCGCTATGCAAAAGTAATAAAATAAAAAGCACAGGTAAAAATTATAAAATCACAAGGAAAGATACACATCAAAGAATTGCAAATCAATCCAACAATTCAGACCAACGGAACTAGTACTCGTCAATGGCAAAATATCCGGGAGCGCCCGTAGGCTCGCTCAACCAATCTCATCATATCCGGGAGCGCCCGTAGGCTCGCTCAACCAATTTCCTCAATTTCATCAACCCGCCATGACGCACAACCTCATCAGCAACGGTCAGGACGCCTCACGAATTAAATCAGGGCTCATCTCCCCTACCAAAGGAATCGTTGTCTCTACTCTCAGAGGTCAAGTCATCCTATTACCCGGATTTCTCGCTTGACATGAGAAATGGTACTATCCCGCCCAAACACAAACAATATTCATCCAATATAATAAAATACAACATCATAAATCATCAAGTATAAATCTCTAGATAATTTCAATTATCTCAAATCTCAACCATCTCATAAATCACATGTGCATCCTTCTTCCTAACCAATAATAATAATAATAATTATTATTATTATTATTATTATTATTATCATCATCAATCATATTTCCACCATAGTCATTACCTATCTTTATACCTCATTACTTTAACACTTAAGATAATATTAAAGAAGGGTTAGTTCACTCACCTGGGTTCCTTGCTAAACCATAGCATGACATTCCAAGATTCTTCGGTAATGTGCCGGATTTTCCTATCGCATGTTTTGAAAGACAAACTTTGCAATTAAAACAGAAAATTATTTTATTTCAGTTTTCTAACCTCCGTGTACTGTTTCGGCCATATCTCTCAAACGGTAGGGAGTTTTCAAACGGTTTTAGATTTTTTGGAAAATAGACGGAAAGAGCTTTCCGTGCATAGGTAATTTGAAAATTTTGGAGTTTTCTAGAGAGACATATGGTCGTTTTAATTTTCAGAAAAATTGTTCCAGAATTTCCGAAAATAAATGTTCTTACCTTGTTTTAATTCTTGCTATAGATGAAACCCCTTTGAGTTTTGTTTGGGCATGGAATGTGCAAATCCTAGGACTATGTGAAGGCTTAATTTCTTCTTGCTTATTAGCTGTTAACTCCACTTGAGCTTCCCAATATTGAAAATTGAGTGTTGATGTTTAGAAAAAAAGGATTAGCCGAGAGAGTGTGCTTGTGGGAGGGATTAGTTTGGTTGAGTATGTATTTGTTCTAGGGTTTCTAACTTAGTTTAACATAGATCAATTTAATTGTTTAAATTTAAATAGATTTTGTTATTCAAATTTTAGATTATTCTAATTAAAAATAATATGTTTAATTCAGATTTCAAAAAAAACTTTCTTTTTTTCAGATTTCATATTGGGATAATTTATCCTTCAATTTAATGTCTAATTAGATTGGTTAGCTTGGATAATTATCTAATTTCCTTATTTAATCTTTTGCATTATCCTTTAACCATTGCTACTACTATTTATATTATATGTATATTATTTTGTTTGGTTAATTTTGATTTGTTTTAATTACTATTACTAATATCTATTTAATTATTCCTTATAGTCTTTCGAAATCCCTGTTGCTCATAGGATTAGTATTCTAGTTGATTAATTTATCAACTTGTATTTTTATTAATTTCTTTTTGTTCAAATTTCAAAATTCAACCTTAAACGCCCAATCCTAGATTATGTAAATCTAAGATCTTACTTCAAATGTTGTAAGGTATATTTCAGATTTTTCTTTTTCATTTTTTTTCGTAATTCATTAAATTTTTCTTTTTAGACATTTTTTGTATAAGACTATTTCTTAATTACAACTATATATTCTAAAAATAATATCTAGAGTTTTAGAAATTAATTTCCATTTTCTATTTCACAACAAGGTCCCTATAATTTTGTCCATCTATTCCTATACTTTGTACACATTTTTGCTACACCCCACAAAATTCTAAAATCTTTCATTTTAGTCCCTGCGAGTTTCACTTTAGTCCATGTATGGTCTAACATCACACATTGCTAGCCTACAGCCTAAAATCACATATCTAAGCATCATCACATTATACAATAATATCAAACACACATATTGCACACAAAATTTGCAATTTCAACACTTGTAAAATCAAATTCATTATTTAAGTAGAAAATAAAATAGCGGGTATTACAGTTATCTTAAGATCCTATATTATCTCATGTATCTCAGGATTATTTCCTTTATGCATTAAATAGAAAAAATTTTCATTTGTCCAAAGAAAAAAAGATATTAAATGGGTGTTTGAAAATTTGTTGGATAAACTTAAGTTTGAACAAAATTAATTTTTAGAATTAATTTTGAGCAGAATTAATTTTGCATAAACGTGATTTATGTTTGGAAACTGCTATCAGAAAATTGATTTTGGAAAATAAATTTCATTTAGATATTGGTTAGAAGAAATATTTTTGAATGTGTAATTATCAGAAAGTGTATGAATATCATATTATTTTATTTTATTTATCCTTATTTAATTTTCCATATCAAGTTAAATACAAAAAAATGTAATTAAAAATAGATGTCATAATTTTTTTAATTTAAACTATGTAATTACATCAATGATTAAATAATTTTCTATTTTTTTTTTCTCAATGTGTAGGCTACAAGTGAGCCCGAAATGAACTAATTATAAAATAAATTATTAATTAATTTTTAAGTAATAATTAAGTTTTAGATAAAATAAACTAAATATCCATTATAATTCAAATAAACTAAGTATCCATTGTTTTAATTTCACCATTTACCCAAAAATTTTCTATTTATTCACTTAGGTCCCTAGCTAAAATTTTTCTTTTGTCCTTTGCTTGATATAAACACTTTTATTACTTTATCTAGGTTCCTAATTTGAGAATATATTTTATTTTTTGTTAAAATTAACCCTTATAAACTTTTTAATATATTCACTTTGGTCCCTACTCTGCATTATCACGTATTTTCTTTCTCTCTCGTTCTCTCTCTCTCTCTCTCTCTCTCTCTCTCTCTCTCTCTCTCTTTCATTTCTCATCTCACTTGTTTCACACACACAAAGATGCATGCACACAAGGGAAGGGTGACAGATGATGACGACGACAAAGGTAAGCCCCTTCACTTTTCTCTCTCTCTCTCTCTCTCTCTCTCTCTCTCTCTCTCTCTCTCTCTCTCTCTCTCTCTGTTTTGAGTGCCCTATAACAGAGGGATCGCGTGCCCCAAAACCAAGCTTCAACCAAGCCATTCTCTCATTTCCTTCTTTTCGGCTTCTTCCTCTTTTCCTTCGAGAGTGCGCACACATAAAGGGAAGGGTATCACAAGAAACACAAAGAAGGTATCACGGTGAGAATCAATTTTGTGGGAGAGAAGCTGGAACTTTGAGCGTTGGACAAAACCTAGGTTTTGTGGAGGAGAATCGATTCACTAGAGGCATGCCACAGAATCAAACAACACCATTTTCATGCTACCGCGATTATGAAGCCTTCAACGCCTGTTCACTCCTCACGGACGCATAACCAAACACCCACTAAATAGCTTTCTCCAATAAGTTCAGCAGTCTCTTAAAATGCAGTTGTGTTAAAACTTAGTAATGAGAGTTTGTCGCCCATTGTGGTTTCACCAAACTTGAATGCAGATTAATCGACATCCGTAATTTGATGCACGGATACCGGATGATTGTTTACAACAAAAAAAAATCACTTTTAATTTTGAGCGTTATACAATTTGTCCCTTTAAAAGTTGACAACATATTTCTCTGAAGTTCCGTCCCATTAATGACACACAAAATTACACAAACATTATATATAACAATATTAGTAAAGAAATTAAATAAAAGTAATTTTTTCTCTTTGTTACCCGAAAAACAAAGTAATCCTAGCATACCCAATTTTTTTGGGTCTTAATAATATGATGAATATGCTTTTTTTCGTTAATTTTTTAATATGTTATTTTACTTAAAATAGAAATATTAAAAAAAAGAGTGGAAGATTATGTAAAAAAGGATATAGAATTTTTTTTTTTTTAACTTTTATGGTATATAATGGTAAAATAACTTCTTATTCCTAAGAACAAAAACCATTCCTTTCCATGTAGGAAATAAGATTTCGACAACTAAACAAAAGAATATTAGTTATCTCATTATTAGCTTCAATTTCAGCAACCAAACACAACATAAATATTCAATTTTATACAACATAAACCCTTTTCCGTTAAAACTCTATGTCACATGTTTATATAGGTTAAAAGAGATCAAATGAAAACAACAATGGAACTCTTTTTTTTTTTTTGTCCTTTGGAATGACTAGCCAAATGTAATTTTGGATTAAATTTGATCCGTATGATGTCCGAATTTTTTATAAATAAATAAATAAAAGCATTATGTCGTACAACATTAAAAATTAAGGGGGTCTATTATTTACCTTCAAAAATTAAAGAAATAAATTGCGCACTCTTAAATTTTAGAAGGATTGTTTGCACTTTGGTCCCTTTTTTCCTTAATGGTAATAATATTCTTGTCCTTGTATAGTTTTTATCAAAACAAAAAACATATATAGAGTTGTTTCATATATGAGCAAGATAAATCAAATCGTGCATTGTTTTTTGGGACTATGAAATCGTTGAAGTAGAAATGCGTATTCATTGAAAAAGCCCATCTTTGGCCCAAGAAAAAGCCCATCTTTAGTAAGAAAAATGAATACCTAGAAGCAAACATTGAAATTTTTTTTCGACCAAAAAAGAGAATCGAATATTTTGTCGTTAATATATTTTTTCATAAATTAATAATTGATCCCAAAAGATCACAGTCACTTTTAAGTTAATCTTAAAAAATTAAGTATCTCAAATTTTATTCTAAAAATTTATGTTTATTTTAATTTTGGTTTTTCGTTTGTTAAAATTAGTTTTGGCAATGAAAAATTTAAAATTTGACAACAATAAATTTGAGAATTTAAAAAACAAAAGTTACTTAATTAATACAAAGGCAAAAATATTATTCATGTTTCCTAAAGTTTGACCCATTTTACACTTATATCTGAGAACTTTATTTCATATCAAATAAAATTTATATATTTTCAAATGAATTTTAATTATGCCCTTGAACTTAACGTAAATGCTGATATGACATACCATCTTATATGCAACAATGTCAAATCATCCACACTAAATGTTTCATATTAGATATCAATTTAAAATGACTAAAATAACCATATGAATCCTATAAAATCCCTCCTTTTTTGTCATTAATGAAGGTTTACAAAGTTACTTTGGTCATTTTAATTTGATATCTAACGTAGCACATCTAAAGTAGATAATTTGACATTGACATATATAAAATAAGATATCATATGAGCATCTAAATGAAAATATTTAAATTTTTATAAATTAAATTAAGACAATTATAATTTTTAAAGACTAAATTAATAACTTAGTATAATTTTTTATAATCAAATTAGAGAAGGTTTCTCAACTAATATAATTAAGGAACCCAAAACAAAACAAAACAAAAATCCATGCTTGATCGTTCAATATGATATTTCTTTCCATTATATGATTGATAATATGTCTATATCTTCCTGCATTAAACGTTGCCTATTCAGATAACAGTGCCAAAAACTGTTGCATATATGTTTTTGTAAATATTTTTTTAGTAATTCTAGTTTAGTCATCGATTTCGATTTCTTTTTTTTTAAAAATAGATAAATTTAATTTATTAACAATTGTAAATTATTTTAATAGTAAAAATGAATATAATCAATTATAAATAGGTCCAATCATTTATATTCTTTATTTATTTATTTATTTATTTGACTTTATTCATTTTTCTCTTAAATAAACTAACTGTTGCTTATTGGACCACGTCACAGGATGCAATGGGCAGCGGCCATTTTTTGTCCCACCAATAGATTCATAAAAGATTTATATTTAGATCGAATATATGCTATCAACAAATTACACCTACTTCGAATTAATAATAAAATATATAATTCTAATACCATTTTCTTATACTATATGACTAACTTATATATTTATAGATCATACTGCAATAGCATTGTTTATCTAAACTGGCTCTTTTTTTTTTTGGGTTACATCTAATAAAATGGCTCGTTTATTATATATGATATAATCAAGTGTTTAAATTTCAAAAATTTTACTAATTGCTCAAATCCCGTCAAGATTAGATCACATTTAGTGTCTCAAATGCTTATTTCAAAAAGTGTTATAGCTTTTACATATTTTATATATTTCCTAATTTTTTAATGAAAAATTTCAGGTGCTCATAATGAACGGTATTTTTTGGGGTAAAAAAGCAACGATATTTTTTGCAATTGGTAATCATATTAAAAATTTATTTGGTAATTAATAATAACACCAACTATGTAATAATAATAATTATAATAATAATACCAATTGATTATTATATTGATATATTTTAATAAAAATTTCTTTGCAAACAAATGAAAAGTCTCAATAACCTAGCAATGAGAGGCAAGGTGGCAGCATCCAAGTATTCCCCATTTGTCACGTTTATTTGATTATTTATATACCATTGAAATTGGAATATCATAATTTGTACGCAATGAAAAATATCTTGTCTTTTATTTTTATTAGTTAATTTGTGAGTAAATTACTAATTTAATTCTTGAAAGATTATATTTGTGCCACTTTAGTCCCTAAAAGATCAATGATCTCAATTGAATTATTAAAAAATTATATTTATCTCAATTTGGCACTTTCACAATTCACTGCTAACCTAACAAATTTACTATTGCTAAATCATAAATTTCTTGACAATTATTTGATAAATAAAGCGACCAAATTGAAATAAGTATTATTTTTTATAGACTAAGTTAAAACTCTTAAATCTTTTCTAAGAATTAAATTGAGATAATTATAATTTTTAATAACTAAATTAGTAATTTACCTATTCAAATTATGTTTAAAAGATATATTTTTTTTATAAAAAATATTATTTTGGTGATAATATATTATCTTTCTGATTTTGAAGGGACTAATATTCGAAAATAGATCTTCTGCTTGGCTTTGAAAGCCAAATAAATTATTTGCCATATCTAAATTGTTAATTTTCTTATTTAGACTATTGATTTTAAAAATTAATTGCTTATATTTTAAGATATTTTTATTTTTTTAATTTTTTTAAAATATCATCATAAAATTTGCCCCTTTAACTTTAAAAATTATAAAATTAATCGTTTAAATGAGTCAAATATTTTACTTGACTTTTAAAGTGAAACAAAGAATTTATTTACCTAATATTCTAAGAAGAGGAGCCAAAGGCAAAGGGGTTGTTGGGGGCAAAGAAATATCTGAGCTGAGACTTAGCCCAAAATGGAATAGTAACAGGAAAAGATTTGGTATTTTAAGAATTATTAGCCCAAAGGGGAAAGGGTACTACATTGGATATATGTTGTTGGGATAATTATGGGAGTGTGGATGGAAAGGATGGATCTGGTGTTGCTGTCTTATCTCTCTGTTCAATCAACTTCTTTTTTTTGGTAAACTGTCCAATCAACTTCTGTTTCGTAATCATTCACTAAAATTGGAAAGACGCAAAATAAAACATTAAATTAAAATAAAAATAAATGAAAGGTCCATATTTGTGTGCGTTTAATTATTCATAATATGATGTGGCGTTGGTTAGTTGGCTTCATTGATTATTGACAAGATGTGATGTCTCCATTAAGGTTTCTCTCTCCTCTTCACTCTCCCACTTGTTCCTCATTTGTCAATTTCATCAAATATTGCGCTCCCTCTTCTGCCCTTTTCGGCAATTAAATAGTATCCTTTCGTTAAAAAAATAATTATTATAACGCAAAAATATTATTTATGCTTTTAAATTTTGGTTCTTGTTTTAACTATAATTTAAAATTTTATTTTGTAATTAATTATAATATATATATTTTTAATTAATTTTAATTATACATGTAAGTCTAATGTCATTTAAATATTTAATAATAAATGTTAATGTAGTATCTAATCTTACATGCGTCAGCTCTATTAATTTATTATGGCTTTGCCACATAAGATTGAAATTGATAATGACCCAAACAGTCAAATTTAATATGAAGTAAAACAATTCGATATAAATTAAAATAATTATTATTTTGGTCATTACCAATTTCAATTTAACATGGCAAAGTCAAATCAGCAAGTGAAGACGTGTGTAAAATAAAATGTTATGTCAATATTTGTTATTAAATATTTGGACAACACTAGGCTCATAGGTATAATCGAAATTAATTAAAAATATATGAGTTATAATTGACACGAAATAAAAGGTATGGGTTATAATAGTCTATTTGGTTCGCAGTATAGAGTAAGAATAGAAAAGAAAAAAGAATAAAAAAGATAAAAGGAAAAAATTTCTTTGGTCTGGGATGGAAAAGTGAATAAGAAATGGAAAAAAATTTTGTTTGGTGTGCAAATTTAGTAAATTACCCCTCAATTAAATTTTTTTTAAAAAAAATATTTGTCTTTTCTCTGTCCTCTTCAGTCGTTCAGATCATCCTCTCTCACTCTTAGCAATCACGAGTCGTTCTCTCTGTCTTCTCCCTCACTGATGTTCTCTCTCCGGTGGCATCGATTCTTCTCCAATGTTGATGGAAGAGAGAGAACACCCATCTCTGGCATCATTGTTCTTCTTTTTCTGATTTAGGTTTTATGATTTCATTTTCTAATTTCTGATTTCATTTTGTTTTGGTTCTTGATTTCGTTTGTTTCTATGTGTCTCTCCATCGTCCTCAATTGATTTCTGTCTCTTTGATTTTTTTTTCACTGTCACCACTCTCTCGCTACCATCACCAATTCCTCTACATGTCAACAATGGTGGTCAAGTGGTAGTCGGCGATGGCTCACGATGGCAGGAGGCGAAACATATCCAGTAAGAGTTATGTTCTCAATTTCTTTGTTTCTCCTGTCTCGCTCTGTCTCTAGTCATCCTGTGTTTTTCTCTCTGAATGATGATGATGACTAAATGAAGGGTAAGGAAACACAGGCAAATTAGTCAAGGGCAATCAAGGAATTTCTACCCTTTTTCATTTGGTGAGAGGAATTTTCTACTGAGTCTTCGAAGGAAACATTAGTACTGTTAAAAATGGAAAATAGTACCGAATGGAACATATGCCTTCTGTTGGAAATTGCGAACCAAACGGAGGACGCAACACTATTGCTAGGAATGGAAGGCTCTTTTCCAGATGGAATACCCAACCAAACGGACTGGAATTGAAACATAAGTCAAAGTTTATGAGCATGAATAGTACTTTTAACATTATTATAAATGTTATATTTGTTTTTATATTTTTTTAGTAAATTATTAATTTCGTTCCTAAATGATTACAATTTTTTGAATTTATTTTTTGAAAGACCAAATGTTTGTTTGTTTCAATTGGATCCCTTTTTTTGTTAAAATAACTTTTAGCAACAAAAATTTTAAGATTGAGAAACAAATGATTTTGTGATCTAGCAAAAAAAAAAGGACCAAATAGAGACAAATATAATCTTTTGTAGGTGAAATGGAGATACTTGATTATTCAAAGACTAAATTAAAAAATTTATAATCTTCCAAAGACGACATAAATAATTTACTTTGATTTAATAGCAAGTCTGTAAACTGTGGGTGTGTTTGACAAAAATAGTTTATAAGTTAGTTTATTGAATTAGAAGTATTTGATAAAAGTAGTTGTTGAATTAACTGATAGATGTAAAATGATATTAAAAAGACATATATTTTATAATCCCAAAATAATATAAATAAACATATCATTTTTGTTTTTCAAGTAAATTAATTTAAATTATTATATATATAATTAATTAAAAATATATATTATTATATTATTATATATAAATATATTATATATTTTATAATATATAGACATTATATATATATATATATATAAGACGACAAAAAGAAGAAGACAACAGACGACAATAGATGATGACAGACGACGGAGAAGATAGAGGGAGTTGCTAATGAATCATAAGGGTATAATGGATATTTTGATAAAATGATAAGGGTAAAATAGAAAAAAAAAGTACATAAACTATAACATACTCAAAGCAATGTTTTAAAATAAACTATAAGGTACTAAATAATCTCATTCATCAAACATTTTTAACAAGCTTATAAGTTAACCAAATAAATTATAAAGTAGCTAAAAGTGTTAGCCAAACATAGTCTATGATAGCTAGAACCATTATTGAGGAATTATATTAGCACAACAATAATAGAATATGTAATATCAGTGACAATTATTGCAACAAATTCTTGAAAAAAATTAATAAACTAATTAATATAATATAAGTGATTCAAAGAAAATTTTTTTAGTAAACTTATTTTTTGGTCCTTAAAAATATATTACAATGATGGTTTGGTTCTTAAAAAATGGTAATTAATAACTTTAATTCTTAAATTTTGAAATTATTATATAAAATTGTCCAAAAGTTAACCATGATATCATAATCAACATTCTTTGTTGATATGTACTATTTGTCAGCATGATAATAACGTAGAGTGACTTAACATCTTAATATGCTAATATGACAAATTACTTTCATTCTTGAATTTTGAAATTTTTTAATAATAGGGTCCCTCCATTAATTAATCGCCTTGACAAATGATGGATGGAAAGATATTTTGTGTAACGATTTCAAAATTTATGAATTTAAGTGTTTAGTGGAAGTGTGTTGAATCAAGAGTATATAGTAAGCATCTTTATTATAGATGCTTTATTCTGTCTCCACTTATAAAAAGTCAAGTCAACACAATAGGCATTGTGATGCGAAGAGCTTTGCTTGAAGAAATAAAGAGAACGTGTATTACAGAAACCCTAGGGGAGCCACCAACTCCAACTACCGCCCATGTACGATCCATACGAGATTTGATCAATTGTCCATCCTACCTCCTCTACGTTCTTGACAGCCCATCTTTGTTTCAGTAGAGTTTCAATGGCATGTTCTAGTCCATACGATTTGATTAAGCCCTGAAAAATCAAGAATCTGCTTCTTCTTCAATGATTTTTAAGGACCAAAATATAGGTTTGCTCAAAAACAATTTGGGGCATAATAGTATAACATGAGTAGATTTAGATAGGATGAAATCGTGTGATTTGAAATTCTTTTTGATGAGACATGGAAAGAAATGAAAAAACTACTTGATTATATATATTGTTTGTTGGAAATAATTTAGACCATCAAAGAAAAATTCTAGGCAAAATAACCATAGTACCCACTGATGATGTATAAAAAATAATTATATTCCTAGATACAAGGGAAATAAAATAAAATTTTATCTTTCAAGCTAGACAGAATTATGGCATAAATTTCATAATATTACAAATTCATACAAACAAAAAAAGAAATTTTCATCCTTGGTCTATCAAAAGTCTTTTTCATGAATACATGATTGGAAAGTGATGTTTTTGCACAAATGATGTGTAATTATTTTTCACAATATGCCATTATATGTCCATACGTTATCATTGTTATCTTGAACAAGTGAATTACTATTGAACAAATTACAGTCTATCTTGTATTCACCAAAACAATCTTAATTGTTAGCATATATATATAGCATCATTTTAATTGAAAAGTCTAAACAATAATAATATTGACAAACACTAAGGTTATCTCTATGATATATATCATTGAATGGCAGAAACATTGTTTTGGTTCAAATGATTTAATACTTGTTCTCTTTAAATAAAGAATTGAGTTTAAGTTTATAAGTTGATAAAATCAAAGCTATAAAAAATTTTCACTTCTAGAATCTCACCTACCTCAGAGTAGTTTGAGTTTTTGATACTGATATCTTTAAAAAAGTATCTTTCAGTGTTTCACGATTGATAATTATTCCTGATAAAACAGTCACTTGATAATGTATAATATTGGATAAAAGATGGATATCAAGATACGTTAGAATGATAGCCTACCCCACCTATTTTCTTCATATGTTTGTAACATATATGAATTATTATTAAAACATTGTATGTCGTCAAATTTTAATGTGCTGCATTATTATTTTATTGATTGACGGACTGAAATGATTAATACTAATAATAATAACTAACAAATAATTGAAGGATTGATACCCTTATGGTGTAATGTTTGGAAACATCTAAATAGTGTGTATGTGTATATATATATATGTAATTTTTATGATTATTGATATAATACAAAATACTATGAAATTGGTTAAATTATTGTTTTCATCCAATTTTATTCAATTTTTGATTTGATATTTATAATTTAAAATTTTGCAATTGAGTTCTTTTAATATGACAAAATTTTAATTTAGGCCCTGCCACTAAACTTCTATAATGTTTCATTAAATTTTGTTGATGCGCTATACATTCTTGGCCTTCAATTATATCAAAAAAATGTCAATAGCTCTTTTTTACATGAGATCTTCAAGAGGATTTTGTATATGGAACTTCCTTAGAGATTTTGCATTCAGAGAGAGAATAGAATTGATGGTTCGCAGATTGTTAAAATCCCTATGTGGCTTCAAACAAACCTTTAGATAGTGGAATTGCAAACTCTCATAGACCTTGATAAAACGTGTTTACTATCATAAAGCAGAAATGATTATTTTATGTTCGCTAAAAGGATTGAAAATAGAATTGTACGTAATACTCTAAGTGTATGTAGATGATATATTAACAACAAAAAATTACAAAATTCTTGATGAAGAACTAAAAATAGTCCTAAAAGAAAATTTTAAGACATTTTTTTTAGGAATTGAGGTTGCTAGAAGTAAAGGGAATATAGTCCTAAAACTTGCTCATGAACTCATAGTTAAAACGTGACTTGTAGGAGCAAAGCCTTTCAATACACCCTTGCAACAAAATTTGAAGTTCACCTCCAAGGAATATGATGATCAATTCAGTGTGAATACAGTTGAAAGATCCTTCAAGCTACAATAGTCTTATTGGAAGACTTCTCAATCCAACCATGACTAGATGTACAAACTACAAACCTTGAGTCAATTTACACGTACATGCCCCCAAAATATCTCATATGGAGGTAGCCAAGAGAGTTGTTCATTACATAAAGGGAAAACCAACTTTGGGAATTATTCTATCACCAAATATAATATACAACTAATAGCGTATTGATGATGCAGAGAATAGGCTTCATGTTTGATGAGCATAATTCTATAAACTGCTGCATAAAGTTGGAAGAATCTCTTATTTCTTGGAAGTTAAAGAAGCAAGACACAATCTCTAAATCTTCTACAGAAGCAGAGTATCGAAACATGCATGGCAGCGCAACAATTTCTAAAATTGTTTAGATATGAGAGATAGTCAAAGATCTTCAAAGTTATTGATCCAAAACTAGCTCACATCTATTGTGACGATCAATTAACCAGCCTTGTAAAACCCAGCGTTTCATAAAAGAACAAAACATATTAAGATTTGTTGTCAGTGATAAAGATCAAAATGAAACACTAATAACTGAGCATGTCTCCTCATAGGAGCAGCTTGCAAACATTAATTATGACCAAGGCTGTTGGAGGAAATCAACAATATGAGAAGCTCATACTCAAATTGGAAGCTTATATATACATCAATGATGTAATGTTATAATTCAATTTTACACGAGTATATATCATTCATGATTATTACCACACTTATTAACACTTTAAACATGTAATGCTTATGCTAACAAAAAGAGTAAAATAGATAATTAAATGAAATTAATTCATATATATGGCACATTATATTATTTATATTAAGTAATTTCAGCGAGTGCTTTAAATTATGTAAGTTCATATTATCAAAATGGTACTTATTGGCCATGTTAGTAGAATTTAACAAGATATTGACAAAAGTTTAATAATTAACAAGACTAAATTAAAAACTTTTAAGACTATAATTAAGGATCAAATTGTAAATTTCTAAATTAATTAAAAATTGATAGGAACTGAAAGAGTAATTTAACATATATATTATGTTAATTTAAAATTTAATAAAATAGTAGATTAATTAATGTTACATTAGAAATGTATTATTTGACAAGTTAGTTTATAGTGAAAAAAATAATAATTTGGATATACTAATATCAAATTATGTCAGTTATATATATATATATATATATAATTCAGTCTAATCAATCAGTCTAGTACAATTGATAACTGAAATGAAATTTTAAAGCACTAAAATAAAAGTATTTTATTGTATAAATAGAAAGACAAGAAATTATGTCTGAAGACCACATCCCAAAATTATTGTTTTTGTAATGTTAACTTGATTTGATATTGAATCAAATTACAGTGATATGCTATCTATTGGCGGAGCCAGAACCCCTCATTTAGGAGTAGTTTATTTAAAATAAATAAATAAAATAATTGATTAAAAAATTATATATATATATATATATATTAAAAAATCAACACATTCTCATCCAGATGCAGATCCAAAACCAAATGAAATACATACAACTAACATATAGAAGTTCCGTAAATATTAAAAAAATCAGTAAGCTTCACGCTATTGAAGTTCCGTAAATATTAAAAAAATCAGTAAGCTTCACGCTATTGAGGATGATGAAAAAAGAGCTCAATACCTACCTCTCAATCCTGTTGTTTTGCTCGGTGCCTTGGTCCCGTGACTCTTTGCAATTCGTCGTCACAGCAGCTTGAGTCCCCCAATTAGACTTATTGCATAATCATGATCCCATTACTCAGAGTTTTAAACGTATAATCAATCAACTAATTTGATAAAATTAAAAATATGTTCAAAAGCCCAAATTTCAAACTTTTACAAAGAAATCCCTAACAATAAAATAAGAAATTAACAATCATTAAAGAAAAATTTCATAAAATTGACTTCACATATATGTTACTCATGATCCTAATTGCATAATTTATCAATCAATTTTATAAAATTAGGCCTATATTCAAATAGTCCAAATTTCAAGCTTTTACAAAAAGGTCCTTAACAATAGAATGATAAATTAACCATCATTAAAAAAAAATTTCATGAAATTAATTTAACAAATATGTTATTTATGATCCTAATTGCATAGTCAATTAACCAATTTTTTAGAATTAAAACTATGTACAAAAACTCCAATTTTTTTTAGTGGAAACCCAAATTTCAATTGAATGAAAAAGGGAGGGAAAGATTGAACTTACTGTCACTGGTGGTCAGAAGAGATGAAGATTGTGGACTCATGGTGGACTGGCAGACTTGAGAGAGAGACGGAGAGGAGATGTCGATCAGCGGATTGGGTCTTGGTCTTGGACAGTGGCTAGATCAAAACTCTGGAGAGAAGATGAAGATTGAGGCGGGGGTCGAAGGCCAGTCACCAGTGGCAGACTAGTCCTGGGCTGCTGGGCAGTGGCTGAACTTGAGAGGGAGAGACAAAGAGTTAAGAAGAGAGGAGAGCTGGTCCTAGGGCTGGGGAGTGGAGATCGACCGAGAGAGGAGAACTAGAGAGAATTGGTGCTGGGCAGTGGGAATGGCCAGACTTGAGAGGGAGAGACAGAGAGTTGAGGAGAGAGGAGAGTTGGTCTTGGGGGTGGGAGCTGGGGGTCGACCAAGGGAGGAGAAGGGTTTAGTTTTCATAAAATTTCAAATTATAATTGGGGATATATTTATCTTATAAAAGTACAAAACAATTTTCTATTCATGTGAATTTGATCTTTCACACAATAATTTTTTAATAAGCTTAAAAAATTGATTTTATAAAATAAGCTAAAAGTATTTTTTTTAGTATTAATAAGTTAGTTATTTAAATTTATCTAAACATTATTTTTGTTACATAAAAACACCTATATTAGTAAAAAAAATCTAATAACCTATAAAATATGCTATCTAATCAGGGTCTTAATGTAGTATTTTCCTCCCTTGAGTGTGGATAAACTGAGTGGATAAAGATTTTACCTTTCTGTTTTATATATATATTTTCGCAAATCATTTTAAGCTTACAAGAGAAGCTGATATTGTTGCAGTTATGATTTAGTAACAGATTTTTTGAGTTTTCAGTTGAAGCTTCAAATTTCAAAATTACTTTAATTAATTTGCCTGATTAATTGTTACCCTGACCATTATTATCCTCCATTATTTTCTAGTCAGTTTTTAGACGTTTATGACTATTCTTTCTCCTCTGTGTTATTTTGCTAGTCTCATATTTTGGGTTATATTATTTTTTCGTTCATCTTATCGTTTTGCTTCCTGAAATATATTCCTGAAGAATTTGTTTAATTGTGGAGGTAATTCATGCTATAATCTTTTCCGATGTGGCAGAATAAATAATTTCCTTAGAATAGCATCTCAACACGAAATAAATTATGCATAAAAATATTTAAAATTAACTCTCATAATAAACATTGCTATACATGATCAAATAAAGAATGTGAATGAACGATTAGTTTTTTTTCTAAAATTTAATTAGTGACAAAGTCAATAATTGAAAAAAATAAATGATCCAACAATCCAATCTCCTCATCAATTCAATATTTTTTTTAATTAGAATTATCTATATCTAATAAATTTATTAAATTATAAATAACGTAATTCGGGTCAAGTTATGTTACAGAAGTATAAAATTATTTTAATATTAATTTTTTATTTATAAGATGAGAACTCAAAATCTTACTTGAAAAAATTAGTTGCAATATAACATTTAAATAACTAACTAAACTTTAGCTACCAATATAACATTTGATCCAACATTGCAACTTCATAGCTGATACTAAGGTTCAGAAAATTAAACCGATAATTGAATCGGTTCAAACACCAATTCATAAGTTAATGATCTAATTATAATCAAACTAGTGGTATTTAAAATATATTAAAATATATAATTAATACATGTAGTACATATATTAAAATATTTATTTCAGGCATGTTACATATATATTTATACCAATTCTAGATCTTTTATTAATAGCTTAAATTTTTAAAAATTTTTTAAAAATAATAATAATATTCAGTAAAAATGTAAAAAAATTTAAAAAAATTCAAAAAAATTAAACAGGTTGAACTGATCAATTTTCCACCAATTTAAATATTCAACAATTGATTTGTTCTAATCAAATAAAAAATTTGATTGATTCACTGATTTTACGATCAAATTAACCGATCCAGTTACTTAGTTGATACAATAAAAGTTGCAATAATATATAGAGCAAGGAAGGACAGAGATGTAAATAGATAAAGAAGTGAGGGGTATTTAGGGAAAGGGAGGGCCTCCCTAGCGAGAGATTCATTTTGGGAGGTGGTCCACGCCACAAAGTGCACATGTATATCTAACTTTTGGTGTTAGATAAAAGGCGTCACACTCATACACGTGATTTCTTTTCCACAGCCAACACCTTCATTGTCATTGTCATTAAATTATTCATTTATTTTTTTTATTGTTTTTTATGCCCAAATAAAGATATTTTTACATATATAGAAACTCAACTAAATTTGTTGACGCCATTACTGTACATATTAGGCAAAAGATATTATTCATAATCTAAACTTTGACTTATTCATACTCTATGCATATTAGTTGACTTAATTATTATGTTTTCATTATACCCTTGGTCCTAATGTTAAAATATTTAATGATAAATATTAATATAATATTTTATTTTTCATATACCGGTATCTTAGATGTGCCGTTTCAAATATTAATTTAATATAACTAAACTGATTATGTGAACTTTCTTTAATAACAAAAAGAGGAATTTTAGAGGGTTTATAAGGTTAATTTGGCCATTTTAAGTTGCTAACTGAGGTGACATATTTAAAGTTGATGATTTAACATTGAAATATACAACATAGAATGTCATGTCAACGTGTGTCATTAAATATTTTAACGATATTAGGCTGAAGACATAACCAAAATTAATTGAAAACATATAGATTATAATTGTCACAAAATAAAATTTTAGATTATAATTGAAATATAAGTCAAAGCTTACGAACAATAAAAGTACTTTTGCTTATATATTATCGTGTTTAAATTGTTATGTTAAATTTTTAAATAGTTCTGAGTAAACTATTTATTTAATCCATAAAAGATCATATAGTTGTTCTATTTTGATCATTGAAAGATCTAATTTTTAATTTAGTTTTAAAAAATTATATTTCTATTTGATTATTTTGTTATTAAATCATAAAATCAATCTTTGCTAAATTTTAAATTTTTTAAATATCAAGAATCAATTTGATAAACAAAGTAACCTAATTTAAACAAATACAACCTTTTAATAACTAAATTGGTTGTGTTTGATTCTTTAAAAAGTACATCAAGATAATTATAATTTTTTGAGAAGTAAATCACTAATTTACTCAATAATTTTATTATAATACTAACAAGTTCTCTCAGACAAAAATCTTCATAGACAGTGATCAAAGCATATATCCACTATTCTTTGTGCGAAAAAAATTGTTTAAAGAAAGAAAATTAATTAAGAGAATAAAAAATAGTAATTAAGAATAAACTTTAGATTACTTGGTCATAAAGGGTCTAGTATTTTATCAATTAGTTGAAATTGATGTAAAAATCCTAGGTCAAATGAATGACGCATTCGCTAAATACGAATATTAAAGAATCTTAGTGCACAGTTTAATTTGTATCTGAAAATGGATCCAAGAGCCTCCGATTCATCCAACGTTTTTTTCTCTCTTTTTTTTATATAAAAGAAATTTATAAGTATCAATTAATTTAATAAAAATTATAAACATAATAATAATTATAAAATAATAATTATAATTTTTTAAAAAAATTACTAAATAAATAAGAATCGTTAAATCAGTTTGTGCGTAAAAGACAATTCCATTTCTTATTTTCTTTGTGTCCCATCTTATTTTCTACCCCCAACCACATTATTGCTTCGATTTCTTCACTAAATCCAATATTTTGATGGTAAGAATTTTATAATGATGAACAAGGATATTTGATCAATAGTTGTAATTAAATAGCTGTTATGTTTTGTCACGTCCCAAAATTTGAGCACGTGATCGGCACGGAAAGTGAATTTCATTTCACCTCCGTAAGCCTATCTTTCTCTTAAAAATCATACAATTCTTTTTCATGCAACCAAAACGAGTTCTCTATACATACTACAATTACTCACATTACATCACTGAATGAACCTACCCGATTACAGAGATTTCTAGATTTATACAACTTAGAATAAAACTTAACTATTATACCTTTATCCTGAACAAATGAAAAGGTAATTATGGACTAAGAATCCATAATTCCTTGTTCCGATATTTACCTTCAGCTGTCAACTCTGAAAAAAAATATCAATAAGAGGGGTATGAGCAAACCACGTGCCCAGTGAGTAGATAACACAATACTATGACAAAATAAAAATCATGCATCATAATGATAACATGCAGCAATCATACGTAGATCGATCATCATATGATATAATATTATTCGTAATACTTCACAACAATATCCAAGTGAATCAAATGCATTTCAACAAAATTCAAAATTCACAACAGCAATCGATGAAATCAATTTCACACACAATTCCCGTACCAACCGGGTCGTCCAGAATACCTCTGGATCGTTGCCCGCGGCCCCCGCCGCATCCACCCTTATCGCTCCATTTATATTCTCCACCCTTATTGTAATACCCAAGAAAAATAAAATATAAATATTTGTTTACAAACTACTGTTACTATTTCAGTATATGGTACTATTCACCTGTATAATACTATTTACGTATATGATACTGTTCATTTATACAATCGAAATGTCAAGTACTAGATGTTGTTTGGTCATAAGAGAAAACTAGAAAGAAGTTTGTAGGAGAAAATGACGTTTTATGTGTAAAAATACCCTCAGGGACTAAATTGAAAGGACTGATTTGAAAAAGAAACTTAAAGATTTAAGGTAAAAGGATAGTTTTTCCTTTAAGTTTTCATAGAAAAATTTTCGGCCCGTTGCCGCTATTTGCACAGTAACTGCATTATTAGAAATGTCATTTTCATGAATAGTAAATTGAATATTTTATTAGTGCATAGTATCAAATAGTACCCTTGACTTTTGCTATAAATAGGCCCTTCCATTTCACTTCTAAACTCACACCTTCAACTTCTCTTCTTCTCTCCTTAAGTTTCTCTTACTCCAAAGCTAGGCATCTGAGATTTTGGGCCTTTCCTTTTCAGCTTAGGTAAGGATACTATGCCCTTTCTATGTCTTTCAAATTTTTGAAGTTAATTTCTTAAGTATGCTCTGTGGTTGCGGCCTTGGCTGATCTTCCACATCAGAAAAACTGTCCTTAGCTATTTATATGTTATTTTGATTCTCTGATTACCGAAATAGAATGTAAACTGTGAATAATACATGTCTAGGAAAGTTCTGGCTAAGGAAAGACCTAGTTTTTAAGTGTGTCCAGTGTGACCCTCCACTCTTTCCTGGGAACTTACCTGGTGTACTCTTTTACATATTGTATTCTCTATTTCTGATATGAATAGTATCCGTACGTATGAATAGTAACCGTATGAATAGTAACCGTATGAATAGTAACCGTACATATGAATAGTATCCGTACATAAAAATAATATTTATACGTATAAATAGTAATCGTATGTACGAATATTATCTGTATGTATAAATAGTATCTATACGTATGAATAGTAACTGTATATATGAATAGTAACCGTATATATGAACAGTGTATGTATGAAAACAATCCTAACTTGTTTTCTCTAATCTTTTATGAAAATCTCTGTAGCGGAATACTGAAATTCATCTGTGAACTCTTGTCTGTAATGACTTAGAGAAGCGATGTTCGTACGGAATCCAGGTGAGTGAAACGACCCCGTTTTAATAGAGTTTTAGCATTACTGGTGATAAAAAGTATGTCGTAGGACACTCCCAAGATTCATAGGGGGAAATTGGATTCAGAATGACGAATCTAAATGAGATAATTAATCCATAAGTATGGATAAAATGAAATAAGTATCTTATGATGATGTGAAATTTGAATGTTTTCAAAAATGGATTAATTGTTATCTTGATATGTGGTTTATAAATCCATAATATAGTTATATACTATACCTGTTATATGGATGAATATTATATTGAGCTTCTGATTATGATATGAAATGCTATTGATTGTGATTGAGCGGGACAGTACCCCCTCTCACGGCAAGGCGGAAAACCCGGTTGACAGGGTGTCTTGACCAATGAGTGTGGAGACAACGATTCCCTTAGTAGGGATATAGCCCGGATTGGTGATAAATCCGTGAGGCGCCCTAGCTAAGAGGATGAGGTTGTGCGTCATGGCGGAAATATACATAATTGGTGAGCCGGCCTGTGTGCGCTCTCTGGGATATATTGCCATTGACGAGTACTAGTAACGTTTGTTGAATTGGATGAATTTTTATCTTGTATGTAAGAGGATGATATTGTGCGTCATGGCGGAAATATACATAATTGGTGAGCCGGCCTGTGTGCGCTCTCCGGGATATATTGCCATTGATGAGTACTAGTAACGTTTGTTGAATTGGATAAATTTTTATCTTCTGTCTATTGGTTGAGTATGAGCCTTTGGATATGCTTGCATGACTGGTAATGTATTTGAATTTTATTAATGCGAGGCCGATTCGCTCATTGAGTTTAAAAGCTCACATTGTTTGTACAACCTTTTTGTTCAGATCAGGTTGCCATCGAAGAATATCTGCTAGAGGAGTAGATCACTTTGGACCTTCCCGTTGTCGGGTAGACCTCTCTTCTGTTATAGATTATGTTGCTCTGTAATCGTCTAGGACATCTAGTTCAGGGGTTCGACATTTGGCTTGTATGTCAGTATAATAATGTATTTTAAATTGATAATCTATGATTTTCAGATAAGAAAATTTGATATATTTATCGGAAGGCTTACAGTGATGAGAGATTCATCATTGTGCCGGTCATGTGCCCAGAAAACGGGTCGTGACACTTATAGCTTCACATAGATTTCTCCATGGGGTGCACCACCATGCCTTTCCTTTCCAGTCAAACACAATCACAATCACATATAAAAACATCTTCAATCATAATCTTGAGCCACATACACAACTCAGTCATTTACAATTCAAGCCACAACATAATCAATGTGGTTCCAGCAACATAGCATGTATATAACATAACCCATAATATAGAACAATTATTCAACAATAACATACTTAACTATCCGCATATGATTGAACTCAACAATCAGAGTATGATACATTTCAACTCAGTTCACATGCCATTCACAATCCATCATATAACCTCAATTCATGAGAAAATAAGAAAATATAATTATATATATCACCTGGCACGTTCCACAATTGTTTATGTCTCATCATCCCACATCATTCTCTTCAAATTTGGATATTCAACATATTTTCACTATGATGCAAAAAGTCAATAACAAAGATATTTAATCATAGCAAGTATTAACCCACTCACCTGGATTTCATGCTCCCAGCACTCCCACCTTGCACTTGACCATTCCTATTGTAACCAGATAAAAAGCATCAGGGTTACGAAATAGAGAAATTTCCTACCACTACTCTCGACCTTCATCCACTTCTCAAATCATAACTCCTAACTGGTAATGAATATCCAGATGAAACTTATACCATTGGAAACTAGACTCAAAGAGCTTTTCAACGATATTAAAAAAAAAAACTGATGCTACAGTAACGGTCAACGGTCAAACGCAGCTACAGTAACGTTGACCGAGTCAACGCTATAGTAACGAGAAAATCTGGAAAAATTTTCTCGGTGAACAGTAATTCTGGGGAAAATTTTCGATGTTCTTCGTGTTCTTCATCCAAAAATCTAAAAATCATATCTAAAACAACATTTCTTTTGATTTCTTCCATGAGTTTTCATCCTTAATGTCTAAGGAGTGTTTTAACACCAAAACCCCCAATTTCTACCAACAATCCAAGCTCAAATCTCAAATTTTCATCAAGAACACTAACTTTTTCAAATATCCAAATTCTACGAATTTCTCCTAGTTTTCTCCAAATTTCTTGTTCTAATAACATCATAAACCACCTAGGAATGTTTTAGATTAACATCCACACTTAAATTCATCCATTAAAATATTCTACAAAAATTTTGCAAAAATAATAACCAAGGATTTGATCTTGTAATAAGAGGAAGAAGAAGAAGAACATCAACTTACCAATCATCCTAACTTTCATAGCTTCCTTCCCAAAGCAAAAATTGCATGAATGATTGATGAAGAAATTCCTTTGCAAGCATAATCGAGAGAGAGAGAAAGTGAAGCTACGGGAGGGAGAATGAGAAAAAGAAAAGAATAAGGAGAAGTGTATACGCGTGGGCCCCACCAATTTATTTTTTGATAAAATCGCTCATAGCCACCTTAGCTTATAAGATTTGTTCACTTTAATCCCTCTCGATGTCTCAAACTCCACTTTATCCTCGAATCCATCATCTTTTCGGTACCGGACTCATAATTCATTCCCATAAGCTCTATTTTTCTTCTCGGGTTCCTACTTGGTCATTTCTCAAAAGTCCTCTATACTTTCTTTTCTTTTCACTTTAGTCCTTGAGAATTTGTAAAAATTTCCTAAATTAAAAATAAAAATTTCTATTCCCACATTTTCTTCACTAATTCAAAAAGAAAATTTTCCACGTAATTAAATTTTTCACTAAACTTCAAAATAGGCTTTAAATATTCATATAAATTCTTGGGATATTACATTCTTCCCTCCTTAATAGAATTCGGTCCTCCGAATTCAAAACTCAAGATTGAAACAAATGCAGATATTTTGTCTATATCTCATTCTCTCTTCTGGAATTTTCACAATCAAGTACAAAATATAACAAGTTCAACATATTTTTATTTCTCAAATTTCTTCAGTAAAAGAATTGCCTCAACAAAAAAAAATCAAATACGAAAATTTTTTATTTCTAATACATAAGTTACAGGCAACAAGCTGAACTTGATTTACAAAACAGATAATTTTAATACGTAAACATTAGATCAAACATCAGCTTTAGGTACAAACAAAAGAAAAGATAAATTAAGAACGAGGAGGCTTTTGAAATGCAGAAGGTGCTCCAGGTCTAGAAGAAGAAGGTGCTTCAGACCTTAAGGAGGAAGTTAATCGTTGCAGCCTAGAAAGAGTTTCTGGAGGAAACGTCTGGGAAATTTGGCGAAGTGCAGAAGTCACTCCATTCATACAGTCAATACATCTCGCTTGTTGGTCACGAAAATTTTGAGTTGCAAACATCGAATGTCTATCAACTCTATTCGCCAATTCCCTAAAATGACGGTTCAAAAGCTTCTCTTGTTCTGTAAAGAGACGATTTATCAATCTCCCCTGGTCCTCAAAGTGGCGGTTTATCAGTCTTTCCAAGTCCTCCATCTTTTGTCTCATAAGCGCAAGCTCATTATTAGAAGATGTTGCTGTGCTAACATCCTCTAACTCTACTACATCCCTTTTTCTTTTCTTAGCCTCTGGTGACTCTTCCATGGATCTCTTATTCTTATAATTCTCCAGGCTAAGATTTAGATCCAGCTCTACCTTGCCAGCCTCAAAGTTTAAATTGAAAGATTTATTGCCGGCCATATTTTTTCTGAGCTATAAAGGTTGTACAGAAGGAGAAGTTTGATGCTAGAAAGCTTATAGATATAAACTCTTAGTGTAGTAAGCAGCGTAATGGGGCATCCATTATATATAGACGAAATTTAGGGCTACAAAACCTTTACATCATACTCTAAAGATGACCTACAGACCTTATCCGACGCAATGCCAACGGTCTCTGATAAGCATGCCAGAAAATAACAAAATATAATCAAATACAAAAGATTTCCTCAAAAATTTCGGCTAACTTTTGACTCTTGCTCAAATTATTAAACTAATCGCCGCTTCAATTTATGACTTCCTAACTCTGTATTTGTCATATCCAATAATTCTAAATCGAGATATTACTCCATGAACGGGTAGCTTCATATTAACCTTATCTAGGTTTCTAATCCGTGACTTTGCCCTAAGCTTACACATTTTCAAACATACATATTAAAATAAAAACTTCTCACATCTACACATCAAGCGTTCCATAAAGTGAGAGAAAAATTTTACCTTTCACTTGCCTCTACGAGCATATATGTATATATGTATAAACATAGAGATACATCATTATCTATATATATTTTCATCTATTCAAGTTCTTTTAAATTTCAGACTTCACATTCTCTGAATGTATGTAGAATCATTACATATTATTCCTGGCCATAACAAATAGCCTTCACTCTCTATGCATGAATAACATACATACATATCATATGTATTTAGATACATATAATCACAGTATAATTCAATCAATCATGTATATTATACTTAACTGAAGGCTTTCAAGAACAATACAAGAAAGCATAGAAATACATTTTAGTTCATCGTGAAAACATCAAAGACACTATGTAATGGCTACATTGTCGACTTCCTTCAATTTCAGAAAATGCCAACGAGAGAAATGGAAAAACCAAGTGTAAATCGGCCGCAAATCCACCGAATATTGACTTTCGTGGTTTTGCCATTAATGCGACGCGTTGTTGGTGTGCATGCCTACCCTAGACTCCTAGCTTCCAGCTTGCAGAAATCCATAGGTTAAGCGTGTAGGGTGCGGCGAAGAGATATCTTCTTTGTCTCTAAGTTCAAATTTTTCCTCTATAAGAACTGTCCCAACGTTCTCAGTTACCACACCACAAAGAGTAATCATATCTGAGCCTACAACTTCCCAGCGTTCCTCTCTTCTCATACTCCCACATAAATTTCTAAATTTTTCAAATCATGGCCACAAGGAAGTACATTGATCTCACAATGGATGCCAAGAGAGAAGAGCTCGACTTAAACTTAAGTCTAGGCAAAGACAAGGGCAAAAGACCTTTTGAAGGGTCTTTAGAGAAGTATATGGAGAAGAAAATGAAGAAGAACGAGGAAGCTGAGGAGACTAGCACGGCCCATACCTCGGAGGACAAAATCGCCTGTCTAGAGCAGGAGGTGAAAAATCTGAAAAAGATGATAGGAGACCTGGAGAAGTTAACTAAACGCAATCATGCAGAAATGACTTCAAGAATAGACAGGTTCTTCTATTGTCTACCCAGTGCTTCTGCAATCAACAACAAAGAAGTGTTGATTGTATGAATGGGATTTACACTACCCTCCGCGACATTGCTCTGTCTCTCGCTCCAAGGAATGGTCGAGGGGTGATGATACAATACAACCCTCCTAATCCGAGACCACCTCGCTTTTAGATTACTCATGCATGAGTAATTTTCTTTTTTTTTTGCAATGTAATCCTTCCGCTTTTAATGCCAGTGGTTTCTTTTATGGGATGATACTAAAAAAATAGTAATAATAAAATTAAGAAAGATAAAGGAAATCATTCACACAAAATCAATCATGAATTCAACATATAAAGCCCCATACATACAATTTGATCCGACAGCAATGGAATCAAAACAATAATAACCTTTCCTTTACCGGGTTCAAAAGTATAGCCATATCTGTCTAAAACTAAAACTAAAAACATAATTCCTAAGAAAAAACAAGTCTCGGAGGGAAAGGAAATGAAAACATCCTACAGGACCTTCAATGGAGCCATCTCTCTATAGTCGTGCCCGGGTTCACCACGATAGAGGAGATCCCACTAAGGTTACCTTACTCTGTAATCGGTAGGAGACCTAATCCCAAAGCTCTGATACCAACTTGTCACGTCCCAAAATTTGAGCACGTGACCGGCACGGAAAGTGAATTTCATTTCACCTCCGTAAGCCTATCTTTCTCTTAAAAATCATACAATTCTTTTTCATGCAACCAAAACGAGTTCTCTATACATACTACAATTACTCACATTACATCACTGAATGAACCTACCCGATTACAGAGATTTCTAGATTTATACAACTTAGAATAAAACTTAACTATTATACCTTTATCCTGAACAAATGAAAAGGTAATTATGGACTAAGGATCCATAATTCCTTGTTCCGATATTTACCTTCAGCTGTCAACTCTGAAAAAAAATATCAATAAGAGGGGTATGAGCAAACCACGTGCCCAGTGAGTAGATAACACAATACTATGACAAAATAAAAACCATGCATCATAATGATAACATGCAGCAATCATACGTAGATCGATCATCATATGATATAATATTATTCATAATACTTCACAACAATATCCAAGTGAATCAAATGCATTTCAACAAAATTCAAAATTCACAACAGCAATCGATGAAATCAATTTCACACACAATTCCCGTACCAACCGGGTCGTCCAGAATACCTCTGGATCGTTGCCCGCAGCCCCCGCCGCATCCACCTTATCGCTCCATTTATATTGTAATACCCGTTAATTTCAGAATATAATTCGCTTAAGAGTATTTTAGAATTCTACAACGTTACTTTAGTTATTTATTTTGGTCATTTTTAATTTTCATATTTAATTGTTCTCTTTGAATATTATTTATGAAAATTGAGTTAAATGACTGGACTAAATATTTGCACAATGAGGGATATATTCTAAGAATGGTGAAATTCATGGAAAAGTGGTTTCAGAATGGTCAATTAATCCATTTATTGTAAATTGACTGGATGGGTTTGGATGTTGGGTTATGGATACCTATGGGTTATTGAATAACCCATTAGAAATATTTAATATAAAGTTTCAATAGTAACCCTCATTTTTTTCACTCAGCCGAAGGAAGCAGAAAAGATTTCTCTCTCAGTTCTTCATTTTCTTCTCAAATCTTTTCCTTGATCTTCAGAGTTTCGATTATTTGTTCGGTTCAAAAGCTTTGTAAGGATCAAAGGTAAGCTTTAATCCGATTATTTTCCTTAAATTTCAGTTTATGTAGAAGATCAGGGGAGGTTTTGTTTTGAAGATTTTGATGATAATTCATGAATCTCAGTTGTTTTAGAAGTTATATTTGAGTTATAATCGGTTAAAAGAGTTGAAATTCTGGTTTTGAAACAAGAAGGGAGAGGATGAATTTGTTAGAAATTTCTACAAAAACTTCTGCAAAAACCGAGTTACTGTAGCGACCAGGGATTTCGAAACAAAATCTGAAAAATTTTCTTCGGTTACTGTAGCAGTACTGTAGTGTCGGCAGTCAACGGTACTATAGCAGTCAACGTTACTGTAGCGAACCGGCACTGTAGCAAACCGTACTGTAGCAACCCGTTACTGTAGCAGTCAGAAAATTTTACGTATTTTCGTGATTTTGTTTCCTTTCTTATGATTCCTTATAATATATTTTACTAGGAAATTTTCCTACACAAATTCTAGTGTGGAACAAGGTAAACTTGGACAAACATCAAGGTGAGTGAATAACCTTGCTCAGCTAATTTGATATTACTAGTCAAAGTACAATATAAGTCCCATTTACAATATTATTTGGATAATAAGCAATTAATTTTTCATATGGGAGTATATGATGATCAGTAGAAATAAGAGTATGAAGAAATTATTTATTTCATGACAATTGTACTATGTGATGAATTCTCACTATTTTATTAATGAGTAAAGATCTACGGGATCTAATACACGAGTGTGAAAGGGTTAAAGTCTCATACTACTCGGTGTATATCTAAGAAATCTAACACACGAGTGTGAAAGGGTTAAAGTCCCATACTACTCGGTGTATATCTAAGAAATCTAATACACGAGTGTGAAAGGGTTAAAGTCCCATACTACTCAGTGCATATCTATGAAATCTATACACGAGTTGAAAGGGTTAAAGTCCCATACTACTCGGTGTATACCGATGAGATCTTATTCACGAGTTTGAAAGGGTTAGAGTCCCATACTACTCGGTGTATATCTATGAAATCTTATTCATGAGTTTGAAAGGGTTAGAGTCCCATACTACTCGATGTATAAGACAATTAATTATATGAGTAAATGTGGTATTTGTACTTTTGATATTTTATATAGTACAGTTATTTACTTACTGAGTTTTTAAATAAACTCACACTCCCTATGATTATTTTTCAGATACAGAAAACAAAGAAGAAGAGTATCCGTTGGAAGATTAGAAGCCCCTTGGGATTACACTCTATTTCTGTCTGGTGGGACACCAGCACTTATTAATGTGGATATTAGAAAAGCTCTGTATTTTCTATAGATCTCCTAGACTTGCGATGAGATAGAAATATCAGACTATGTATGTCTATATTTGCTTATCAGATGAATATAATTCTGTAGTGTGGAATAAATGATTAAGGTTGAATGTAAAACCTTACAGAATATATGTATATAACGTATGTTTGAGAATTATATCAAATGAGTAGTATCTTTTCACATGCTCAATTTTTGGGATGTGACATATATTCTCCACCCTTATAGCTTCACATAGATTTCTCCATGAGGTGCACCACCATGCCTTTCCTTTCCAGTCAAACACAATCACAATCACATATAAAAACATCTTCAATCATAATCTTGAGCCACATACACAACTCAGTCATTTACAATTCAAGCCACAACATAATCAATGTGGTTCCAGCAACATAGCATGTATATAACATAACCCATAATATAGAACAATTATTCAACAATAACATACTTAACTATCCGCATATGATTGAACTCAACAATCAGAGTATGATACATTTCAACTCAGTTCACATGCCATTCACAATCCATCATATAACCTCAATTCATGAGAAAATAAGAAAATATAATTATATACATCACCTGGCACGTTCCACAATTGTTTATGTCTCATCATCCCACATCATTCTCTTCAAATTTGGATATTCAACATATTTTCACTATGATGCAAAAAGTCAATAACAAAGATATTTAATCATAGCAAGTATTAACCCACTCACCTGGATTTCATGCTCTCAGCACTCCCACCTTGCACTTGACCATTCCTATTGTAACCAGATAAAAAGCATCAGGGTTACGAAATAGAGAAATTTCCTACCACTACTCTCGACCTTCATCCACTTCTCAAATCATAACTCCTAACTGGTAATGAATATCCAGATGAAACTTATACCATTGGAAACTAGACTCAAAGAGCTTTTCAACGATATTAAAAAAAAAACTGATGCTACAGTAACGGTCAACGGTCAACGCAGCTACAGTAACGTTGACCGAGTCAACGCTACAGTAACGAGAAAATCTGGAAAAATTTTCTCGGTGAACAGTAATTCTGGGGAAAATTTTCGATGTTCTTCGTGTTCTTCATCCAAAAATCCAAAAATCATATCTAAAACAACATTTCTTTTGATTTCTTCCATGGGTTTTCATCCTTAATGTCTAAGGAGTGTTTTAACACCAAAACCCCCAATTTCTACCAACAATCCAAGCTCAAATCTCAAATTTTCATCAAAAACACTAACTTTTTCAAATATCCAAATTCTACGAATTTCTCCTAGTTTTCTCCAAATTTCTTGTTCTAATAACATCATAAACCACCTAGGAATGTTTTAGATTAACATCCACACTTAAATTCATCCATTAAAATATTCTACAAAAATTTTGCAAAAATAATAACCAAGGATTTGATCTTGTAATAAGAGGAAGAAGAAGAAGAACATCAACTTACCAATCATCCTAACTTTCATAGCTTCCTTCCCAAAGCAAAAATTGCATGAATGATTGATGAAGAAATTCCTTTGCAAGCATAATCGAGAGAGAGAGAAAGTGAAGCTACGGGAGGGAGAATGAGAAAAAGAAAAGAATAAGGAGAAGTGTATACGCGTGGGCCCCACCAATTTATTTTTTGATAAAATCGCTCATAGCCACCTTAGCTTATAAGATTTGTTCACTTTAATCCCTCTCGATGTCTCAAACTCCACTTTATCCTCGAATCCATCATCTTTTCGGTACCGGACTCATAATTCATTCCCATAAGCTCTATTTTTCTTCTCGGGTTCCTACTTGGTCATTTCTCAAAAGTCCTCTATACTTTCTTTTCTTTTCACTTTAGTCCTTGAGAATTTGTAAAAATTTCCTAAATTAAAAATAAAAATTTCTATTCCCACATTTTCTTCACTAATTCAAAAAGAAAATTTTTCACGTAATTAAATTTTTCACTAAACTTCAAAATAGGCTTTAAATATTCATATAAATTCTTGGGATATTACATGTTTAATATTATACAAAAGAAACTAATATCTAATCTTTTGATTTAGGAGAAGTTGATATTTTATATATACCTCATATTTTTCTTTTCTCTTTTTTTTGTTCTCAAAAGATATTTTAAAGTGCCCTGGATCTTTTTTTTATTGAAAGGTAGTGGTAACCATATACTTTTGGTAAGTATAAATTTATATCTGAAAATTGAAAAATTTTCATTGTAAAAAATAAGTTTATTTGTTATAATTTTTAAGTAAAATTATGATAAATATTTTTTTTTCGTACAATTCAACTTCACATTATTGAGTTTCATTCAAAAATTTTTCTCACATATTACTCTAATTGTTACTACTTGAAATTTTTATTTAAGTTTATTATAAAATTAAGGTTGAAATGCAACATCTGTTAATTTAGGAAATTGTGCAATTTGACCCCTTAACTCTAAAAGTTGGCAATAAACTTTTCTAGACTTACATTTTGTGTAACGTAACTCTTTAATTAGTTGATATTTTCGTCAAAAATCTTTAATTTTGATCGTCTAATATAAAATAAATAGTTACAATAAAATCTTCCTTTTGCAATTACTGCAAAGGATCTAGACTTGTAGCAAACACATCCAAATTTTTTGTAATAATTACATAGAGCAGTTCATTAATTAATGTTGGTTCTTTTATCTTAATCGCAGTGCATGCTTTTAAGGGTGTCAAATGGATCGGATTAGCCCATCCTAAACCAAGCCTTGCAGGGCTAAAGCAAAGCAAGGCAGGGCATAGGTTGCATTGAGTCGGGTCACCTATAATACATGAGTTGAAAAATCTTAGCCTAACTCAGGCCTTTAAGAGCTGTGGGTTGAGTTAGGGCAGCCCATGAATCAATTTTCTTTTTTAAAAAATATATTTTAACTACTTTAAATGATAAAAATTAGATATTAAAACTATAAAACTCTAAAAAATTAGATTAAACTTCTAGAAAAGTATACTAAACTTTAAAATGAGCTAATTTTTTTTTAAAAAAAATATATTTTTAGTTATTTTACATGATAAAATTTAAATATTAAGACTATAAAACTTTAAAAAAATGCACTAAATTTATAAAATATTAAACTAAACTTTAAAGAAACAATAATGAATATTAAAAAAAATCCAACAAAACCTGCCCACTCCAACTCATGAAGTTCAAAAAACTTTTGTTTGTTGAATTAAGAGCCTTTTCTTTAAATAAGTTATTAAATTATTGATCTACTCACCTCTGTTTATAGGGTTAGAGTGAACTAAACTCATTTTTTACAGTGTACATGAGTCGAGATGAATAGTAATTAATGTATTGTCGTTAATCGTTATTGTAAAACAAACACAAACGGTTGAGAAGAGATTCCATTTTAGTCTGTGTTGATATACTCCTGCATGCGTTGTGGTCCAATCCCTAGCCAAGAGAAGAAAGAGAGAAGGAAGAGATGCTATTTGATAATGCTATATTTATATTATTCTTATTATTTATGGTATGGTCAATGTTGTCAGCTACATCTATCTCCAATCATGCTCCTGGCTTCACTGTTCATTATTGCCACGTGTCGGTTCTCTCAGTGCCTGCCACGTGTGTCCAAACAGCATCACAAGATGAAAGGGACCCACTTCCACTTCATCTATTTTGGAATTTCTTATTTCATATTATTCCCTACTCCATAATTTTAGGATTATTTTAAGAGTTTCATATAATACTTCTCAATTGAGAGTATGAGATGGACATCCAAAGGTGTACCTAAACAGTTACGAGATAATTCTATAGTTTAGTAATTGAGGATAGTTTAGTAATTCCATAGAAAGAAAACTGAAGATAAGATAGCTTCTCATGGGAGGAGCCAGAAACATTGAAGCACGTGTTACAAGAGCCAAGCGTTTGTAAACACAAACTTGAAACTTCTTATATTCTTACACAAACATGGGGTCATGTCTTTCACTTTTGAATCATTTGTAAACATCTTTTGTAATTTTCAAAATAGAAGGGTCATTTGTAGTGCTGGTTGAGTGAATTTGCAGAATTCCTTTTAGAGATCAAAGGTACAATGATTATAAAATGTTGTTTTCTGAGTACTAATATTTAGTCTTCACTTTTGTATAATTGATCACTAATATCTTGACTTTTTCTGTTGTCTAGATGATGGAAGAAAGGAAATATTTTTCTTAGTTTTGAAAAAGGTCATCACATTGAATTAATACTCTGAAAATTAACAATAACTAAATCTAAAATAACCTGCTAAAAACCAAGACAAGAAAAAACTAAATTAGACCCACATTTTTCTACGAAAAACCAAAACAAGAAAAAATTAAACTAAATCAGACTCATCATTTGAAGATTTCTACAAATAAGTTTTTTTTTCGAATTACCGGTTAAAGTATGTAAATTAGAATGCTTGGTTAGTCTCTCGATGACCTTTTCTCGCACCCTATTACAGATTATATATTGACAAATTTCAAGCACGTTTCAATTAAAAGTGAGCTCCATATTATCAAAGTCTACCCTCTGACCCGATAAATATTCATAAGCTTTAATAATGTAGAAACTGCACCATCTCCTGCACATTAGCTTTAGAAAAAAAATTAAATTAAGCAATTGTAAACACAAACTAAAAAACCAACAAAAGAAAGAAATTAAGCTCTCACAGAAACACAACAAAAAAGAAAGAAAGAAACTCTCACAGAAGAGTAATAACCCTATACCAACAACCAAGATTAGTTGGGGAGAAAACCACCATCCCATCTAGATAGATCAGAGAGGACTAGATCTACATCTGTTATACTAAAGTATTAATCTAGATATGATACCCCCATGGCAGAGGCTTATAGGGTGGTCTTGACTTGATGGCGATAGTCGCGACCGGAGAAGCAGGAGGTGGCAAATGACCCTTCGTTGACGAGACCTAAAACCCTAGAGGAAGATGAAAGGATATCATAATTAACCTAAGTGAGAGTTTTACTTCTTCTTCTTTTTTTTTTGGTTGAATCTATATAATAGACTAAAATAATTTTATTCTTGAGTATTAATTATAAGTACGTCATTAAATTAAAAAAATAGAATAAATTTAAATGAATAAATTAAGTAAATTAATAAATTTAGTAAATTAATGATATCACATTAAATAAAATACATTATTTGATTTGAATAAATATTATAATGATTTGAATTAATTGATTTGGATTGATTTGAATTAAAACTTAATAACAATTAGTTTTATTATTTGATTTGATTTGATTTAAATAGAAATTCAATAACATTAATTGCTATATAATTATTATTATATTCAATTTACTATGTTCAATATTTAATAATCATGAATTGTTCATATTCTTTATTCCTGTTATATAAATAAATGATAATTCTAACTGTTATTTATTACTCTCATGTTTATATTATTTATTCTTCTTGCAGAATTAATTTTCATTTTGTTAGTATTTTGCATATGGCTAAATTTAGTGACAATGCTGATATTAATGCATCAAGGGATGATTGAATGATTAAGGTTCAAGTAGTGAGGTTATAGACAGTTTCATCGTTCAATATAATAGAGGAGATTTTTAATCTAAAGATGGTTTTACAAGATTCTTAGGTGAATTTAATTTCATTATATTCAAATTTTTTTATATGTATTATTTTGTTCATTATGCTTATGTTGTGTTTATTTTTTGCCTTCTAAGAGTGATCACATACACAATCATTTGTGAGTAAGTTCAAACATCAAATAACCTAGAGAAATGTTTATGTGATGTTTATGTTTAGTGTAATTAAATATAATAGTGAGTATTGTACAACGAAGCATCCATTTATGTTTGAATTTTGCATTTCAATTAATGTCCGATTAGCTGAAAATGATTTGATTATTCCAAAAATTTGTTTTCAACTTTTGTTCATTCAGTGATATTTTGAATCACTTTGCCGACGAGAACTATTTAGTAGGTTAATTTTTATCTTCTATTTTGTAGATTATGTTTTATTTATTGTTGATTCCAACTTTCTACGAATAATATTATTGTGTTTCAAATGTTATCGAGCTAGTCAATAGATTTTGTCTTATTATAGAGAGCTCTACAAAAGGTAACAAGAGCAGCTCATGAAAATTGAGATTGAAGATACAAAGTATTGTTGCTGTCCTTTTTTCTTTTTGTTTTGTATTTTGATTATTCTGTTTTTGTGTATTCATTACTTTATTTTGTTGTATAGTTATTATATCTTTCCATTAGTATTTTAACAATTATATTTTCGATGTTGTATGTTGTCAATCTGACATATTAAATGATGACTGTTAATTTTTTTTCCCAAATAATGAAGTACTATTTTTTATTATTTATTATTAATATTTTTAGAAAGTAAAATTGAAATTTAAAATTTAAAATGAAAAATCTGACATATTAACATGAATGAAAAATTTACTTAAAATATAAAATTAAAATTTTTTATAACAATATGATGTATTAAATGATGACTATCAATTAGAAAAATTTTAAATGAAAAATTTATTTAAACTAACATTTTTATTTATATCGTTAGTATTCTTTAATGTTAATTCTATATATATTTTTTCTTAGATTCATTCAATTCGTTAAAGTACTATAAATAATTAAAAATATAAAATATAAAATTAATAATATAATTAATTAATTAATATAATATGAAATACTATTTGTTAATTAATTAAATTCCCTTAATTACTTTTTTTTCCTAAAATTATCCTTTTTCTTAAATCACGGTGCTTTGACTTTGTCTCATTTAATGCATATTTGGGTAAATATGCTAATGTGTCTAACATTGTATATGTGTATTAGTATATATAGTTGACTATTTAGCTCATATTTTAAATTTTTATCATATAATTTTATAATATATTTTTTATAATATAAAGTATAATATTTAAGAACATATCTAACTGGTATACTTATATTTTTATCTAATTATAATACATTATAATTATAATTTAAATTCTTAAATGAAAATTTTACTTAAAATAACATTTTATCTACTTATTAACATAATAATTTTTTAATGTTTTCAAATATATTTAATTTCAAATTACACTTTCAAATAGATTGAATTGAATTATAATTGAAATTCAACAACATTAAATTAATCACATCACATTAAACGTATCAAATGAATTTATGTAATTAAATAAATAATGATATAAATTAATAATATATTTTATTAATTTAATTAATTAATATAATATGAAATATCATTTGTTGGTTCGTGGAGTCTTATATCAATTAATACAATACTCTTTAATGTTATATTCCTATTGGTTCAAAATAAAATAATTTAGTTTAATTATAATTATTGTTAATATTTATGTGGACAAGCTTTAATGCTATTGTCTTTTTTTATTCTAAAATATTTTATACGCATATTGTTTAATTATATTTTGATTACAAAATAAGTGATATGGTTATGAGGGAGGCCACATTCTTTATCTGACTTTCATTTTGATCAGTCAGTTAGTGCATGAATCATGAAGACATGTAACATTAATTAATACACAATATACGTTTTAAACTATATGTCCATATTGTCCTATTTTCATAATTAATATGAAAATTATTATTATATTTTTTGTTTTCATATTTCTCATTCTCTTTTTTTATTTAGGCAAATTAAACCAAGTCATTGACACATTCCCCCCAGACGTTCTCTCTCTCTCTCTCTCTCTCTCTCTCTCTCTCTCTCTCTCTCTCTCTCTCTCTCTCTCTCTCTCTCTCTCTCTCTCTCTCTCTCTCTCTCTCTCTCTCTCTCTCTCTCTCTCTCTCTCTCTCTCTCTCTCTCTCTCTCTCTCTGTTTTATATAAGTCTAGCAATTTTTTCGAAGTCTATTCATTTTTTCATGCTATTTTTTATAATTACTTTTTATAAGTTACAAAAAATTTTAGAGTTGTAAATTACTTGTGCATTGCATGCTCACACCACTAATTTCAATAAATTGAGAGTTTAAACTATGAATGCCAAGATGCAAACAATTTTTTTGGAAAAAAAAATTTAAGAAGTTATACAATTTATTTCTTTTAACTTTAAAAGTTGACGGTTGATCCCCATTTTTTTTAATTTTGTGCAATATAATCTGTACATTAACTTTTTTTTTTCTAAAACCCACATATCACTTGTTCATGTAAAGGAGGCTAAAGTAGCAAAAGTATTCATTTGACTTGTAATCCTAAATGGCGAATAATAGTTTCTTTTTCTTTTTTCTTAATATTTTCAAAAAATTCCCTTAAAATAATAGAGTTTTTTTTAATTACTGATTTAGCATTCCTTAACTTACATAGATAAATAGTGTTAAATTTTTAAACCAAAAAAATTAATGCAGTAGTTACACTAAATTATAATTAGTCTGAGGATCTAATTAATTATCAGCTTTTAAAGTTCAGAAAAGTATATTGGAAACCTAATTAAATTGAGGATGTTAATATAGCCAGCTAAACTTTTTTTCTTATAAATCTTTATTTAGTGCAAAGTTATTATTTTAATCACAGCCTATTATTCACTTAGGTTAAAGCATGTCATCCTTTTATCACATTATTCTTTTTGTTAGTTAGAGTGATAACACATGAAACCACTTTTTGATGTTTCCCAAAACGTAGAGTCTATTTTTTAAATAAATTAAAATGAAAAAAAAAAATCTCCCCCATCATAAACCAAATTAAAATATAAAACTCAAGAAATACGGAAAGAGAGAGATAAAAGTTATAATTCAAAAGATGTATAGCTTGGTTTAGATATTTTTTATTTTTATTTTTTATTAAAAATAAAAAAAATTTAAAAATGTGTTTGGTAATACGAAAAAAAATGATTTAAATGTTTTAAGAAATGTATTTTATGAAACGGAAATTAAAAATAAAAATATTTCATATTTTCACAAGTCAAATAAACTTTTAATTGTTGATAACTATATCCAATATTTTATATTTTTAATGTTTAAAGAATTCACGTACACTATATTTCTCATATATGATCATTTGTGTATAAAGAAGTGCTCTTCATATAGAGTTAAGAAATGTAACATATAACTGATTAAGAACATCAAGAGAAAAATAATACACTTTTTTAATAGGGTTGTATCCCTATGAACACAAAAATCATATTCTTTACTAAGATCGTTTATTTTAGATTTGATATTCCAAATTAAAAGGATAAAAAACTTCATGAGGTCTATTTTTTCTTTTTATAAATTTTGTTATGATTTAGACCATCTAATCTATAATAGATGATCTAACTTGAGATTTAACAATGACAAATTTTGTTATTTAATAACAATAAACACTAAATTGAGACAATTATAATATTTCAAAAATTAAATTGAGATACTTATCTTTTAAAGATTAAATTAAAATAATTACAATTTTTTAATAACTAAATCAACAATTTATTTTAAATATAATAGTTTATAAATTGAAAAAATATCCCTAATATATTTGTAAAGTAAAACTCTTCTGGAAGCTTCAGATTGTGCTGTTAAAATATCTTGTTATGATTTGAGTGTTGAAACAAACTGTTACCTATTTTGCACATGAATCCATTAACAACCCAATAATTTATTATTATTGTTAAAATATTAGGTCATAAATAAATATTATTTTTTAATAAAGCACTTAAGATTATTTCTTTAAAAAATATTTTTTTTATAACTTAAAATTCTTAATCAACGATTATGGGTTCAAGACACTTTATAATAAAAAAATTTATTGTGACTGGACAAAATAACATTTAATATTTCTAACAATGTCATGAAATATTTTTACAGATATTTTGAGCGAGTGAAACAATTTTAATGTTATTTTTAAATGTGATTCTTGTTATTGTGATTTTTAGTAGAAAAAAATTCATCCCCTTAACAAATGAGTCACTACAATTTTAATTTAGAACACATCGTTTATAGTCTGTTTGGAATAGTTTATTTTGAACTTATCTAACTTATTTTAGGGCATAAGCACTTATACACGTATTTGGGAGAACTTATAGAAATAGTTTATAACATGCCAATAAGCCATTTTTAGCTTATTTTCATAAGGTCTCCAGAATAGCTTATGAAAATAGGTTAAAAATAGCTTATGTGAAGTTTGTCTTTATAAACTCTTCAATTGTAGAAATAATTTATATATAAGCGTTTATTCTATAAGCAATTAAATAATTTATATTATGTAATTATGATCATGATTAACATATTTGTAAAGTTAATTTCATGAGATCTTTTTCTTGATGATAGTTAATTGCTCATTTCATTATTAGGAACCTCTTTGTAGAAACTTGAAATTTGGAGTTTTTGTACATAGATATAATTCTATCAAATTGGTTGATTGATTATGCGATTAGAATCATGAGTAACATATTTGTTAAGTCAATTTCATGAAATATTTTCTTGATGATGGTTAATTTCTCATTTCATTGTTAGCGACCTCTTTGTAAAAGTTTGAAATTTGAAGATTTTGTATATAAGTCTAATTCTATCAAATTGGTTAATTGATTAGGCCAATAGGATCATGAGATTAATTTAAAAAAGTTACCATCAGACCCAAAAAAGTAAATGAAAATTATTGAGAGTTTAGGGTTTTTTCCAAATCTGTTCATTTCTTGTCAAGAAGGATTTTGGAGCGGAGAATTCTATTCCATTAAATGTAAGTCCCCTTCCCATTTCCACCAATTTTTCTTTCTATCAATTAAATGGGATATAAATAGAGTGACCAAAAAAAAAAAGCTATTGAATGGACCAATTTATGTTGACATATTATTGAAATTCCTTTATAGTATTTATGTAATTGATATTGAAAAATATAATATTCAGTATAACGACTCCGGGGCAACACTAACACCTCCTTACACGTGGTATGATGACAAGAGTTTCTTATAAAATTATACAAGTTACTTGTAAATATATCTTATGAAATAATTACTTAATAAGTCTTAACTTCAATTATATAAACTCACTCAAATTTTTTAATTGAAACATCCCTGTTAACATTAAAACAAAGAAACTACATATAACCCCCCCTAACTCTTATAATTTTAGTTTTCAAACATTAAAACTTGAATTATGACAAAAAGTGAAAATATCAAATATCAGATAAAATTAGAGTGAATTACTGTTTTAGTTTTTAAAAAATTATAATTGTCTTAATTTTGTCCCTACAAGATTTAAAATTTCATTTTTTGTCTATAAAACAATATATTTATTTTGATTTCATCCTTCTGTATGTTTGGGCAACTGTCAATTTAGAAATTTGATAATAAAAATGATCAAATTAAACATGGTTATAATTTTTAAGGGATTAAATCAATAATTTACTCCCTTTAGCATATAAAATTGCTTAATTTTCGGGAGAAATACAAGTTGGAAATCATGAAAGAAAATAATTTAAAAAATATGATAGGGGCATAAAGTTTCACATCACAAATCTTGTAGTTTTGATACGTTAATTTTAGCCAATGTGTGACATTTTCAACTTGGACAAGACTTATGATTCTCCTAAAACAATAAAACATGTATAAAAAATTGTAATGTTGAGTTGTAATATATATATATATATATATATATATAATATCGTGATTAGACATTTATATACTAATTATATTTTGATTAAATAACTTCATAATAATGATATAAGTATTTATGCCTAAAAGCCTATTTGATTGTGTTTTTCTTTTGAAAACAAGTTTTGTAAAATTATTTTAGAAACTTTTTTTGACAATAAAAAAGAAAAAAATGTGTTCATACTTTGTATAATTTGTTTGAAAAACAATTTTTAAACTTGAGAAAATAGAAAAAGTTGAACTGTAGCTATTTTTTAAAAAAGAGTTGTAATTACATATATGCCATTAATGAACCTACTTATTTACGATAGTGCCTATTTTTTTAGAATACTAGTTTAAAAAATAGAGTAAAGTAGCACATTTTAATTTGTGGAAAAGGTGAAGAAAGTGAGGTGGTTTCTTTCTTTATTTTTTTCCTGTTTTTTCTTCGATGTGGTTACAGTGGAGGTTGTTTAAGTGCAGCTTCCACCCTCTCTCCTTCTTTTTCACGGTTCTTCTTTTTGTCTCCTCTGTATGAAAGTTTAATCTCCCCTTCGTAGGAGTTTTTTTTCTCTTTGTAGAAGTTATTATTTTTCGTTTTTATTTTTAGATTTGTTTTCAAATCTAATTTCCTTATAAGTTTTTTTGTTTTCAGATCTATATTTAGATATGATCTCTTTGTAAGTTTTTTTGTTTAATTTATTGTATTTTGGGTTGATGTTGTTTGAGGTTTAATCTTTTAAGAGAGATTCGAATCTGTAGAGAAATCAAAACTTATTATTAGTCGCATTCTTTTATTTTTTTTTAATATGATTTGGTTTAGGCCTTATTGGCCATTATATGTAAAAAAAATAGTACATTTTAAATTTCATGGATTAAAATTAAAATTAAACTATAATTGAAGAGAGGTATGTATAATTGTTGTATGATAAAAAGTAAAACTAATTTTTGCAGGTGTTTAAAATTTGTGGGAAGAGAAGAAGAAAAGAAAGGTGGATGTTTGATTAATTTATTATATAAAAGAGTGAAGCATATGTAAAATGTTATCTCAATTCTCACCCATATCCAAAGATAGACTCCAATTCTAAGAATCCTCCCTCCACTTTCCTCCTCACACTCCACGTCTCCATCTTCTTCCTCTTCCTATACTTTCCTTCTCTCTCTCTCTCTCTCTTCCTCTGTTCTATACTCTGCCACACACAGCCTTCTCTTTCCTTTCCAAATCGCTCTTAAAAATCTGTACCTGTTGCTTCTCTTTCATGTTTGGTTAATGAGGTGTTCTAATTCTGATTCACGCCCACTTGGCTCTCAAGATCAGTAGAATTTAGCAGCACAAAACAAGCAGGAGGTAGTTAAGGAACATGGCCCTGTGGGATCTCAACGTCGAAATGGAAGAAGATTCTGGTTCCGGGGGGACGTCGAACTCGACCCTGGTGAATTTGGAAGAATCCCGGGACGAAGATTCCTCCTCCTTCGTCGTCTTCGACATACTGAAGAGGGAAACAGAGTCGCCGGAAGTCAGGACCAGGGCTCTGTTCCCTGCTGACAGAGAGGGTGAGTTCAAGCTGGGGTCGTCGTCGGCGGCGGCGGCGTGCTCGAGGAGAAGCCAATGGCTGAACCTAAGTGAGGGAGGCGTCGGCGGCGGCGGCGAGATGAGGATTTCGCAGGGGAAGCAACCGCAAATCAGGAAGAGTAGGAGAGGACCGAGGTCCAGAAGCTCGCAGTACAGAGGGGTTACCTTTTATCGCAGGACTGGAAGATGGGAGTCACATATATGGTACGCAGATTTTTTTTTTTAAAATTACATATTAGTATTTTAATTTACTTCATGAAAGATGAAAAATTTGTATTTAATTTTTAAAATATTGTATATATGCTCTTTTTGACGGTCAAAGTAAAATTTTACAATGATTAGTATAGGATCTGGTAGTGGTAAACAATTTAGCAGCGTGACCAACAAAATTGAGACAAATTAATTTTTTGGATATTAAATTGACATGTTTAATTTTTTAAAATCTAAATTAAAGTCGATTTAATCGTGTTGTTAAACAAGTATAAGTATTTTTTTATGCTGGGGTAAATTAATTTTTTATTCTTGAAATGTTATATTTGCCTCAATTTGACCTTTAAAAGGTCAAATATTTCACTTTAGTCCCTATTAGATAATTTTTTATCTCAATTTTATCCTCAGAGGATGAGTTGTGGTTAGAGGTGAAATGCCACTCGTACCTTGAAATAAGTTGATACTCCTTGAAATGCGTTGAGGCGCAACAATTGTAAATTTTGACAACATCAAATTTAAGATTTAGCAATTTAGCTATGAAAATAATTAAATTAAAATAAATACAATCTTTTAAAGGATTAAATTGATACATGATGATCTTTTAGAAATCAAATTAAACTAAGTGTAATCTTTCGAGACCAAATGAGTAATTTAATTTTTAAATCACTAAACCGAGAAGTAGGTATGCTTAAATACATTTGTTATTACTCCTCCGTAAGAGTTTCAGTTTGGTCCCTCTACTTCACAAGCATATGTTGTTGCTTTCATATATCCTAAAACGATCCAATTTTGCTGCTGTCATATTTTAATTCAAAATTTACCGTCATATTTAACAAGTGTAATTAATCGAAGTAGTCAATACTTGATACCTAGTCGGTGTAGAGGCATTATAACTTGTTTAATGCTCTTACTTCACTCACTTCATTCTCTCTGTGAGCGCAGGGATTGTGGGAAGCAGGTCTATTTAGGTAAGTGCAGATTTCTGATTTCATCTATTTCTATTTTTTTTATATTGAGAAAATTATCAATTTAATCCCTAAAATATTTTTTTTTCCAACTTGGTCTTTGAGAAATCAAACGCTCAATTTAGTCTATAAAATATTGCATTTGCTTTAATTTGATAATTTTCGTTACTAAATCACAAAATCTATCATCAAAAATTTTAATTGCTAAAAGCTACTTTAATAAATAGAGGGACCAAATTAAGAGAACTATAAACTTTTGGGGATCAAATTAGTAAATAACTCTTGTATTTTCTAAAATTTTCTCTGCTGAATTTGGTTTATTGGGTTCTGGTTAGGCGGATTTGACACGGCACATTCTGCAGCAAGGTGAGAATTGTCCTACTGAGTTGTGATTTTTACTTGTTAGAACTTGTAGTACTTAAAAATTCAGTGAGTTCTGAGTAATGGGTGTTAATTGTCTGTGTAGAGCATACGATCGTGCTGCAATAAAGTTCAGAGGAGTGAATGCTGATATAAACTTCAATTTGAGTGATTACGAGGATGAGTTGAAGCAGGTATTAGCAGAATATTGAATTAGACTCTATGTGTTCAAGTTGTGTGTTTTGGTGAACGTATTTTTGATTTGAGTGTTGTAGATGTGGAGTTTGAGTAAAGAGGAGTTTGTGAAAGTGCTTCGTCGCCGATGCTCTGGCATCCCCAGAGGGAGCTCGAAATACAGAGGTTTATCCCTCGAAAAGTGGGGTCAATGGGAAGCACGAATTAGCCCCTTCCTTGGCAAAAAGTGAGAATTACTTCTTTAACTATATGACCAAAAAAGCCCATAAAATATATTTGTTAGAAGCTATACACGCCTAGCAATTCAGGATTGGATATTTAGTTTACTCAATTCAGTAATTTGGTAGAGTCTTAATCCAACATATATTTCCACTTTTTGCATGCAGGACTTATGAGAAGCTACCCATTAAGTCTGAAGGAAGAGAATTGATTACCAGCTTTGGGGCCACCACCTGTAAGGGAGAAAAAGCTGTTGAGTCTAGCAGAGAAGGTACAATAACTATATATTAAGAGAAAAAAAAATGTTTTCTTTTCCCCCTCATATAGGTCAAAAAACTATATATATATATATATATATATATACGTATATGTTTCATAAAACAAACTTTCTTGTTGCAGTAAATTCAGGCAATTCTCACAATCTTGATTTGAGCCTCGGAATTTCTCCACCTTCTAACGAATCCAAGAAGAATGATGCTGGAAGAGACTATTGTTTTCGTTATTCGTCCTCTGATATATCCAACAGAATAGGCCCAATGGTATTCCTCTTTGCATGTATTATATAAAGTCACACACACATACACACATGCATATATACGTATACTAACACTATTCTGTTCAAATGGTTGCAAGGTTTTGAGTTTGAACTTTGTGAGCAGAAGACCTTGTGTTAGGAGAGCTCCACATATTTGTAGTCTAACTTGACTTGAGTCAAGTTATTTGAAATCCAATAGATTTTTGAACAGAAAAAAAATTTAGGCATGGTTTTTTATATTTTTGCTATCAGATTCTCTAATTAGAATATGACAAATGTATAATTATCCAATCAGAATATGGTAAGTATATAGTTTTTAAAAATAACTACATATTTTCTACAATTTCACATTGCATGATTGGTAGGAACTTGATAACAAAAATATACAAAGAGTAAGTCTTGTCCTTCCGAATACTAGTAGGTACAATATATATATATATATATATATATATATGTATCCATGCATGCTTCTTTGGAAGTGTAGGGTGATGTTTGGCCCACATTACAGGTTGATAGCACTGGTAATGCACTGATGAGGGGACAAGCCATTTATGGTGTAGCAATGACTTCAAAATATGATCAGATTTGCTCTGCTTTATGTCCTGCTTTTGTACACAACTATGAGGTACTTCTCTTTTCTCATTTGCTCTGAGTTTGTACTATTTCTTTCCAAATTTATCTCCACTCAATCATTCTCAAGTTATGACCTTTTCAAGTCATGGCGTTCTTTAATTCTCAGCACTCTTTGCTTTAAATTGTAATGTACCCACTTTGGTTCAGTTCTTTTAATTGCTATACGTTTCTCAGAAGTTGATTGCATTCTATGAATATGACTTGAGTGAGTCTCTGGACAGATAGACGTTCTTAGGGGTTGGATTATTTTGAGATATGTATAAAGTATATTTTGAGGAAATTTATTGATTTGGTCCTCAAAATATCTTTTTTTCCAATTTAGTCCTTTAAAGGTTAAATGCCTGTTGTGTTTGCTTCATTTTGGTCCCTTTATTTGTTAAAGGGACTTTTGGCAATAAAAAATTTGAAATTTAATTATTAATGGTAAATTTTGTGATTTATTGACGAAAAGAACTAAATTGAGAAATATAATCTTCTAGATACTAAATTAAGATACTTAATTTTTTAAGGATCAAATTGAAAAAACTGTAATATTTAAAGAATTAAATTTGTAATTTACTCTACTTTTTTTTTTATATTATACACATAGATCTTGAATCTAACAATAGAAAAACTCAATCAGGTTAAACTCTTGGTAGATTTTCCCGTATGATTTGCAATGTCATTTTACATTTTCTAGTATCTGAATACGTATATTAACAAAATAAAACTTTGTAGATGTGAGATTTCAAGCTTTGTCGTATGCCTTTTGATATTAGACGACAAAAAATAACGTTACACAATTATTTTTTTATGATTCTATAACTATTAATCTCAACGTATGTATTACTTACAGGAGAAGAAGGCCATCGAAAAGAGAATGAAAGCCATTCCTTTCCCGCGACTCTCAACCTCGGCGTGGCAATTTCCCGGCAACGGCACCGGCACAGGCACCGGCACCGTCGTGCCGGTGCCAACACTCCTGAATGCAGCATCATCAAAATTCAGTTCTTGGAGCAACAATGATCCAGCAGCCTCACATCCAATCAATCCTCACGACAATTCTATCCGCAATTGTACAACCCTAGCATCCACCATTAACTCCCATGTTGACAGAGTGTGAGTAGGTGAAAGAGGATCCATGAACTCAGCTATTTCTCGCCATTTAATTTGTAATTGATTTGGTGAGCGATAAATATTGTGTTAATGATTGCTCTAAATATTCAGCATATTAATTGCAGATTAAGCCAACCAATGAATGTTTACTCTCAATGTGATACAATGTAAATTGTCGTCATATTTTTAATTATTTCATATCTGAATTTTATAACTATAAGATTAGTTCTTATTATTATTATTATTATTATTATTATTATTATTATTATTATTATTATTATTATTATTATTTTACTTTATTCTACTTGTTAATTGTTTGTCAGTTAAGAGTAGGGAAGAAAATAAAGTATATGGACATGCTCTTAGAACTAACAGGCAGAGAATTAGAAAATAATAATAATATAAGAACCTGTATTTCTAAAGTTTAGGGATAAATAATTTGAGGCATGTACTTTTCTGAGATCAAAATGTATGATTTCCTATAATATTTCATCATAAAGGACTTTTTCTTTTGGTATTATATTTGCGTCGTTGTTGTTTTTCCTTTTTTTTTTAAAAAAATTTTATAAAAGGTCTAAAGCGCCTATATAAAAACATCATTCAAAGAATGCCAATGGAGGCTTATAATAATATCAAAAGACTTATAATAAACTGTGTCGGCATGTGTCCAACCTAGCCCAAATAAAAAATGAGCCTATTTTTAAAAAAAAAAAATTGAATGAGCTAGCCTATAAAGCATGACCCATTTTGACACATCAAAATTAATTGTCAGCTTGAATTCATAAGTAATTCTAACTATAAATCCTAAATTCTAAACCTATTTTTTTAACTTGACCCTAAATTTTTTTATAGGTTGAACGCGCCAGCCTATAAAGCCTGGCCCATTCTTACTAATGGTGGCTGTTTACCTGAGTTTGTAAGTAACACTATTAAAACCTAAGAAAATACCTTGTGGTTGTGTTGTTAGACTTTGTTTGAAACTACCAATGGGAGTTTAGTCTAATGGAAGGACATGTCTCTTATAAAGTAGAAAACTCATGTTAGAATCCTTGTCAGGAGAGATGCTCACATTTAAAGCGTGTTTGGTATCCCAATTTTCCATCAAAGGAAGACGAAATTCTATTGCAACTCGTCCTTTCCTTCATTTAGTAGTACTCTTTGGATGGGAAGCATAATTCAATCAATGGAAAAAATTGAGCCTCTTTTCTGTCATTCCTTTCCTTCGTTTTGTTAATGGAAAACCGCATTCAGTGATGGAAAAGGCAAATATTTTGCATAGTCTGACTAATTTCTCCTCAAGTATTGTTTGCCTTTCCATGTTTGTCCTCAATTTGTTTTTCTTCTTCTGCGTCTTTTTCTCTGCCTATTTGTCTCTGCCGCTGATTGTATTTCTTTGCCTATTGTTCTGCTTCTAGTCTTTGTGGTTGTTCTGCTTCTCCGCAAAAGTCAGCAATAGTAGCTCTAAGCCTTCTTTCCATTGAACAAGGGTGACTATTGAGGTGGTGGTGAAACGACAGAGAGAGCAAGAGAGAAATCGATTGAGGTGGCTGAGCGGCGATAGTGAAGAACAGGTGACGATTGAGACAGAGATTGCAAAGAGAAAGAGAGAGGACATCGACAATGGAGGACCATGAAAAAGAGGAATGATTGAGAGGGAGGGAGAATAGATGCTTTTGGATGGAAGGAGACTGAGAGAGAGAGTGAGAGATGACAATAATGAAGGGAGAACTTAGATATTTTATTCTTCATTTTTAAAAAAAAATAATTGAAGGGTAATTCTACAAAATTACTCCACATATTTTCTTTCATTTCCTTTCAAAAAATACATACTAAATAAAATAAAATTTCTTTTCCTTATTATCCATATCATACCAAACAATTTTTTTTCCTTTTCCCTTTCTCTTTCCCTTTCCATTTCCCTTTTTCTTTCTATCAAACTTTTTTCCAGCATACCAAATGTGCTCTTAATGTCCAACAATATTTCAAACATGATTAGCTTCACTACAAGATACTTGTAAGAAACCAAAAAAAAAAAAACTTTGTTTGAAACTAACGGGGCATTTTTCTTAAAGATTAAAAGATGTTAGTTTGAATACATATGATTATTAAAATATTATATATAAAGCTAAATATTAAATAATTAAAACTATTTGTTTATTCAACATCTATATGCATTAAATGCATAGTATTAGAAGATGTATCTAAAGCAATTTGTGTTTGAAAATTTTTAAGACTTCTCATGAGATACCAAATAAAGTATACTAGTTGAGAGCAAATAAAGCACTTTTAGAAAAAATAAAAGACAAATACAACAAATAAGTATAAGTATTTTTTTATGTTGGAGTAAATTAATTTTTTATTGTTGAAATATTACACTTGTCTCAATTTGATCTTTACAAGATGAAATGTTTCAATTTCATTCCTATTAGATAATTTTTTTTATCTCAATTTCATCCTCAGCCAATGAGTTGTGGTTAGGGGTGAAATGCCACTCTTACACAGAAGTAGCTAGTTCTCCACGAAATGTGTTGAGGTAGAGCAGTTGTAAGTTTTGGCAACGTCAAATTTAAGATTCGCAATTTAGCTATAGAAATAATAAATTTGAGATAAATACAGTCTTTTGAAGGATTAAATTGATACATGATGATCTTTTGGGAACCAAACTAAGGTGAGTGTAATGTTTCAGGACCAAATGAGTAATTTAGTCTTTACATTATTAAACTGAGAAGTAGTTATCCTTAAATATATTTGTTTTTACCCCTCCATAAGAGTTTCAGTTTGGTCCCTCTACTCCACAAGCATATGTTGTTGCTTTCATATATCCTAAAACGATCCAATTTTGCTTTTGTATACTGAATACCCAGTCAATGTAGAAGCATTATAACTTGTTTAATGCTCTTACTTCACTCACTTCGTTCTCTCTGTGAGCGCAAGGATTAATGTGGGAAGCAGGTCTATTCAGGTAAGTGCAGATTTCATCTATTCCTATTTTTTTTATTTTGAAAAAATTATAAATTTTGTCCTTGAAATATTTTTTTTTCAATTTAGTCCTTAAAAGATCAATTGTCTTAATGTAATCTATGAAAGATTGCATTTGCTTTAATTTAATAATTTTAGTTGCTCAATCATAAAATCTATCATGGCTGAGTCTCGAAATTTTAATTTTAAAAAGCTACTTTAATAAATAAAGGGACAAATTGAGAGAACTATAATTTTTTGGAGATCAAATTAGTAAAGAACTCTTATATTTTCTGAATTTTTCTCTGCTGAATTTGGGTTATTGGGTTCTGGTTAGGTGGATTTGACACGGCACATGCTGCAGCAAGGTGAGAATTGTCCTACTGAGTTGTGATTTTTATTTGTTAGAACTTGTAGTACTAAAAAAGTCAGTGAGTTCTGAGTAATGGGTGTTAATTGTCTGTGTAGAGCATACGATCGTGCTGCAATAAAGCTCAGAGGAGTGAATGCTGATATAAACTTCAATTTGAGTGATTACGAGGATGAGTTAGAGCAGGTATTAGGAGAATATTGAATTAGAGTATATGTGTTCATGTTGTGTGTTTTGGTGAAAGTAGCTTTGATTTGAGTGTACGTCGATGTGGAGTTTGAGTAAAGAGGAGTTTGTTCAAGTGCTTCGTCGCCAAGTGGGGTCAATGGTAAGCACGAATTAGCCCCTTCCTCGGCAAAAAGTGAGAATTACTCCTTTAACTATAAATGCTAAATTTTTAAACTTATTCAATGCAGTACTAATTTGTCCATTCACTCATGTTTAAGAATCAATGCCAGTGAAAGAGGGAACAATAACCCCTCATGTTCCTATAGGGAACAAGAGGGTCCTATTCCATGTAGATAATTGATTGTCAAGATTAACGACCTATACTCTAGAACATGACTTTTTTGAAAGAGGGAATCTTGTTATGTGAAAGAGGATTTTCTACATGGAATAGGAAATATTAAAAAAAAAAATTCTAAAGGGATCTTTTGAAAAGCACCATCAAAGCCACCTGGGAGTTAGAGGTTTTGTTGTAGACTCCGATACTCAAGTCAATGTACAACCATGTCTAGGGATGAGAAGGCGAAGGTAGAGGCTTAAGAGAATAGATCTACTGCTTGTCTCCAAAAACAAACAGCATGTTTGTTTCTTTGTGAATAGTTCTGTGAACTGTTGGATTTGAGATTCAACAGTCTAGATTTCAAGTAGTGATTTTTTTTAATTTTTTTTAAAATGATACTAAAATTTGGACTATTAAATCTTAGATCAAATTGTCCACAAAGAGACAAACATGTTGTTTGTCTTTGGAGACAAATAGCAAATTTCTTCTCGAGGCCTAGAGAGGGAAAGAACAAGTAGAGGGTTAGGTAGAGGAGTTGTAAAATTGGGGTTTATTAATATGAGATGCTTACATCGTATAAAGTGTTTTGGTCATTTCGATCCGTTGAGTTAAGCCTAAACCATATGACAAAAAAAAAAGTTCATAAAATATATCTGTTAGAAGCTATACACGCTTAACAATTCAACATTCGATAATTAGTTTACTCAATTATAAATTTCCATTTTTTGCACGTAGGATTTATGAGACGCCACCCATTAAGTGTGAAGGAAGAGAATTGATTACCAGCTTTTGGGCCACCACCTGTAAGGGAGAAAAAGCTGTTGAGTCCAGCAGAGAAGGTACAATAACAACATATTCAGAGATAATAATATGTTTTCTTTTCCCTCTCATATATAGGTCAGAAAACTATATATATATATATATATATATATGTATATGTTTCATAAAACAAACTTTCTTGTTGCAGTAAATTCAGGCAATTCTCACAATCTTGATTTAAGCCTCGGAATTTCTCCACCTTCTAACGAATCCAAGAAGAATGATACTGGAAGAGGCTATTCTTTTCATTATTCGTCCTCCAATATACCCAACAGAATAGGAATGGTATTCCTCTTTGCATGTATTATATAATGTCACACACATACACACATGCATTCCTACATATTTTAGTATTGTTTGGTTTAAATGGTTCAAAAATTATTCTCTTGATGTAAGGTTTTGAGTTTGAACCTTGTGTTGCAAGAGTTTTATATTTTTATAGTCTCACTTCACTGAAGTCAAGTTAATTGGAACCCAATGAATTTTCATACAAGAAATAACTTAGGCTTAGTTTCTTATATCTTTGCTATTAGGTTTTTTAATTAGAAAATGATAAGTATATAATTATCTAATCAGAACACAGTAACTGTATAGTCTTTAAAAATACTTATATATTTTCTAAAATTTCACACATTCTATGATTTGTATAAAACATAATATCAGAAATATATAAAGTTGTCCTTCCGAACACTAGTAGGTACGATATATATATATATATATATATATGTATGTATGTATGTATGTATGTATATGCATGCTTCTTTTGAAGTGTAGGATGATGTTTGGCCCACATTACAGGTTGATAGCACTGGTAATGCACTGGTAAGGGGACAAGCCATTTATGATGTAGCAATGACTTCAAAATATGATCAGATTTGCTCAGCTTTATGTCCTGCTTGTGTACACAACTATGAGGAACTTCTCTTTTCTTATTTACACTGAGTTTGTATTATGAGTTCTTTCCAAATTTACCTCCACTCAGTCATTCTCAAATTATTACCAATCAAGTCAAGGCCTTCTTAATTCTCAGTACTATTCGCTTTAAATTGTAATGTACCCACTTTGGTACTTCAGTTCTTAAATGCTATACCTTTCCCTAGCATGCATTTAACATGTTACTCAAAGATGACTCCTTTCTATGAATATGACTTGAGTGAGTCTGTGGACAGATAAACGTCTTGAGAGGATGGGTTACTTTGATATTTAATTTGTATAAAATACGTTTTGAATAAAGTACTAATTTAGTCTTCAAAATATTAGTTTTTTTAATTTAGTCTTAAAAAGTTAAATATCTTAATTTAATTTTTAAAAAATTATATTTGTCTTATTTTGGTCGTTTTATTTGTCAAAGAGACTTTTGGTAATTAAAAAATTCAGATTTAATTATTAATGGTAGATTTTGTGATTTACTAACAAAAAGGACTAAATTGAAAGAAATATAATTTTCTAGAGACTAAATTGAGACACTTGATCTTTTAAGGATTAAATTGAAAAAATTATAATGTTTAAAGGACTAAATTGGTAATTTACACTACTTTTTTTTTTACTATACACGTAGAAATCTGTAAGTGATCCAACAATCAAAAAAATCAATTTTTCAAAAGGTTAAACTTTCTATAAACTTTTCTATATAATTTTCAATTTAGTTTTACATTTTCTAATATATGAATACATATATTAACAAAATAAAACTTTATAGATGTGAGATTTCAAACTTTGTCCTATGCCTTCTGATATTTTAGACGATAAAAATAACGTTACACAATTTTTTTTCATGATTCTATAAATATTAGTCTCAATGTACATATTACTTACAGGAGAAAAGAGAATGAAAGCCATTCCTTTCCTGAGATTCTTAACCTAAACGTGGCAATCTCCCGGCACCGGCACAGGCACCGTCATGCCGGTGCCGACACTCCTGCAGTGCAGCATCATCAAAATTCAGTTCTTGCAGCAACAATGATCCAGCAGCCCCACATCCAATCAATCAAAATTCTATCCTCAATTGTACAACCCTTGCATCCACCATTAACTCCCATATTGATAGAGTGTGAGTAGGTGAGAGATCCATGAACTCAGCTATTTCTCGCCATTTGATTTGTAATTGATTTGGTGAGCGATAAATGTTGTGTTAATGATTGCTCTAAATATTCAGCATATTAATTGCAGATTAAGCCAACCAATGAATGTTTACTGTCAATGTGATACAATGTAAATTGTCGTCATATTTTTAATTATTTCATATCTGAATTTTATAACTATAAGATTAGTTCTTATTATTATTTTTTTTTCACTTTTTTCTACTTTTTAATTGTTTGTTAGTTAAGAGTAGGCAAGAAAACAAAGTAAATGGACATGCTCTTAGAACTAATAGGCAGAGAATTAAAAAAAAAAATTAGAAACTGTATTTCTAAAATTTAGGGAATAAATAATTTGAGGCATGTACTTTTCTGAGATCAAAATGTATTTTTTCCTATAATATTTCGTCATAAAAAAACTTTTTCTTTTGGTGTTATAGTTGCGTTTTTTTTTTTAAATTTTTTTTTATAAAATGTCTAAAGCCTATATAAACATATCATTCAAAGAATACCAATGGATACTTATAATAATAGCAAAAGATTTCAGGTTTAAAAATATAAAAGTAAAATTTGTAACTACGTTGATCTCTAAGACAGTTATGAGCACTGCTAATCTACTCTCGAGGATGAAATTTTGACATCATCTTCAGTTATTGATGGCTAGTGGTGGCGACGATTTATAAGGTATTTGAAAAATTATTGGGTAAATTTAAGTTTGGAGTATAATTAATTTTGGACAAATTTAGATTTGCATTAATGTGATTTATGTTTGGAAATTGTTATCAGAAAAGTAATTTTGAAAAATAGATTTCATTTACATATCGGTTAGTAGAAATACTTTTGAATCTGTAATTATTAGAAAGAATATACATTTTATATTATTTTATTTCATTTGGTCTTATTTAATTTTTTCATATCAAAATGTAATAAAATAAATTATATTAATGGTTTAATGATAATTTTTTAACTATTGATACTAATATTAGATTAAAAATATACATTTATTGTAAGGACCCATAATTTTGTTACTTGATAATCTTGGGTTTTTTTAATAAAAAAATAGACATTGAATAATAATAATAATAATAATAATAATAATAATAATAATAATAATAATAATAAAAACAAGGAAAAATTGCACTTTACCCCCCTAAACTTTCGTCTATGTGCAGAAAACCCCTCTAAAGTTTAGAACTTAGCAAAGAACCCCCCTCAACTTTCATTTTGTGCAAAAAACCCCATAAAGTTAGTTGAGCATCAGTTGACTGTTATTTAAATGTTGATGTCGACTAAAACTGCTGTCATGTCATCTTTTTTTTGACAGCTCAGCTTTCCTAATTAGTCATTTTTTTTATTAATCACTTACCACATCATCCCGCCATGTCACTTTTCTTTTATTTCCTTACTCAACTGTAAAAAAAAAAAAAGATAACATGGCAAGAGCTTTAGTCTACATCAGCATTTAAATAAATCCAAGTAGGGAAATAAAAGAAAGGTGACGTGGCAGGATGATATGGCAAGTGATTAGTAAAAAAATAGTTGACTAGAAAAGTTGAGCTGTAAAATAAATGACATAGCAGAAGTTTCAATCTACTTCAATATTTAAATAACGGTCAACTAATTTTAAGGGGTTTTCTACACAAGATGAAAGTTGAGAGGGGTCTTTTGTTGAGTTTGAAACTTTAGGAGGTTTTCTGCACATATAGAAAAGTTTAGGGGAGTAAAGTGAAATTTTCCCTAATAACAATACATATAATATAAAAATATCTAAATTTGAGAGAGAGAGAGAGAGAGAGAGAGAGAGAGAGAGAGAGAGAGCATTGTCAGCCTTTGCATCTCCAAATTTGTGAGAGAGAGAGAGTCGTGTGCCACTGTGTTTGCTTCGTCGGCCTCCTTTCCTCTTTCTTCTCATCTCCCCTTCTTCTTTTTGTTTTCGTTGGTTGAGATCAAGTTGAGCATGCAGAGATAGAATAGGACGAAGGGGAGAGAGAACATCTAGAGAGAAAGAGAGAGGATGTTAGACATTCCAGTTTTTGCACAGTCGAAATTCGTCAAGTTCTAGCCGAAATTCTACTGATGTCTAACCTCCAATCACCCATCCCCCTGTCTATCTTCCCTTACATGAAAACAACGTGTCATGTTAATGTTGAAAACAGAGTGCTGCTGACTAGAAACAATGACAAAGAAAAATAGGAAGAGAATATGGAGGTAAATAATATCACGGTAGGAGGCCGCATTAACGCTGAAGCTACTTGTGAGCATGGTGAAGGAAACTTAGGTTTTCTTTGAAAATTTGATTCTCATGCTTCCTCTGTCACAGATCCAAATAGATTTGAAATTAGTGCAAACTTGCATTCATATCATTGTGTTGTGCGTTTGGTTGATCCAACTTTGATCCAAACACCCCGTACCCTTGAAGATAACCTCATTCTTGTGCCTGTAAATGGACTAATAATTAATCAAAGGAATCTCGAAAGAGCTTCAAGCTTAATTGGGTAGAGTTCATTTTAATAGAGAACATTGTCGAACCATATTGCACAAACAAAGTAGCATAGTCAGAACAGGTGATCATAACTTTACGGGGCAATGGTTTTGACCTTATTAGGAAAATAGATACTATAATAGAGATAAAAATACATTTTGAGCTCTCAAAGTTTAAATGTATAAAACATTCCAAACTACTATGCATTTTTTTAAACTAATTTTTTTTGTTGAAGTTGAACGAGCCAACCTATAAAGCCTGGCCCATTCTAACACCTTTAATGATGGCTATTTACTTGAGTTCGTAAGTAACAATGTTACCTCGTGGTTGTGTTGTTAGACTTTGTTTGAAATTACTAATAGGAGTTAAGTCTAGTGGAAGAGGCTAGTTTCTCAAAAGGTAAAGAACTCATGTTTGAATCCTTGTTAATATAGGTGCTTACATTTAATGTCTAATAATGTTTTGAGCAGGAATGCCTCCACTATATGGTACTTGTAAAAAAACCATAAAAAGAGAAGGATTGTTTGACACTAAAGGGGCACTTGTTTTTTAAAGATTACGAGATTTCAATTTGAATACTTACTTGATTATTAAAATATTGTATCTAAATCTAAATATTAAATAATTAAAACTATTTACTTATTCAATATCTATATGCATTAAATGCATATTATTGAAAGATGTATTTAACGCAATTTGTGTTTGAAAATTTTAAAGACTATTCATGAGATACCAAATAAGATGTACTAATTGAGAGCAAATAAGTACTTTAAAAAAAGATAAATGCATTTAATAAACTAAAATATAAGTGAATAAGATCCCGAGCCCGTTAAGCGCAATCAAACACCCGGTCCACCCCCTAAATCCTTCTAAACAATCTTTATAAACGTATTCTCTCACATTAGTTTGATGCATTAAAGATTTTACCCATAAAAAACCATTATAAATAAGAGACAATGTTTGTTGCAATGTGTATTTGGCATGAGTTGGATTTTTTATTCTGATTATGTGACACAATTGAAAGTTCAAACTCATTTCAAAGTTCAATTGTGCTTTCAATGTTATGAAAGATACAATTTCAAACCAATATAAATTGAATAAAATAAAATAGAACAAAAAAGAAAAGTGTGACTGATAAGTTGACAATTCTTGTGTTACAGCATTACAAGAAAAACATAAAATAGCGTAGAAATTAGCAACAAAATTATTCCGTCGCAAATTTCGTCTTTAATTTGAAATTTTGTCATTGGTTTAAAATTTGATCTCAAATTTTGTCGCTAATTCATCACAAATTCTATCTAAAATCATTTGCAACCAAAGTTTAACAAATGAATTGTTTCCGTTGCTGTGGAATTCCATTAAATCAGCGTGTAGTGACAATTGAAAGTTAGTTTTTTTTGTTTATGAATGTTGCACCAATACATGTATATATATATATACATCTCTTGATCTGCCTTTCAGATAATGAATTACCAAGAGTTTATCCTTTTGCCTTGCTCTTTGATGATCTCTTATCTTCTCTAGTTAATATGGTATTAGAGCTTAATTTCAATGAATTTCTCATGGAGTCACCACTGAAGAAGTCAATTGCCTTTGGTATTGAATTGATGGAGCATTCCAAACCCTCGTATCAAATTATAAATATCCACCCATTATTCCTACATTCTTTAGATGGACCAAGGATGCCATTAATTTCCTTCCAATTAATCGAAGCAAAGAACTATGCCTTATGCATTAGGGTGATTGAAAGTAATGGTTGGAACCCAAGAGGGGGGTGAATTGGGTTTTATAAATTTTTCACAAAACTTTATTGGAAGTTAAAATGATTTTCTGTAGAAGTACAATGTTTAGGATAATAAATACAACACAGAAAATCAATGTGCTATCAAGATGAATAATTATGAGGAGCAAGGAAATAAAGAATAAATAACAATAAGCACAAATAAAGGAGGAAGGGATAGAGAGAGCAAACTCAGAGATTTATACTAGTTCGGCTAATCTTAAGCCTACATCCAGTCCTCAAGAAGTCACTTGAGTATTTTCACTATACTTGCAAGTTTGATCCGGGTACTTGCAAACCACTACAAAGAATTTCGTTAGTCAAGGCTCCTCCACAACCCAACAGAGAATTTATAAATCCGGGCTCCTCCTCAACCCTCCGGAGAATTTTTACTAAACTGGCTTTTCTACAACCCAAAGGAATGCTCTCTCAATAAATACTCTATCAAGGAATACTCTCCTTGATAATACAACTCAAGATAATATTTGTGTTGATCAAAATCAACAATTACAGAGAAACTCTCTAAAAACAGAGTATATGTTACATTGATAAGCTCACAATGGTATAATCTGCTTAAGAGAAGATTTACAGATGAAGTTCAGCAATAGAAGTGTTCTCTCTTCAGTTTTGATAGCCCCCAAGGTTGATATATATAGCCCAAGGACGAATAAGACCGTTGGAGACAAATCCAAGGTGATTCCATAATGATGTTAGCAAAAACTAGCCGTTACATCACGTTTTCTGATGTCGTTGGTCGACCAGTGTGGCACGTTGGTCGACCAGTGTGGCCCGTTGGTCGACCAGTGTGGTACGTTGGTCGACCAGTGGTTGGCAGTAGCGAAATATAGATTTTGAACTTTGTTTAAAAATTCATAACTCCTTCATTTGAACTCCGTTTTAAACAAATAATATACCATTGGAAAGCTCTTGGAGTCTAGTTTCAAATGAGCCAAGTTTTACTTAAAAATTATTTTTCGTTTAAAAGATATAATCAAAATACTGACTATAGGTCAGAATAAAATAATTTTTAAGTACAGTAAAATCAACTTTCAGTTTTTCAAACTATACTTTAAATAGTCATATATTTCTCATTTGGACTCCGTTTTGAATAAATAATATACCGTTGGAAAGATCTTTGAGTCTACTATCAAATGAGATTAAAATACTTGAAAAACCGATTTTTCATTTATGAGATATGATATAAGGAGTGACCAGAGGTCAAAAACTAACTTTTGTAAAACTTTATATCTTATTATCATTTTGTTCAAAATGCTTGAGCCAATGTATGCAAATCTAAATCATTGAGTTGCACAAGTATACTAGCCTATATAAAATATACCTAATGTAAACACATAGGCTATCTTGATGCATCCAAGCTTCCAAGACTTCAAATCTTCTAATTCTTCATATCTTGGAGCTTTATCCTTGCATGTTGTTTTCCTTGAGTGAAGCAAGATATTTCTTTTCCTTGTTCTTCAATCCAATGTTCACTCTTATTGTTTTTGAACCAACCTATAAAATATGTCTTACTTGCAAATCCAATGGTTAGTTCAATTCATGATAATTTCATGATTCAATATATGCAACAAATATATTAAGTAACATAATCATGCTTAAGTACTTGTAGCATATATATGATAATTAGCCTTTATATAGATCAATGCTACATTTCAAATACATTTGTCATCATCAAAACTTATGGCATATAGCCTTAGGGCTAACAATCTCCCCCTTTTTGATGATGACAAATCACCAAAGAAAAATATTTATCACAAGATAATGAATGCAATGTTATAAGCACATACACATATTTTTCTATTGTTTCTTCTCCCCCTATTTGACATCAACAAAAAGGTGTAAGGAACACAATATATAGAAGTTAAAGTACATACCTTCTTTAAGCCAGTATGTCAAAACATGTCAATATAGCATGGGGTGTGGATACATCAAAACTTATCATTGATTTCATTGACATGTAAAAATAATTTTCAAAAAAAAATTTCGCATGTCAAATGAAATGAGCCAAAAGATAAAACTTAAAAGAGTTTTAGGCTCCCCCTTAAACCTTGCATAATTTGAAAAAGAATAATGAATATCCAATTTTCAAAATGTATTCTTTTTCAAAAAATATACATTCAAGTGAGACAAAGCTCCCCCTGAATTTCATAACCCATTTGATTTGCAGAATTTTGAAGTAAACTTTTGAAGAAATTTCTGCAATATTTCTGTTGAAGATGATTTCTGCTTGTTTATGAAAAGGCATTTTTGTAAATAGCAGAAACTTTGAAATCTTTGAACTATGTAACAAAAAAAAATAAATAAACATCATTTGCTGTCATATGATAGAAATATTTGCAGCACACAGCAGAAGTATGATATATGGATTATCATAACAATATATAATCAAGGATATAGTTCATAATCCATACATCAAATATCAATATTTTTTATCCCCTTTGTTATCAACAACAAAAGAGATCTTTAAAACTTTTTCTTTTTTTAAAAAGATTGTTGCTTCATATGATAAACATATTAACATAGCAGAAGCATTTTTAAAGTCCTTTTTCAAAACAAATTTGCTTCATAAAGGATAAGATAGATTTCAGCACAACGTAAGCAATTTATATACCCATTCAAGATGTAAAACATTATAAGCAGGATATATATAATATATATCATCACAACAGAAGCAATATAAATCACTAAGGCCAACGTGCAAAGGACATATATTTAAAGAAGATCAATCAAGCAATCAATATAATATTCATTTTGAGATGAGTAATCATACCTCTCAAAAATCTTTTATCCAATCGACTAATCGTTCTTACCTTCTTATGCAGGAACTTGTTTATCCAAGAATTGTCTTGGCGTAGAGACAATTTATTTTGCAACCCTTGACTATTTGATCCTCGATGAAGATTTTAACCTTGTATAATTTGACTGTCCCGATGTTTTGAATGTGAATGCTTGATTAGAATCACCATCTTCATCGTTGAGTCCTTCATCCTCAAGATTGGTTGGTTGTTATTGCAAGCTCGAGCTTGAGGGTGCATTTCCTCATAAAATAATGTGACTCTTAATTTTAGGTACCCAACCAAATTGGGTCTTTGATGGGTTAGTTCAGAAATCTCAAGATATGGAGACAACATATATTATATCAATAAGAATGCTATGCCTCCATGAAATACACTATTTATAGAAAAATCATTCTTCCTTAAAGATTGATACCATAAAAAGCACAAGAGAAGAAAATCTTTTGAAATAAGGATTTCCAAATCCTTTTCTTTTCAAAATGATTTTTGCTTCAACATGATAAAACAATTTTTGAAACAATCTCTTCCCTTGAAAGAATGATTCTATAAAGAGCTTATCAGGAAAACTTTGTTAATAAGAATTTCCAAGTCCTTTTATTTTGAAAAACAAATTTTGCTCCAAAAAGGATTTGGAAAGAGATGCAGCAAAATAGACGCAACATATATATCCTTTTATTGATAATGACAGAAGATATTATAACAGGATATATATCACAGCAAATGCAAATTATATACTCATACAAGATATACCATATTATAATCAGAGTATATAACAGCACAAGGGAAGTAATTATGGATTAGCAAAAGATATAGCTATTATAAAGTATAATCCATAGGCAGAGGAAGATTTCAAGTGAATACCCATTGAGATGCATCTTCAATGATGAGTTTCTTAGGATGACTTTTGGCATACCTCAAATCCTTTGAAAAATCATTATTGTTGCTTGATGTCTCCTTCTCATGAGGTAATTTTTCTTCTTGAGGCTTTTCTTCTTCTTGAGGTAGATTGGCATTCTCTTCAATGCCATTATCATCCTTTGCAATAAGGGTACTCTTTTCTTTTTCAAAGCTTTGAAAATAATTTTCTGCTTATGTATAAAAACATTTTTGTACACAGTAGGTGAAATTGAAATAAGGATTTTTAAACTCCTTTCTTATCAAAACACTTTTTGCTTTAACATGATAAAGCAATTTCAAATCATATTCCAAAACTTTTTCAAAATAATTCTTCTTTAAAGAATGACATAAAATTTAGCACAATAGAAGAAAATATATATCCATTATCATATATAAAACATTTTATATTCAAGATATATCATATCATCTCAGTAGAGGCATAACATATTTTGAAGAGTATACATATATTCATTTAAGGCTAGAAAGCATTTTCTCACATGAATATATATATATATATATATATATAAAATCATTACATAGCGGAAGCAAGTTACACACTCATTCAAGATAAAGCATATTATAACCAAAGTATGTAGAAAAATAATTGAAGTAATATGGATTAATAAGATATAATCAGATATAAACTATAATCCATAAACAATTGTTCATAACCCATAGCTTATGCAAAGATATGACATGTATAGTGCTCAAACCATGATAAATGGTATAAAGACAATTTAAGCATTTAGCATATCTTTATATGCAATGATATGATCAAGTATGTAAGATATCAAAGAACAATATGTCATTGCAATGAAAGTATGTCAGAAAAAAATATGCCAATTATGAGTAGGGAGTATCACTCAATTAAATAGTATAGTGGTAAAGGATAGAGATACTCATCGATTTTGACAAACTTTTGTTGCTTCTTGAACTTCCTCCTTAAGATGTTGATATCTTCCTCATTGCTCTTCTTTTGATCCTATCTTCTTGCAATTTTAATGATCTTCATTGATTGATTATTTGCAAGATTCTCTCAAAAATAATCTCTTATAAGATCACCCATGAAGCTTTGAAGAGATCATTAAGTACATAGCAGTAGAATTTAAATCCTTCATCTACTGTCATCCGCTAGTCGACCAACGTGTCCACACTGGTCGACCATCGTGGGGATAAGAAAGTGGAAGGAGCTTACTGTCAAGCGTTGGTCGACCATCGTGAGTCCACTGGTCGACCATCAAGGGAAATGAACAGCAAGATGTCGAGCGTTGGTCGACCATTGTGAGAGCGCTGGTCGACCACTCCTGACCAGAAGAGAGTTTCTTACGTACTGCCTCAAATTGGTCCACCAAGGGCTTCAGACTGGTCGACCACTTGTCTTAGCGTTCAGCGTTGGGCTCCTGGTACCAAACGTTGATGCAATGGATGTATCGTTGGTCGACCACTGATAGGAGCGTTGGTCGACCAACCAACTTCAGAACTATAAATTTTACTGATTTTGGAGAGCAGAGGAAAGAATGTGGCTTAGAGGATAAATTTAAGGATTAACTCCTGCAAAACACTTTTGGTAGAGCACTTTGATGCTTAAATAAGCAATGTCCAAATAAATCTCGAGAATCAAGAGCAACATTGTGTTTAAGATATGCTATATTAATAAAAGTGCTATGCTTCCATGAAATGTAATTTTACAAGAAATTTGATTTCATTGAAAATATTTGAATAAGATTACAATAAGGATAAATACTATAGGCAAGAGTAATCTTATTGTTGTAAAGGCAAGAGAAATGTGCATGTAATGGAAGCAAGTTTTCATGATGCAGTGAAAAAAAATAGTTCGAGCAGAATTTGGAAGAAACATTTTAGCTCAAAACAAAATTTGAATCTATAGGCTGCATGCCTAACAGTTGTTTTCAAATATAGCATGCATGAATATCAAAGATAGATGAAAGGCATGCTAGAAAACAAGCATAAGCATTTGATACAGTAAACATATCAATCAAATTTCTTACAATACATTCCAGCTTATATGTTTACTTGTCTATTGCCTCCTTTTGATGCAAGGAAGTGGAGTTTGAATGATGTAGCCATTAAAATGTCATTTCCGCTCCTTGCTTCGAGGCAAATCTGCAAATTAATCTTTTATTTTTGGTACCCAAATTTCTTTGGGTCCGCTTGGGTCATGAGTTCCTTTTGGAATCCATTTCATTTTTACTCCATAAACAAGATTTTTCTTATAAAAGCAGGAGTAAGATTTGTGTCCTTTCAGTCCACAATAAAAACAAGTGCAAGTTGGACTATTGGACATCTTTGCAGAAACAAAGAAGTTTTTAGAATGCTTTTGGTTTGATTTACTTTTAGAAGCAAGACCAACTTTGTTAAACTTTCTTCTTTGTTTCAAAACTGAAGTATTTAAAATTTCTCTACCTTGAGAAAATTTTGCAAGTGTGTTTTTAAGATCATCATTTTCCTTTTTCAAAGAATCACACTTGGTGCAAAAGCAGCTTTTGTTGGTAGAGATACTTCCCTTTAAAATCAAATTCTCTTCTTGCAAAGTTTTGTTTTGATTTTCGAAACCAAAATTCTCTTCCTTGGAAATAGAAAATTCATTTTTCAATTTTTCTAATTCATTTTCAAGAGAAGAGTTTTTCTGTTTTGAAGCATTTAATTTCTTTGCAAGTTTTAGAGATTCTTCATGTAAATCATCAAAGGCATCTTGTAATTCATCAAAAGAGTAGTCAAATGAATTTACCTCATCTTTATCTCTGGCCACAAGACAAGTGTTGGCTTCTTCATTTGTGTTCTCCTCATCAGAATTGCTATTTCCCCAAATGGAAGATAGGTAAGCTTTCTTTGATAATTCAACTTTTGGTTGTGGTTTCTCTTTTTCTCCTTTTTCTTTTTCTTCTATCTCCTTGGTGATTTGAGATTTTCCTGTAAGTTTAACACCAAGAGCTTGCAATTGATTAAGCACAAGTTGTATCTCATTAATGGTTTTGCAATTGTTCATTTGAGCAATTTCAAGTTCATTAATGAAACTTTTATACCTTAATTCCTCAGCAATAAGATCTTCCTCATATGCAACTTCTAAAGTTTCCCACATTTCCTTAGCAGTTGCACAATTGGAAATTCTGAAAAATTCATCTTGACTCAATGCACAAGAAATAATCAATTTTGCCTTAGCATTGAGTTGCACTAAACTTCTTTTAGTATCATTCCATTCACTCTTGGGTTTTGGAATGCATTTTCCTTGTTCTTCCTTGACAGGCATATAAAAACCATTTTCTATAATTTCCCAGAGTTTATGGTCTACTGAAATTAAAAACATTTTCATTTCATACTTCCAATATTGAAAATGATTAGCATCAAAAATTGGAGGTTCTATGAAAGAACAATTTTCAAACATAAACCACTCACTAAATCCAACCATGTTTACTCTTAGACGGTTAAGTCTCAAATCAAGAGCCCAACCTCTGATACCAATTGAAAGTAATGGTTGGAACCCAAGAGGGGTGAATTGGGTTTTATAAATTTTTCACAAAATTTTATTGGAAGTTAAAATGATTTTCTGTAGAAGTACAATATTTAGGATAATAAATACAACACAGAAAATCAATGTGCTATCAAGATGAATAATTATGAGGAACAAGGAAATAAAGAATAAATAACAATAAGCACAAATAAAGGAGGAAGGGATAGAGAGAGCAAACTCAGAGATTTATACTGGTTCGGCTAATCTCAAGCCTACATCCAGTCCTCAAGAAGTCACTTGAGTATTTTTACTATACTTACAAGTTTGATCCGGGTACTTGCAAACCACTATAAAGAATTTCGTTAGCCAAGGCTCCTCCACAACCCAACGGAGAATTTATGAATCCGGGCTCCTCCTCAACCCTCCGGAGAATTTTTGCTAAACTGGCTTCTCTACAACCCAAAGGAATGCTCTCTCAATAAATACTCTATCAAGGAATACTCTCCTTGATAATACAACTCAAGATAATATTTGTGTTGATCAAAATCAATAATTACAGAGAAACTCTCTAAAAACAGAGTATATGTTACATTGATAAGCTCACAATGGTATAATCTGCTCAAGAGAAGATTTACAGATGAAGTTCAGCAATAGACGTGTTCTCTCTTCAGTTTTGATAGCCCCCAAGGTTGATATATATAGCCCAAGGACGAATAAGACCGTTGGAGACAAATCCAAGGTGATTCCATAATGATGTCAGCAAAAACTAGCCATTACAGCACGTTTTCTGATGTCGTTGGTCGACCAGTGTGGCACGTTGGTCGACCAGTGTGGCCCGTTGGTCGACCAGTGTGGTACGTTGGTCAACCAGTGGTTGGCAGTAGCGAAATATAGATTTTGAACTTTCTTTAAAAATTCATAACTCCTTCATTTGAACTCCGTTTTAAACAAATAATATACCATTGGAAAGCTCTTGGAGTCTAGTTTCAAATGAGCCAAGTTTTACTCAAAAATTATTTTTCGTTTAAAAGATATAATCAAAATACTGACTATAGGTCAGAATAAAATAATTTTTAAGTACAGTAAAATCAACTTTCAGTTTTTCAAACTATACTTTAAATAGTCATATATTTCTCATTTGGACTCCGTTTTGAATAAATAATATACCGTTGGAAAGATCTTTGAGTCTACTATCAAATGAGATTAAAATACTTGAAAAACCGATTTTTCATTTATGAGATATGATATAAGGAGTGACCAGAGGTCAAAAACTAACTTTTGTAAAACTTTATATCTCATTATCATTTTGTTCAAAATGCTTGAGCCAATGTATGCAAATCTAAATCATTGAGTTGCACAAGTATACTAGCCTATATAAAATATACCTAATGTAAACACATAGGCTATCTTGATGGATCCAAGCTTCCAAGACTTCAAATCTTCTAATTCTTCATATCTTGGAGCTTTATTCTTGCATGTTGTTTTCCTTGAGTGAAGCAAGATATTTCTTTTCCTTGTTCTTCAATCCAATGTTCACTCTTCTTCTTTTTGAACCAACCTATAAAATATGTCTTACTTGCAAATCCAATGGTTAGTTCAATTCATGATAATAGCATGATTCAATATATGCAACAAATATATTAAGTAACATAATCATGCTTAAGTACTTGTAGCATATATATGATAATTAGCCTTTATATAGATCAATGCTACATTTCAAATACATTTGTCATCGTCAAAACTTATGGCATATAGCCTTAGGGCTAACAATAAAGATTGCGCTTCTCGAAAAGAACAAACTTAGCTGCATAGATGGATCATGTGCTAGGAATTCCATTGAAAATCATCTTAAATATCTATGGGATTGAGTTATGGGATTGAGTTAATGCCACAATTCTTACATGGATAATGAATTCAGTATCCAAATATCTCCTAAGCGGTGTTGTATACTCAACAGAAGTGCCCAAGGTTTGGAAAGATTTGAGAGAGAGATTCGATAAACATCATGGAATTTAGATCTTTTATTTACTGAAGTAGATCCCCATTCTCGGCCATGGATCCATGAGCATTTGCATCTGCTCTAGCAAATTGAAGGTTTTATAAGACAAATTATCTGCCACAATTGAAGTTCCCACTTGTGCATGTGAGAAGTTACTTAAACACAAAGAGTATATGCAAAATTAGAAATTATATCAATTTCTAATGGGATTTGATATCTAGCATTTTTACATGAAGGAATTAACAGGATTAAATTTCTAATCCTAGATCGGTGTACATACAAACTACAGCATATTAAATAACAGAACATAAAAGGGATGAACAGAAAATATACCTGGCATTATTGCGCTATCCATCTCGAACAGTAGAACAGAGGGAATTTTTAGGGTTGTGTGAGAGTGGTACTACTCTCTGTCTGATAAGTGTTCTGTCTAGGGTTAGACTGATTAATGGGATGCCAGTCTATTTATAATCAGACGAGAGTAGGGACTTCTCAACAGGCTATGTGATTGGCCCAACCCATCACGGGCTACTCACAATATAGAAGCTCAATTATAATATTCATATATTAAAGGCTATATATTATAATAATATAGTTAATATGTTAATGATTTTTAATAATTGATTAATGCATATCCAAAATAGGATATATATTATATTAAATTTCAACAATTCTCCCACTTGGATAGCAATAGTCAATTATTAAAATGCAATAATCATTAAAGCTAAAATACCAACTATATTTATAGCACATGTCAAGAAACATAAGCTTTAACGATGCATAAATAGTATCCGATAGGGAAGTAAATCATACAAAGTAAAAGTCCATATTTCATATAAAGAATAATGAATATGGATAAGCATAATTAATTAAAAGAAATATGCAATCCAAGAATAGTCTAAGCATCTGAAAATGCTAAAAGAGATATGATAACAAAAGTAACGTCATCTCATACATATCTCATAAGAATAACAATCAAGAAAATGTAAAATTTCAGACTCCCACTAACCTAAAACATCAAAAGACTTAACTAATCCCATATGGGTTACATGATTCTGAAAAGCTTTAACAGTTAAACCTTTAGTTAGTGGATCCGCCAACATGTTTTCTGTAGCGAGATGTTCAATACGAGTCTGAAACTCCAGAATTTTCTCTCTAACAAACAGATATTTGATATCAAAGTGTTTTGATCGAGAAGAGCTTCTGTTGTTTTGAGAGAAATGAACAGCAGCAGTGTTGTCGCAGTATATCACAAGTGGCCTAGAAATGCTTTCAACAATGTGAAAACCAGAGATTAAGTTTTTCAGCCACACAGCTTGAGAAGTAGCCTCATAGCAAGCGACATACTCTGCCTCCATGGTAGAAGTAGCTGTAAGAGTCTGTTTAACACTCTTCCAAGAGATAGCTCCTTCTGCCATCATAAAAATAGAGCCGGAAGTAGACTTACGGTCATCAGGGCAACCTGCAAAATCAGAATCAGAATAACCGATGACCTGAAGTTGATCAGACTTCTTGTAGGTCAACATGTAATCCTTGGTTCCCTGCAAATATCTCATGACCTTCTTCACGGCTTTCCAATGACCCAAACCTGAGTTGCTCAAGTATCTCCCTAAAGCATTAACAGCAAAAGCGATATCGGGACGAGTACAAACTTGAGCATACATTAAGCTACCAACAGCGGAAGCATATGGGACCTTTCTCATTCAGATATCTCTGAATCATTTTGAGGACATAGAGATTTAGATAAGTTGTCACCTTTCTGAACAGGTGCAGCACATGGGGAGCAAGAATGCATGTTAAACTGCTTGAGGATCTTTTCAATATATCCTCTCTGAGACAGTCCAAGAATGCCACATGACCTATCACGGTAAATCTGGATGCCTAGAACAACTGAAGCATCACCAAGGTCCTTCATATCAAAGTGGCTATTTAACATCAATTTTGTCTCAGTCAAAAGGTTAACACAACTGCTTGCAAGCAGAATATCGTCGACATATAAAACATGAATTATAAAATTGCTCCCACTAGTCTTCAAATAAATGCACTGATCTGAAGCATTTTCCTTGAAGCCAAAAGAAGTGACAACACGATCAAATTTCAAGTACCATTGCCTGGATGCCTGCTTTAGTCCATAAATGGACTTTTTAAGTTTGCAAACCAAATGCTCTTTACCTGGTTCAATGAAACCATCAGCCTGAACCATGTAGACATCCTCGGCTAGATCTCCATTCAGAAAGGCTGTCTTTACGTCTATCTGGTGAAGTTCTAAATCAAAGTGAGCTACTAAAGCCATAACAACCCGAAAAGCATCTTTTGTAGAAACTGGTGAGAATGTCTCCTTATAATCGATGCCTTCCTTTTGACTATAGCCTTTTGCTACTAGTCTAGCTTTGTACCTCTCAACTTTTCCATCTGGACTACGCTTGGTCTTAAAGACCCATTTGCACCCAATCGGTTTGCAACCATCTGGCAATTCTACAAGATCCCAAACACCATTATGAGACATGGAAGCTAATTCATCATGAATGACATTCAGCCAATCAGAAGCATGAGAACTAGAGATAGCCTCCTGGAAAGTGATAGGATCGTCATCATTATGGAGATCAAACTCATGCTCCTGAAGATACACCACATAATCAACTGGTATAGAAGGCTTGCGTACTCTCTGAGATCTTCTCAATAGAGGTGCTTCTGCAATGTCATTTGGCGGTGCCACTACATCTTGCAGTGCAATTACACCTGTTTTAGTAGTATCATCAGTTTCCTGTTCAATAACAGGTGGTACCACTACATCATGTCCTCCTTGAAGTGTCTGATCATCATCATGAGCGACTGGAACCACAATATTCATGGGAAGTAAAACAGGCGACGCTGGAGCTGTGGTCCGATCTTCCTTGAGAGTGATTGGTCGTGGTGTATGACTCCCACTATCCAAATCATCCTCAAAGAATATCGCTCTGTCAGACTCAATAACTCACGTAGAATGAGAAGGGCAATAGAATCTGCAACCTCTAGAGCCCACGCAGTAGCCGATGAAGAAACCACTAATAGTTTTAAGATCAAGCTTCTTCAATTGAGGATTATAGGGTCTAACCTCTACTTTACAACCCCACACGTGAAAGTGTTTCAAACTCGGCTTCCTTCCACTCATCAGTTCGTAGGGAGTTTTTGACACATATTTGCTAGGTACCTGATTAAGGATGTACACAGCTATCTTTAAGGCATCTCCCTAAAGAAAAACTGGTAACGATGTATGACTCATCATGCATCTTACTATATCCATGAGTGTTCGATTACGTCTCTCTGCAACTCCATTCTGCTCAGGAGTACCAGGCATAATGTATTGAGCTTCAATCCCACATTCATCGAGAAATTTGGCGAATGGTCCTGGATTTCTCCCAGTCTCACTGTATCTGCCATAATACTCACCTCCTCTGTCGGACCTCACGCATTTAATCTTCTTTCCAGTCTTTAATTCAATAGCATCCTTGAAGGATCTGAAGGCATCCAAGGAACTGGATTTTTCTTGGAGGAGATCTATCCAACCAAATCTCGAGAAGTCATCTATGAAGGTAATGAAATACCTATATCCACCCATAGCAGTGGGTGTAATAGGTCCACATATGTCTGTGTGAATCAACTGCAACACATCATCACACCTATTTGCTCATTTCTTCCTAGTCTTGGCAGTGAGCTTGCCTTTAATGCAATCGATGCAAGCGTCAAAATCAGAGAAATTGAGATCATGAACAATACCTTCCTTAATCAGTCTTTCAATCTGGGGCCTAGAAATGTGCCCTAAGCGTCTATGCCACAGCATAGAAGAACTTTCATCAGTCCTATTACGCTTATTTCCAACAACAGAGTTAACAGACATATTATTCAAATTCAGCATGTAAAGCCCATCACATAATACTCCTGAACCGACAGTAACAGAATTAAAACGAATAAAAACTTTTCCATTACTGAATTCAAAAGTGTAGCCATATTTATCCAAAGCTAAAATTGAAATCAAATTCCTTCTCATATAAGGTACATAAATAGCGTCTTTTAACAATAAAGTATGTCCATAAGGTAAAAGTAATGTAACTACTCCTATTTCTTCCACCGATACTCTAGCTCCATCTCCCACAATGATATTGGATTCAACATCACTTGGCTTCCTCAGGCTTATGAACCCCTGTAAAGAATTCACAACATGAATGGTTGCACCTGAGTCAAACCACCAAGTATTGGGAGCAACATCAATCATATTTGATTCATAACAAGCCAAAGCTAGGAGTATACCTTGCTTGTCAAGTTTCCTCTTGAGAGTATAACAATCATCCACCTTATGTCCATACTTCTTGCAATACTTGCAGTTTCCTTTGAAAAAATTCTTCTTTGGCTCTAAGTGTTGAGAAACTTTTCCCCCTTTCTTCTTGTCACATTGAAACTTTCCTTTGTGACCTCTCCTTTTCTCAGACTTAGCACCAGAAGAAGCAGCAGCAGCAAACTGAACACTGTGTGCTTTCCCTTTCTTTATGGAATCATCTTTTTTAGAGACAATGGCAATCATTTCATCAATCGTCCATTCAGTTTTCTGAGTATTATAGGAGGTTTTCAGAACGTCAAACTGAGAAGGGAGTTACTCCAGTACTTGCCAGATTAGATAGCTCTCACCAAGATCAACCTTGAGAGACTTCAATTTATTAAAATAGTGGACTAACTTCATGATGTGCTCACGAACTCTACTAACACCATCATATTTAGTCTTCTCAATCAGAGAGAGATACTGGCCCTTCTGAGCTTTGTCAAAAGTGGTGAATTTCTCACCAACGGACTTCAGAAAATTCTTAGCATTCTTGCTCTCTGGAATGCTCTGTCTAATAGACTTCTCCATGGTGTATTTCATCACCATGAGACACACCCTGTTGGAGTGCTCCCATTTTTCACGAGAAGCCCTTTCAGCAACAGTGGACTCAGCAATAAGAGCTGGGGGCTCTTCCTCTCTCAAGGCCAAGTCCATATTAGTGATGGCCAAATATAAATCTAGAGATTCTTTCCAGTCCTCAAAATTGGTCCCATTTAGTGTTTTGACATAAGTTAATTGCATAGGCAGAGAGGCTGGCATTAAAACAACAAAAGAAAACATTTAATATGCATAATATCATTATGTTATAAGAGAATTAAATGTTTCTATGTGCACAGCCAATCAAGCCTGTTAGAAAGAATTTCTTATCTACCTGGTCCCGCCTAAGGGTCCCGAACCAAAATAAACAAGAAATATAATAATACAATACTTTAGACCTCATATCATCATCTAAATTTTGAATGCCGATAGGGTATTCAAAATAATTGATAGAGGTATTAATTAACATGGTATTGTATAAGAAATTACATTAATAATAATATACCGATAGGATATAATTATTATTAATGCAATAAATTAGACTAATAATAATGATTAAAAAAGGATAAAATAAATAAAATTTTAATCATTTAAATCGAAGATTTTACATAACTGTGCCCACGATAGGTGAGTTCACAATCATACAAAACAAAAAGCAATTATATTTCACAGAATAAATAATTATTAATGAGGGAAAAGAGGTAAATAAATAAATAACAGAAAAATCAAAAATAATAAAAGGGAATAATTTTCTTATGGACTGAAATTAATTCCATCACTAGGATATCTCACTGGGGAGACTACAACATGCCTAAATGTTGTCAACAGAGTGAGGAACTTCCACAAAAAATTTCAGTCCAAAAATCCGAGAGTACAATAGTTAAAACAGCAAAATAGTCTCGGATTAAATGCAATAAAATACTTAGGGGTCCCAAAAAACTTTCAAAAAATTACCAAAAAACATATTATATGTTTATTTAATTTTTTGTAAAAACATAAAAAAATTTGAGGCCTAGAAAGTGCTGCACGCGCCCACACGGGCCAGGCCCGCGCGTGGGCGTCGACAGGGGAGGTCATCCCCTTCGCTCGGATTGACTGTAACCGTGTCGCGCGACCCGGATCGCGACCCGGTTCAATCTCCCTCAAATTGCCACTGAAAACAGTGTTTCTTTAGGGCATTTGTTCAAAATCCCATGAAAAGGTGAAGCCCTCAATCAATTTTGAAGATTAATGGCTAGATTTGTAGAAAAAAGGTTCGAAAAATAGAGGGAACGTCGATTTCAAAAAAAGGTTCAGATCTCTCAAAACCTTTGACGAAAAAGTCTGATTTTTGGATATGTTACTCGAGTAATGGCATCAATGAAAAACCCTAGATCAATTTAGGAAAACATTTGCTGATTTGAAAGTAAATCGGATTCGAAGTTTAACTCAAAAAAAAGTTTTTTAAAAAAAACTTTAAATCTCACAAAATACCCAATGAAACTCTATGATTTTTGCATACATGATTCGTGTTATAGTGTTGAATTGAAACCCTAAAACAATTTCAAGATTAATCTAACAAAATAGGGCAAACAAAATTTGTTTTAAAATTAGCGTTTAGGGAATTTCGAAAATCAGAAAAAAAATTGCTAATTAATAGCCATAGTTTGTACTACCAACCAGGCTCTGATACCATTGAAGGAATTAACAGGATTAAATTTCTAATCCTAGATCGGTGTAGATACAAACTACAGCATATTAAATAACAGAACATAAAAGGGATGAACAGAATATATACCTGGCATTATTACGCTATCCATCTCGAACAGTAGAACAGAGGGAATTTTTAGGGTTGTGTGAGAGTGGTACTACTCTTTGTCTGATAAGTGTTCTATCTAGGGTTAGACTGATTAATGGGATGCCAGTCTATTTATAATCAGACGAGAGCAGGGACTTCTCAACAGGCTATGTGATTGGCCCAACCCATCACGGGCCACTCACAATATAGAAGCCCAGTTATAATATTCATATATTAAAGGCTATATATTAGAATAATATAGTTAATATGTTAATGATTTTTAATAATTGATTAATGCATATCCAAAATAGGATATATATTATATTAAATTTCAACATTACATTCATTTTAGTCCTTAACTTAGTCCCATTGAAAATTTAATCATGCAAACTCTCTAATATTATCATGTTCTGAATTTATTGGGTCTAAATTAATTATGGAGTTAATATACTTTAATTTCATATTTTTAGGATTTGAATGATTACAGACCCATTAATCTCATGTCTAATCTTGCAAACATGGTTGTTAGGATCAACATCTTATGCAAGATCAGAAGGAGCACAAGATAGATTAAATTGTAGAATTGAATCAAAGATCATAAAATTCTATAAAAAATTGTAAAATAATATATATATATATATATATATATATATATAATGATATAAATTTTGTAAATAATACAAAACTATCAAAGTCTCATTATATCTCAATAAAATAAGATCCAATGTCATACAATTAGTAAAGGAAAAAATAAAGTAACCTTTATTTTTTATTGTATTTAGAAACCTCTTTTTTCTCACTAAATAAACAATTTCTTCTTCAAAACTTTAATACTATATTTCATTGTCACTTTTATTAAACTAAGTTAAAAAATGAACAAATTATGAGTGACAAGACTGTAATTGTATAATATTAGTAAAAACTTAAGTTAGTTTAATGATTTTTTCATCCCAATTGACCTAATAGATAAGAAACATATTACCAAATAAAAAAAAGACAAAAATTCAAAATGTTATAAGATCGATAAAATAGTAAAATCGTAAGATTTTAAGATTTAAATCAAGATCTTATTGGGATTCTAATAAATTTAGATCTTATATAGGATCAGGATTATTCGAATTGTTTGGAATCGTAAGATCGTAAGATCTTAATATTTATATCTAGATCTTGACTTGGTAGAGAGTATTTGTTGAGTTAGCACTGACTAGGCATTGCAACCTAGATGCTAACATGGATTACATGTGTTGACTAGACATGTGGCCCACTAGACTACTTTTTCAGTCTGACCAAAATAGAACAACATGCATCCAATTTTGCACTGACCAGAAATTATACAAAAATAGCCATCTGTCTAGGTCTATTTTTTGCACCAGAAAAGAAGAGTTCTGCAACGTCATTTCCATGTAATTCTTCTGCAAATTAGTGTTGCATTGCTAACCAAAACAGAAGTCAGCCTTGTCTTCCTTCTTGGACAGAATCAAAAGAGCACCTTCATACCATTTTTTTAGGTTGAAGACCCCATCTTCTTCTACCTTGAGTAGAATTTCATAGGCTATTTTCTATGTTGTATTTTCTTCTTCTGTTCTTATGTTTTAGTCTCCATGGAGGGATAAAACTCATTTTGTAATTAGTCATATAACTAGATTGGAAGCTGTAACTTGAATCCTTGGCTCATATAAGTATTTTGATTAAGATTATGTTCCATTTCTTGTTCCATTCCTTTGCCTCTCTATTTTTATGTCCATATTCATTTATGGTTAGAGTGGTGTGGATGTGATTACTATTTTAATTGTTCAATTTGAGGTTTAATCTTGTTATGCATGTATGAATGTGATTGTTGTATGTGTATAATGAGTAGGACGGAAGTGGCATTCATGAATGCAGGTGCTGTGAGTGATTTTGGTTAGGACTAAATCATATTACATTTGATTAGGTGTTAGTGAATATTTTCTTGACTCCAAGTTGAATGTAGTTTAGTTCTAGAATATTTTCTCGAAAATTAAGATTGGAAACCAAATGACGCGATCACACAATTTAATCAGAAATCAATTAGGATTGGATGATGATAGTTAAACTTCTAGGAAGGCTAGTGACTGGTTACATATTATCTGTTTGTATTTTGTTTTATTAGTTTTGAATATAGTGTATATTAATTTAATTTTGCTAACACCCCGTGCATAATTTAGTTGTAATTAGTGTATGATTAGAGTCTGAACAACTAATTATGTGATACAAACATAGGCTACACGAGAGATTGATACCAAAATGTCAATTGATACATTTATTCAGAAACTCGTTTAACATCATGTACAAATCGTATAAATATGCATCATGAAATCTCTTATATAAAAAGAGATTGATACCAAAATGTCAATTGATTATATATATCATTTTTGTCCTTTAACTTTGCCTTACATTTCTTTTCAGTCTCTTAATTTCATTTTAATTTGATCACTTAACTTTACTTGAGGTTTCACTTTGGTAACTTTACTTGAGGTTTCACTTTGGTCTTTTAATTTATTTTTTTATTTTGGTCTATTAACTTCATCTTAAATCAAAAGTTTCACTTTAATCCCTTAGCTTTACCTTAAGTTTCATTATAGTCCCTTAGTTTTATTTTGTTCCATTTTGATCAACTAACTTTATCTTTCCTTTGATCCATTAATTTTATTCTATTTGAATTTGGTTTTTTAACTTGCAAAAATCACTTAAGTTTTTTTTTCTTGTTAATAATTAATAATATTGTTCAAAGAACCCGACCAAAAAGCTAGTGACTAGATGCAAATGGTTCGATTTAATCTAGTAAACCAATTAGTGAAAAAAATCAGTCAAAAATCAACAAAACAGGTAAAATAGAGCGATTCAATGTTGAACCAATTTTATTTTTATTTTTATTATTTTAAATTATTTTCATGCATTTTATGATTATGAATGTGTGATTCTACATATAAATACTATTAATATAATATTTTGTAACTATTTTTAAATTTTGTTCTACATTCATATATTATTCAGATTAGGTTTAGGATCTTTGTAAGTTTGTCAAACATAAACATAAAAGACTCATTAATTTATTATATTAGATTTTTGATATTAAAATAAAAATATATTTATTTGTTTATAATTGGTTTAGCCGCGATCAATAGATCAATAAATCTTGAACTAGTGTCTCATTCGATTAAATAACTTTTAGAATCTTTTAATACCACCAAGATGTTTAACAAAACAAAAATTATAAGGTTATTGGAGTTAATCAAGAAACCACATAAAATTGTTTCTATAAAGTGTCTTGGTTGTGTTAAAGAGAGAAAAAATATTTAAGTAATTTTTGCAAGTTAAAGTACTAAATTTAGGCAAAATATAATTAAAGGACTGTAGTGAAACTTGAGGTAAAGTTAAAGACCAAATTAAAATTTAAGGTAAAGTAAAAGGAAAAAATTAGAATAAAATAAAATTAAGATATGAAAATGAAACCTAATTTAAAGTTATAGCACTATTGTTGGAGTAGTACCTGAAAAATAAGAATAAACACAAAAAGAGGAATATGAAGGTTAGAGTAAAAATATAATTTACGTAGTGTTGGGCTGAAATTCGAGTATCTCGTCTTTCTTTAAGGTAATTTTCATGTCTCTTACGGGTTAACTTTGTTATATTACCCGGTGCAGAGGTACACAGATGTGTTTTCTCCAAGATATAACAGTCTAGAACTTGCATGTTTGTTTACTACTTCTGCACGTATGAAGTAAACTGGACTCGCTTTTCCAGAACCTTCTCTACCCAAAATATCACACAAATACATATGCTTATTTGTTCTTCCCCCTTCTTATATATTATCTTATACACAAACTTGCTTTAACAAACACATATATATAGTTGTTGTTGGCTTCTCAATATTTCCGTGGGAGAAAACCATTGGTCACCAAATTGAGAATAAAAGCTATTAACTCCAATTCAATATGCCAATCAAAACTTTTAAAAGTAATATAAAAGCATGCCGTCATATAAAGCAAATATACAACATTCAATATACATAAAGTAACGTGAATATAGGGGAAGGATAATGTTTTCTATTGGAAACTAATATAAATTAATATTTTATAATAATAAACTCCAACAATCCCTCACTTATTATTATAGAATAGCACACAATATAATATATACTTTTTCTGTAGAGGTGGATTATTATGCATGATATAGGTAGCTAAATTTGCCTTGAACTTATATTTAGCAAAAATATATTCGTTGATCAAGAGCCGTAGCGATATTCACCTTGAACTATAGACTACTTAGGAGAGACAAGATATATATCGTACACATAATAACTCAGGTGCAAATCATGTGCCCTAGCTGTCACGGTTATGTGGCCTTGTGCCGTATCCGTTTCTTAAATGTGTTTTAAGAATACGCCCTGTATATTCTCATATAAGAGCGGCCTCACTCTGCCATATTCAAATAGGTCAATTCTGTCAAGGATGTTCCTACAATTTAGACACTCAACTTTTATAGAGCTATAAATTTCATTAAAAGTTTTTAAGAACTCAACCTCACATATTCACTGTAGGAAAATGCACTGACACCATAGAGATGAATTTAAGAGTTTGAACTCTTATAAAATGTGCATGCAAATAAACAACCATATGATTCGTTTTTACCTTTAAACCAAGTTCTTAGGATCTCTAGTCACAAAGTAGGGTATCCTCATAGGCTACTTTTAATCTTGTGGGCTTGATATTCATCCTACTCAATGTCTCTAAATTCTTTGGCTATAGCAATAATTTAAAAAAAATCTCAAAATTCAAAGAATATAGGTAAGACAATTTGTATCACAATAAGTGATCTCAAATTATTAAAGGTAGGTATACAATCACATAAAATATATTCAAATATTTATTCTTCCACCATATAACAATGTTATCTATGAACACATAATCATTTGTGGAATTTTTCAAATTTAATTTTGTGACTAAAATTCTCAACACCATTGTACCTCATTATACAATAGGAGTGTTTTCATATAATAGCATAAAAGTATGCTTTCTCAAATATTTATCTTTGGCATATATTACCATCTCAAATTTTAATGAGATAGTATCTATAATTAAAATAGATGTGCCAAAACCACAAAATATATGGTTACATATTCATAATAAAATTTTGTTTTAAAATGATATGTGCAATTCACAATATTTCATATATAGCAATAAAAATTACCGTCTAATTGGTGAACTCATTTTTTGATATTCACAAAATTATGTACCTGTACTATTGATGGGTATTGTGCCTTTTTCATAAGAATTTCACAAAATCAAGTGATTCTTTCTTTCTTTTATGAAAGTATTGACATATATTATTGAGGAAGAGATGTTTTGAATCAATTAATGAAGTTCATTTTTCAAAAATATCCACATAAAAAATGAAATGGAGTATTTTGAAACATTGGAAAAAGTTCTCCATTATACAAATAAAAAATATTCTATTATGATTATTAAGAGCTCAACCAGGATCCCCTCTTTTTGTTGTTCATAAAAAATATAATATTCTTATGGCACTATAAAAAAATCACATATGTGAAATCACAATTTATATATAGTGAATTTTTTAAAATTCACAATCACAATTTATATGAGAGTGAATTTTGGAATTTTCTCAAAATTCACAATTTCATTTTTTTTTTTGCAAACATGTCACAAATTAAAATATTTTCCACAAAGTACAATTTTCATATGGCTTTATAGCCCACTATAGTATAATTAAAACAAAATTCTACTAACACATTTTGTTTATTTATTCTCTTGACCGTTGGCCAAAAATTGAAATATATAATTAAAAACAAATTCATAAGGTGAAAATTTATATTTTACATAATTTTATAAAGCTCACAAAAATATGGCCATGAAACTTCATTGTAGAATTTCAAATAATTCCACAAACACAATATTCAACATTTAAATGTTGAATACTTCTTTACATGCATAAGCTTTAAGAAAGTTTTTTCATATTATTAATAATTATATCAATAGAAATTTATGGGACATATTCAATACTTAAATATTAAACTCATAAACTTTCTATTAAGCCACAACAATAATAACTATTGATCATAAAACATTTTTAACAATAATTTGTATATTTTTATAATAACATACTTATATCCCCCACTTGTTGTTATAAATATAATACCTAAAATATTTTTTCTTCTTGCCCCCACTATTAATAAAAATTCTCAAAATAGAGTAGTAAGACATATCTCATGATATAGGGAGAAGAAATTACCATTGCATTGTCTTTGAAGCAAGAAACAAATACTTAATGATCACTATGAGTTTAAAACTCAGTTGCCTCATAATGCAAATGTTATTTCTCATTTAACATTTGCCCTTCTATATATATATATATATGTACACAATCTTCTTTAAAAGAATTTCTCTAAACCAAGTAAAAGAACTTGCAAAAATAATATAGATATACAAGATAATATATAGCCAAAGCTAAAGTTTTATAACAACGTATCTCATCATAGGTATCTCATATAACAAAATTTTTTTTTTCATAAATAAAATCTCCTTTTGTGAGCAACAACTAAATAAATAATAATAATAATATTTATAAGCGCGCAAAATTAAAATACACATAATTGGAAATCAATTATTTTTCACCTTAAATAAGGTGTTATAAATATACCATATACTTGAAATTCAAAGCTCATAAAAAATTTATGATTTATTGTAAAAAGATAAATATTCCACCAAAAATATTTATGCAATATCTTGTGAAATAAATTCACAACTCCAAATGGTGAAAACCAAAATATTTCCATTGATTTACTCAAATTGTAAATCACAAAATTTCTTTTTAAAAAAACTTCACAATTGAGAAAATCTCATCAAATAATGATTTTTGAAAACCTTCTTTCACCATTCTTAATTTTCATTTGCTATTTTCGTGAGATTCAACAGGATAAATTACTTTAAAATTATTGGAGCAACACCTAAAAAATAAGAATAAACACAAAAAAGAAGAATTTGAAAGTTAGAGTAAAAATATAATTCTTGTGGTATTGAGCTGAGCTCTGAATGTCTCATATTTTTTTAAAGTAATTTTCATGTCTCCTATGAGTTAATTTTGCTATATTACCCAGTGCAAAGATATACAGATATGTTACTTCCAATATATAATAGCTCAAGACTTATCTGTTTGTTTACTACCTCTGCACGTAAGAAGTAAACCGAACTCGCTTCTCCAACATCTTCTCTATCCAAAGTATCACCCAAATGCATATGCTTATTTGTTTTTCCCCCTTCATATAGATCATCTCATACACAAACTTGCTTTCACAAACACACACATAAATATATATATATATATATATATATATATAGTTGTTGTTGGCTTCTCAATATTTTCTTTGGGAGAAAACCATTGGTCACCAGATTGAGAATAAAAGCGATTAACTCTAATTCAATATGCCAACCAAAGTTTTTAAAAGTAATATAAAAAAATGCCAGTCTTATAAAGCAAATATACACAATTAAATATACATAAAGCAACATAAATATAGGGGGAAGGCTAATGTTTTCTATTAAAAATTAATATAAATTAATATTTTATAATAACAAACTCCATCAGCCATGAGAACAAAATTAAGTAAAGAGATCAATGAAACTTGAGTTAAAATTAAGGACCAAAATAATATTGGTGCCAAAATATTTATACCTCTATCAGGTCTAGTTCTACTCCCAGTTTCTCATAAAAATGCCTGAAACGGTGTCGTGTTTGTTGGGTCTAACAACAAAATTTGGCGAGTTCTCGCTTCTCAGTCGTCAAACCCAGAAGATGTGGCGGACATTGGACGCCCACCTGAGGACCCTGCGAGTTTGTTCTTCTCTCTGTTCCCCAAAACTGAATTCTCCATATTCTTCCTCATCGTTTTGTACAATTCTCACTCAATCGCGTTCGCTCAAGCCTCAAACCCTTATTCCTCCGAAGCCTCAAGCCTCTTTTTCTCTTCTTCGAACCCATGTTTGCTTCAGTGACGCTTTGTTTTCCAGTATCCGAGGGACCCGCGATTGCGGGGCGAGTTTCGGCTTGGTGATTGTGCGGTGTGCTTCCTCAGTATCTTCCGCTCCTACCGTGGAGTGGAATGATTCCGTCTCTTGCTCTGACGTTCTCGATGGCAATGATGGAGGCGTGGAGGAGGATACCAAGCTCTATATTCCTGTTAGGGCCTACTTTTTTTCCACAAGGTGTGAAGCGCAGGTTCTGTTGTTTAGGATGAAAGTAGATTCCGGGCCTGTTTCATTTGGGTGAAATTGTTTGAAAATTTTGTGTTTGTTAATTAATGGGTATTCAAAGAAAAATTGAATAGAACATGACTAACTTTTTTTTTAATTATCTTTTTATTCTTGAGGAAAATGTAGTACAACGTGGAACATTTCTTAGTGTACTATTATAATAGTTAAAGTGATCAATTTGAGAAACAGACCCTAAATAGTCCTTATTATTCGAGTTGTTAGGAATGAAGTGATTGGATGGAGAAATAGCATGCTAATATATCTCACTTTCCTTTCTACGGATGCAGTGTTGATTTAAAAAGCTTGGTGGAACAGAACAAACAAAATTTCGTCCCGCCATCATCAAGGATGACTAATTATGTTGTTCTCAAGTTTGGCAATCTTTTTGATTCCAGGGTGGGTATCACTCGGGCCATGCACTTGCAGTATGTTTAGTGGCAAGAAGTTCTGCATTACTATAACTTTATATGGCATGCAGAATAGGGATTTATATTAATATATACTTTTCATTATCCAGGAGCAGGAAATTGTTAGTTAAATGACTCTTCTTGTGAATCTTTGATCTTCCTTATTCTAAAGTTTCATAATTTCATGTATTACAATATGCGGCACACTTGTTACTTTAAGCAGAGTCAAATTGCTGTGTGAAGAATTGGTTTTGTTGTTACTCATACTTGGTTCTTTAGTTCATCTTTACCCTCAGCACTTCATTAAGAAAGCAGTAGAAGTTTTGAAGACATATTTGATAAACCCTATTTTAGAGTGAGGTTAGGAACATGTAGAAGAGAAGTAAATATTTTTATTTTTATTTTTTTAAAATTACTTGTTGATACAAGATAATGGCACCAGTTAGTGGGTATTGGATTGTGATAGCTTAAGCTAGGAATTTGTTGAATGAAATGGTGGACTCACTGGATTGTGATACTTTTTTTTTGCAAGAATTTCTGAATTCAAGTAGTTAAATTGGTCTGACCTGGTTTCTTTATTCAGAAATTCCTTTATGCAATGAGTTGGCAGTTTTGACTTATACGTTATAAGGAATGTAGATAATGGATAGATTTTCTACATTTTACTTGTTTTAGTTTTTGGCTTGTGTCTGGTAGTTTTCCTGCTCATCATTTTAGTTGTATATAAGTTATTTAGTTAGTTTGAGGACTGATATTCTACATTGGCATCATTGATTGAACTATTTGTTGTAGTATATGAAATGTTGCTTTATTCTATGTAATAGCGTTTCAACTGTTGGATAGCAGGATATGGTCAATAAGGCCAAATAGATTATTTCTTTTTTCTCTCTAAATTTAGAAACCAATAATGTTCTGGTATTGCTCATAATTATTTTCTCTTCTATTTTTCATCTCCTTATCTTAGTAGTCTGGTAGAAGTAAGAGATTCCCATCTGACTGTGAAAAATATACTGTTTTGCATTGATAGGATGATTAATATTATTATATACACTCAATGGAATGCTCCAGAATTCAGAGAATTATGTGTATTAGGCTGTTCTGATTTTGGCTGGCCAAATTTTCTGTGAATACTTTGGAGGTCATAACACTAGTGGCAATAAATATAAACTAAACTTTCTTTCAGGGTCCTGGTGCTTCCTGCTTGAGTGGAAGCAACTGCTACTACATGGTTGTTTTCCAGTATGGATCCATTGTCTTGTTTAATGTCCCTGAACACGAGGTTGATGGCTATTTGAAAATTGTAGAAAGACATGCTTCTGGTTTGCTTCCCGAAATGAGAAAGGATGGTGAGCTCTCAAGTCCTATAAATATTTACCATACAGTTCTAAGGCTGTTTTATAAAAATCTCTTGACTATATGCCGTACTTCTATTTTTCATGGTCATTCTTTTGAATGAATTTTTAAGCATGTGCAAGATATACTAATTTATGGAACTGCAATAATTGTAATATGGCTTAATTCATAATGGATGGGTCATGCAATGCCAACGCAGTAGTGGATGTCACACAAGACCTTGGAACTTTATTTCACAAGGATGTTTGTCTTTTAGGCCTCTAGTCTCTTTGAAATTTGGTGATGATTCGAAGATTTTGGTGGGAAATATCCTTATTTGGACTTATTTGAATTATACCCTTCTTTCCAATGGCTTTGTTATCTGCATGATTTATTCATCCATAATCTTCTATGCATGAGAATTGCAATACCTCTTGGAATTTCCCTTTCTCCAGAAAGCTGAATTATAGAGAAAGCAGTTTGCTTCAGTCCTTTTTTATATCATTTTTGCTATTTATTTTTTCATCTTCTCGAGATATAAGAGTTTGGAATCTCGATTCTTCTGGAATTTTTTCTTGCAAATCTTATTTGAGTTTGTTGCACATTCTCCTAATAGGGAGAGGTTTCTTCTTGATAAGTCAAATTGGAATTTTCTGTGTAACTTGTGAGGTCAAATCCTTGGGTTGTACAATACCAACAGAATTAACACAGATGACATATTCCAGATTCACATGCTTCATACTGCTCTTTCTCTTGACATGAATATAATGTGTATTCTGATTCAGAAATGCAGTCCTGTTAATTTCTACATTGCCCAGTAGTGATTTTCCTTTAGAATAAACCATTTGGTACTTTTGATAAAAATTGGACCTTTCCTAGTATTTTGGAGCTGTTTCTTCTGCAAACTCATTTCAATGGCTTTGTTAACATTAAAGAGAATAAACTTTTCTTTTTTGGCAATTTGTGGTTTATGGGATTCTCTAGTTGGTTTGATTGGAGAGAAATGTCTGCATCTTCCAAGGCATATCTTGGCCATACAAATTTATGGGATTGTATGTATGGCTTCCCTTTTGGTGCTCTGCGTTTGGGTATTTTGAGACTCACTATTTCTGATATGCAAAAAACTTAGTCAGATTTACTACATTTATGAGCTATGCATATGTTTTACTCCATTTTCTTCCTTTTTTTTTTGGGGGGGGGGGGGGGGGGGTTGTGGTTAAGGTTAATTCCCACCTGAGGATATTTTATACTCCAAGAAGTTGTTTTTTTTTTTTAAAAAACTCTCTAACAGAATTTCTTCTACGGAAAAAAATTGAACTTCAACAGATCGGCTGAGCAATGCAGTATGAGATGATAGAACTATAATTCATTTTGTTAGACCTTGTGATTATTATTTTGAGAATTAGGGTTTACATTTTTCAATTGGTGTAACTTGGTGGACAATCTAGCCATGTTAGCCATTAGCAGTATTCTTGATTATACTAGAAGAAAGATTCCCCTGGGACTGAGGGGTGGCTGGCTAGGGATCTTGGTGTTTTGAACTTGACATAAGCTTATCAGTAGACCTAACCTATTTGTTTGTTTGGGTCTACCTTTTCTATTGTCAGTTGCACTCACATGTATGAATCACTGTACTCATTTGTGATACTTTTGATGCATTTGCATTTTTACTCAAAAGAATTATCAGACATTGTCAACTTTTATGTGTTGATTTTTTTTTTTTTCCTTGGGGTCTTGAGGACATAAAAATTGATTTGGCAACATAACACTTAGACAGATGACTGGCACCTCTGCAGGGTAGAACTTTTTACTTGTCTGTGTGTGTAGTATCAGGTAATAAAACTGCACAGGTGTGAGAAATTGTGAGTAATGTGCAACTAAACCCATGAAGCATAAACACTTAGGATAAGGATGACATTCATATCAGCTAGGCACAATGCAAACTTCAAATAACACCTTTGAACTTAAAGACTCTATCATTGTGGCATTTTGTTAGTATCCGTGTGTCTTTGTACTAGGCTTACTGTATTGGAACAAGCATTCAGAAGATTAAATGGAGATGCCATACTATAGTATTCTCTGTCAAAAATTATGCACTATCAGACCCCATTCCCTTCAAATCCTTTAGTTCTTTTATTTTTTAATTTTAATCTATCTTCTACAATGCTTGGCGTGGCTGATTACCTTACAACCTCTCAATCAACCTCTTAATTTCTCATGCTTAATTTTGTGGAAGGTGCAATAGTTTTGTTGTCTGCATCAAAACCCAGAAGAATAAGACAAACTTCATCTGCAGTGATTTAAAAAATTATATTTTGTTCTGCAACATTCAGTACTATTTCGGTTCTTCATCTATTATGCATAACAAAAGGTTTTAACGTTTGTGAGGCACATATGAAAATTTAATTTAAGCATCATAAAGATTTCTGATATAATAGCATATTTCTTTACATTCAGGAATCAGTACTTTTATTTTTTCTTTGTCTTTTATTTTTTTTCTGTATGTTCCATTTTATTTAAGCAACATTTATGGACTATAATATTAAGTTTCTAAAGTTCAAATTTTTAGGGGATGTCTTATTGGTTTAATTTCATGCTATACGTTATCTGAATTTTACTCTTATATTAAAAAAATTGTAGAGTATGAGGTAAGAGAAAAACCTGCTTTAAGCACATGGATGCAAGGTGGACTGGATTACATAATGTTGCAGTACTTGAATATTGATGGAATCCGTACTATTGGCAGTGTTCTTGGTCAAAGTATTGCCCTTGACTACTATGGACGACAGGTATGTTCTATATCAGCTTAAAATTTTCTGATATGTAGATATAATGTTGACATTCCACTAACACCAGCCTCAAAAACTTCTACGCTAGGTTGATGGTATGGTTGCAGAATTTACCGACATAAACCGTGAGATGGAAATGACAGGAAAATTTAAAATGCAGAGGAAAAAGCTATTTCAATTGGTGGGAAAGGCAAATTCAAATCTTGCTGATGTAATTCTTAAGCTTGGACTATTTGAGAGGTAATGATCTTGTTCATGGGATAAAAATATTGAACCGTGCAAGAGAAATAGAACTTGTGGTTAATATTTTCAATTTGTAGACATATAAGTCAGGTTTTCTAGATGCAGATGTAGTTAACATGGTTGCTTTCCATTTATGTAAATCGTGTACATGTTAGATGGAAATCAATAGCTTCTATGAAATTCAATTGTTTTCCAAGTGAAATACTAGTGCTATAATGTTTAAGTGCAATCTGGTTATAGGATATGAGAGATGCAAATAGTAGAAAAGGTTAGGACAGTTTTATCTGTGGGAAAGAGAGGGTCGGAGATAAGCATTGGAGCTGAGTTGTTAAGGGAAAAGAAAAATATGAACTCTTTGGCAACATATTAGCTCTTTTTTTTCTTTGGTCAGCATTAGCTCTTCAACTAAGGGTTGGTGAGACCTCAAAATTGACTGAAATGGCCCCTATAAATAGGAAACCCAAAATAACTCATGTTTTCGTTGTTATAAAATGCTACAATAATAGTAAACCTTAACCATTACTTATTCAAAACCTTCAAAAGCCAAGAACCCTGTTTGCATTGATTGACTTATTAGACCCTCATTACCAAGTCACTAGTGTCTACTAGATCAAACAATAATTATTCCAAACCTCAATACAACTACACTGTATCCTTGATACTGAACCCTCAATAACAAATTAACACATTGAAATCTATTGTCTTGTTGACTGTAAACATTACAAGAATCTGTGATTTATTCTGAATTATTCACCGTGCTCGGGGAAAACTTGTCCTTGAGAGGCTGTTCTTCTACTTTCATTACTCCTCTCTTATTATGTTTCCTTCTCTTCTTCTTGTTGAAAGGAGTAAATCCTTATATTTAAATTATTTATTCTTAATTTAATAGATTAGGATAGATTAGAATTTCCTAGTAGATAAGATAGGTTATTTTATTTGCTTTCCTAGTTTAGTGTCGATTCCTTGTTTAAGAGGGATTCTCCTTAATTTTTTTCTCCTAGTTTAGTTAGAATTCTTTTGTATAAATAATTGGTTTTAGCTTCATTTTGAAAAAAGAGAAGAATTTTCTTTTCATCAAAATTTTACATGGTATCAGAGCCTGGTTCCTAACTTAGCCATCTCTCTCTCTCTCTCACATAGCTGGGCCTCTAGAATCACCGTAAGTGGTGTTTTACCTCTCTACAGCCTCAGTTGTAACCCAATCTCCTTAGGGTTCATCTCAGTATCGTTGTGCCTCTCACTAGAATAAATGTGTAGCTTCTTCCACACTCGCACAACCACAGTTTTGGCTGAACCACCCTCAGGTTTGCCTCGAAAGGTCATCTCTAGCCCATCCTCATCAATCGGAGCTTCTCCGATCACTGCACACGTCGCCACGCTTGGCCTGTTCTTCTGTTGCATCTTCTCACGAGACAGCGTGTGAAGGCACCTAACACCGCCAGTCTGATACCTGCTTGGACAAACCTGGTCGCCAACCACCGGAGAGTCCATCCCAGTCCTTATTTTCCTCAGTTGGGCTTCTTATCGTCATCATGAGTACTCAGTTCATGTCTTCGGAAGTCAATACTGAGCAAAATTACTCAATCAATAAATTCTCAGTCAATATCATTGACAATTCACCTATCTTGATCACCAGCCACAACTTCCTTTAGTGGTCACAATCCGTCCTCATGTATGTTTTTGGCAGAGGAATGGATGATTATCTCATTACTGAGGTTCCTGTTCCTGTAGCAACAGACCCCAAGTATCGAACTTGGAAGAAAGAAAATCACATTCCATGACCACGGAGATTGGAGAGATTTTTCTCCTTTACAAAACAACCAAGGAAATGTGGGATGCAGCACGTGAAACCTACTCTAGTTTCGGAAATACCTCTGAACTATTTGAAACTGAAATTAGACTTCATGACCTATGACAAGGAGAGTTGAGTGTTACTCAATATTTCAACACCATTATGCAGTATTGGGCTATTGGCAACATCTTGATATGTTCGAGATCTACCCCTGGAAATACCCGGATGATGTTGCACTATACAAAAGGATTGTTTACCAAAAGAGAACGTTCAAATTCCTCCTTTGACTCAACAAGGATTTGGATGAAGTTAGGGGGAGAATCATGGGAACCAAGCTCCCTACCTTCTATTCGAGAGGCCTTTTCTAAAGTTCGAAGGGAAGAAAGCAGGAGAAAATTGATGATGACAGAAAATTTGGGCACTCCAGTTGTTGAAGGCTCGACACAACTTGTCTCAAGATAATAAAAAGAGAAGGGGGAGGACATGGTGTGAACATTGCAAGAAACTTGGTCACACTAAAAAAACATGTTGGAAAATACACGGGAAGCCTCCGAATTGGAAGGCTAGTCATACACGGAGTGATCAAGAAAACAGAGATTAGTCCATTCATCAAGGAGCAGATTGAGGCACTACAAAAGCTACTTGATCAAATCTCCACTCCATCTCAATCATCATCGTCCACTACTGAACAACATACTAACTTGTTGGCACATCATGGCAGCAAATTCAAGGAAGATGATTGGTAGTGTTGAGTTATGTGGTGATCTCCACTTGCTCAAAGAAAGTCCTCTACAAAGACAAGTTCACTCCAAGCTAGGATTGTATGACATATACAACCTAGCTTGAGGGGGAGTGTTGAAAGGAGTAAATCCTTATATTTAAATTATTCATTCTTAATTTAATAGATTAGGATAGATTAGAATTTCCTAGTAGATAAGATAGGTTATTTTATTTGCTTTCTTAGTTTAGTGTGGATTCCTTGTTTAAGATGGATTATCCTTCTTAAATTTTTTCTCCTAGTTTTGTTAGGATTCTTTTGTATAAATAATTGGTTTTAGCTTCATTTTGAAAAAGAGAGAAATTTTTTCTTTTCATCAAAATTCCACACTTCTCACGTTGTTTCTCCTTTATCCTTTCATTGTTAAGGTATATCTGCGATAACTCAGGAACTCAGTAGTCCATCAAGAAGCTCTGAACTTGTAAACATTAAATATGACAGTTAATTCAGTCATCTGAACAGACAAATCAAAAGAATTCCGATTCTATTTTGAATTTTGAACTATAGATCCAATGGAAATGGTAATTCATAATTTGAAATAGAAATCCTACTTTTGCAACTCTCTAATTTCAAAATCCCTTAATTGGGAGAACGTATCTAATAGAACCAGTGGAAATTATAGGCAGTGAGTGAGGGAAGAAAAATGTGATGGCAAGGTATGGATTGGATAAGGCTAAGAGAGGTGGGACAAATGTTCAACATAGGTTGAATGGGTAGGGACCAGTAAGTACAGAGAGGTTTAAAAGGAGGGAGGCAGGAGAATGAAGGGTTTGGAAAGGGTTTGGGAGAGTGCTAGCATTCCTCTCGAATGCTAGCAACCTTGTTTTCTGCATTTTCCATTCTGTGTGTGTATTGTTCTGTATCGCCCTCATTTTCTGTGAGGGAGATTGTGGTGTAGGAGTGTTTTATTATTGTCAGTAGTCATCGTGTCTTGTGTTCTTAAGTATATTGTTCTCAATGTACTATTTTGCTGGAATATCATCAGTTCTGTCATTTTCTCTTAATCTTGTAAGTTGATTTCTGTCTGTCTATTAGTGGTCTCTATCAGTATTAAAGACAAATTGTGGAATGGAATGCAATGATTACATATGTTCTTGCTTCATTCTGTTACGTAGTTTATTCCTCTGGTTTACTGTTTCTTCCCTGTTCTGTTATGTTTATATATATACATATATATATGTGTGTGTGTGTGTGTGTGTGTGTTCCCGCGTGTGTGTGTGTGTATTAATTAACTTGTATTTAGTATAAATATGCTGAAATTGAACTGTCAGAAACTTAGATCATGATAATGGTTGTTCCATAACCCACAATTTTGGTTTACATTGTAAACTTTATTATGTTGATTTGACTATTTAATTTTGGTTTAGTAGCCGCCAGTTCTATCTACCTTGCTGGTTTCTAATCATGTATATAGATTATCCTTTCTCTTATGTGCAGTGTATTGTATTGCGATATCAACTGTAGTCATTAGCCTGTATACAATCATTTTTATGGTGCAAATATTGTATTTTCTTGGTATATTATAGGAACTTTTGGATGTAATCTGATGATATTCTGTAAATTCTTAATTGATGAGGGATTGTATCCGATACTGAGTCTGTCGCTGAGACAATATGAATAAGGCAAAGTTAATTGATGCAGGATTTTTTTTTTTTGGTGGGTTGGGGGGGGGGGGGGAAGGGGAGAAGACGTTGACAGAAGAGAGAAATTAGGAGGAAGAGAAAGATTAGAAGAAAATAAGGATAATTAGATAGAAAGATTAGGGCAAACCATTGATTCTGGATTGTTTAGACTTCTGGGCAAACATCTTTCAATTCTGTTTGAACTTTGAATCCGTAATGATTTCCTTATGTTAGCTAATAAGCTACATCTTAAACTCGTAGCATTACACGCTACGAATAAGAAAACTGACCCATAATTGGATCCCAAACAATCATATAACTTGAGAGGCAACACATTGATTTAAAGCTACGACTAAATTAATATAAAACTTATTTGAGGGAGATTCAACTAAAAGGAGTATTGACTTGAAATGTGTCAAGCAAAATTCACTTGCTCATTCAACCAATTGAGTAACTGCATTTAAATATGTTTATTTGATCTTTATAGATTAAAGAAAACTTTTAGATTCTACGGCACATTTTGTCCGTACATCTTGTAGTGATTTATCTCCTTCCCTAAAGTAAACTATTCAAATTCCTGTTTATGCCTAAAGCTTAACAGAAATAGCTTTTGCAATTTAGGCATAACAGAAATAGCTTTTGCAATTTAGGCATAACGGAAATAGCTTTTGCAATTTATCCAAAGTTCTTTAATCATGTTAGTCTTCCTTATGATCATCATACTAGACTATATTTTAGGAGCATGATCATGACTCTTTCATTCAAAATGCTTTCCATTAAATTGTCATTTGCATCCATTAAACATAATTTTTGAATGCTTTCAACAGATCAGATATTGCTTGGAAAGATGCCAAATATGCTCAGATATGGGAGTACCTCAGGGACGAATTTGAATTAACTCAAAGATTTGCAAGTCTTGATTTTAAGTTGAAGTTTGTGGAGGTAAATTTTCTATTTGAAAATTAATATACTTCCCCACTTTCTTTGACATCTGGACGCCGCAGTGACATTTTTCTTCTTATAAATAGATTCGCATATTAACCCCTCCCCCCTCCTTTTTGTTTTGCAGCACAACATTCGATTTCTTCAAGAAATTCTTCAAAATAGGAAATCAGATTTTTTGGAATGGCTCATTATTGCATTGATCGGTGCGGAAATTCTTCTCTCTCTCTACGACATTGTCCAACGCTCTGCCGTGAATCTCTAGCCTCAATGCTTAAGGGTGGTAGGACGGTGACATGGTCTCTGAATAAATGTAACAGTTGCTGTTAGCATTTTTTCTTGCCTCTGGTGGCTCATCACACCAACACAATTCTGTTAATTTTGTATATATCTTTTGATGCCTTCTTCTCTATTTCAATTCTACTGTTCACTTTGTGTAATATAACTCTAATGTGTAATTTTTTTTCCTCACTCTTCCCTGCTTATCTGTTGATGTTTTCAATTAATTTTGCCAACTCCAATGCAACTAACTTACTTTGAGGATCTGTTAGGCTTATTAGTTATCGAAATGACATGTTTTCAAATATCAATAATATTGAATTGATTTGAAAAGATTGATGCTTAGATAACTGGGATTTGTTTATAAATTAAATGTTTGGAATTCACTGAACTTACGAGATAAAGAACAAATCATCAGTGATTCTCAATATATGCATTATTTTTTAGTGAGGTGTTCATCATTAAGTTATGCTGGAATATTATGATGCAACAGGATGTTATGTGGGTTAATAAAGACATGCTTAATGCTTGAAGCAGAATCATGTTCTAAATGGCTTGACTTTGATGGCTACAGATTCTCAACCATAGCGTTACAAAGATGAGGTTTGGCCCAGGTGTCATACGCAATGCAAACAGGTCATCGGTGATGGAAGATAATATCAATTTTTTTTTACTTACAAGGTTAGGAGTTTAAATCTTGAAGTAGTGATTTTGGAAAGATTTTTATCTTACCAATTCCAATCCAAAATTGAGAGCAATTATTTTCAAAAACTTCCTACTAGAAAAAAATTGATTTATTTCAATATTTGCTGAATAGAAACTTTCACAGAATAAAGCAATATCTTCAATATCTTCCTGCCTCAGCCAGCTATTGAAAAAAATTGTTCATACTTTCTTTGAAGTACCAACACTTCAAAAATATTGCATTTATTTTATACATCATAATATTTTAAATTATTTATGAATATTTCAATTTTTATCGTATGTGTTGTAACATTTCTCCTTATTTCGGCTCATGAGATTTTTTTTTTGGTTCTATTTGAATATGCATTTACCATAGTTAAGGCTAGTTGTAATAAAGCGAGGTATTTTATACAAAAAAATCTTTTGAAAAAAATGAGTGGGCTCGTGTGCAGTTTTGGCCCACAGGTAAAATAAATTAGAGTATTTAGGCTTCAAACGAAATAAACGTTTTTTTATATACAAGTCCTTTCAATTAGCTGACTAAACAAGCTGGTCAGCAAATTATAACTCTTTTTGACATTACTAACTTTTTGAAATAAAGTGTGCATAACATTTGGATACATAATTCACATCTATGAAAGGTAGAACTTTTTACTTGATTGTGTCTGTGGATACAGAGGTAAGTATCGGGCAAATAAAAGTTGAACACTGCACGAGTTTGAGTGGTGTGTAACTCGACGTATGAATAAATCATGAACATCATAATAAAAAGGGCAAATGTACCATTTTCATCTTTAATATTTATTATTTATCCCCAGGTTCATTTTTGTTATAAATGCTTTTTTGTGTCAAATTCATCCCATTTGTTTCTAATTAGTGTCAATTTCATCTTTATTGTTAACTCTTAAATTATAGACAAAAAATACTAATGCAAGCTCCTCTAGGAAGTCATGGGTATTTCAAGACTTTGAGGATATTTATTCGAAAAAAAATATTCGATATCCATTGAATATCACATGGAGAATGAGTTGTAAAAATTAAATACTCATCAAATATTGGGTAAATACAGATATTATCACCGAGTACCCTGTGAATAGATGAATAGAATATTCGATATCAATTCGATAATATTTATAAAATATATAAATATATATTATAAAATTTTGATATATAAGTTATAATATAATTTATATAATACATATTTATATAATATGAATTTGATACATTTAAAATTTTTGTTGAATGAATATCAAATATCGAGTATTTAAATATTTAATATCTATTATACAACATTTTTTCGAATATGTTAGATATTATGGATGTTTCAAATATTGAGTATTTTGAAAACGAATACTAAGAAAATTAAGTTTTTTTCAAATTTAAATAGAGTGCAAGTATTGGATATTTTAAATAGATATAAATACAAATATTGAAATAATATGCGAGCATCCAAGCGTTGTTAATCCTAGAGTCTTTTATAGACTTGTCACTATGAATATGTCATACTAACTTTTAGCCCAATTTTAAATTCATCTTTAACATTAGGAAACATATATTAGTTTTAACTTCATTCTAAACATTAGGCCCTAATTTTAATTCTCCCTTAGGCCCTAATTTCAATTTCATTCCAAATGTGAGGAATGAAAATAGCACTTGTCTATCTTATTAAGAAGAAAAAGAATTTGCAGAGAGAAGAAAGTGAGATGAGATGAGATAGAGAGGCAGAAGAATTTGCAAAGAAGTACGGAAATGTTATCCCACTGCAAATTCTTCTTCTCTTCTCTCTCTGCAACTTCTTCTTCTTCTCCCTCTCATCCAGCTTTCTCCCTCCTCTCTATATGTAAAATTTTCTTTTTCTTCTTCCTCCTCATCTCATCCCACTTATCTATTCTCTCTCTCTCTACAACTTCTACAAATTCTTCTTTTATATGCAAATTCTTCTTCTAATTCTACAAATTCGTCTTCTTTTAAACTGTAAAAGGACGGAGATAGTACTTATAAAAAATTATAACAATGCTTAACAAATATATGGCTTTTCTTCCAATATATATATATGCAAATTCAATTCATTCAAGATTTTCCGAAACATATACTATTCTAAATGTTATTTCAAGACCACCTTAACCAAAGTACATTTTTGTCTACTTTTATTTTTCTCAAAAATTATCCGCATCACTTTCTCTCCAAAAGTTCCTAACGCATCTCTTCAAAATTAACCCAAATGTATTAATTGCTCCACCTACGAATACTATAATGCAAGACTTGGATTAATGAGAGCAAACACTCTAGAACATTTTCTCTAGAAAATACCAGTAGAAAATTAATCACTCCACGGAACTCATGGATGTGGATAGTTCTGCGGTAGAATCTGGCAGAGAAATAGGTGACTTGGTATTCTTACGAACATATTTTCTGGCCCAAACATGCTTCCCATTGATGTAGAATTTTGCTTTACGACTGCCACCAAGAATAACTGCAATCATACTCATGGCATCACAACGAACAACAAGACGAGCGTATAGTGGTTGCTCCTTCACTGTTTGCACTTCTTGCATGTAAACTGCTTCAATGATATCTCCATATCTTCTGGTTTTTTTAGAGGAAAAGCACGTGAAATGAACAATAAAATGAATATGATAAAAATATAATATAAGAGAGACATACCAACATGAAAATCAACCCATGATCAAGGAAAGAAAAAGGCAGGAGTTCTATATATAATCATGTTGAATAAGAAAGTGACATTTTGAATTGTATTTGAACACTGTATACTTTGTTGTATCAAAGTATTTGTGTCAGCATGAATTATATAACATCTAAGACAGTAGATTGTTAACTTTGACATGAAAATTTTGATGGAAATAGAATGAAATGACAACATTGTAAATATTTTAATGATTGACAAACTAAATTTTAAAAATTATAAAAGTTAGTGATGTATCAAGGGAAAGAGTAGTGGTTTAATAAATCAGAGGAGAAAAATCACACTTAGATCACAATTCAGTAGTTAAAATAGATATAAAATTTATTAATATGGAAATTAAAGAAGATATTATTATGCCCTTAATTTTCATATTCATAGATTTTGTATCAACATGTGAATTACGGATTTGTGATTTAACAGTATTTTTTTTATTTCTTACATTAAACCACTCATTTCACTTGATAAGTTCTATGCAAAAATGGATCAGAAATGGATTCCTTGTTTAGTTTTAGAAGTCAAGTAGGGTGCTTGATCCATCTAAATTGTTGATTTTGACCATATTTTATAATTTCACTTGATACGTTCTATACAAAAATATGTCAAAAATAGATTATTTGTTTGACTTTGGAAGCCAATTAGGATTCTTGATCCATCTGGACCGTTGATTTTCAAAATCAACAGTCTAAATTTCATGATATTGTCATAAAATTTAGACTGTTAATTTTAAAAATTAACGACTCACGTGGGCCAAGTACGTTATACGGCAATAGATCCTTGCTTGGCTGCTTTAATGACAATTTGGTGAGAGAGAGAACCTGGAGAAGAAGTCTCGAATTTCAGGCTCGGAAATAGGGTATCCTTTGGAGAATGTCAAGAAGATTGTCCTATCATCTGCAGGCACGTCTCGGTCTCTCCTCTCGCAAGCAGCATCAATGCCACCACCACTCAGCTCCACCCTACTCAAGATCTCACACAGTTCATTATTGATAAACTCTTTGGAATAGGCAAGATCATCATAAACATCTGTACCCCCATTAATGTCATCCTCACCGCCTCTCCAATTCGATCTCCCTTCCTTTACTTGCAATGGCGCAACTCTAGACACAAGATCAATATTGCACGCGATCACCTGTTGCACCATAGGATTATAATGCAACAGTTGTTCTCTCACAGCCTTTTCGTGCTGCAAACACTTCACAATGTCGGCAAAAGCCTTGGTGCAAATGTTGTTGATCAAGTTAGAGACCACTCGTTTTATGCTAAGCCTATTCTCGTGGAAGAAACGGAGGGTGACGTCACTCCTGGTAAGTTTCTGAGTCAAAGGCAAGTCATAATACTTGTTGTTGATATTGTTTCCAGCGATTAATGGGAAATTGGGATTTTCAATGCATGTATAGACCAAGGAAGCTTCATTGGCGAGATCAGTGAGCAAAGTGTCAGGCCAGTTGAGTAGCTTTGAGACCAATGTGAAATCATGGACTGTCTTCTCGAGCCACAAGAAGATGGCCATGACCTGTGTTGCTTGTGTGGGTTCGCACCCAGCATCCACCACCAATCGCAGGAAAAGCTTGCGGTCAATGTTGTGAAAGTGGTTGAACTCATCTTGGGTGATGCTCACATTGGAACTTGAGTCTGCAGCGATGAGTGAAGAAGAAGAAGCCATTTTAATTTGTTGATGAGATGCTAGCTACTAGCTAGCTAATATATGGCTTTCTTTTTTATAAAAGAAATGATCAAATCAGATTGGATTCACTCTTGCACAGCATCATAGTCATTGGATGCGATATCTAACGACTGTGATCTCTTCTTTATTATTTGTTTTTTGTCTTTTGCATAAGAGCAAATCTGCTTTGTGATTAAATATATAGGATGTCACATGTGAGCTTTAGAAGGAAAAATAGTGAGTTTTAATTTTGTTTCCTTTTATGGAGAAAATGTTGTTGTTTGTTTTCAATTACTCAAATAGGGTGGGCACTCTATATTTTATATAAGGAAGAAAGAATTACATATGCCCTGTTTGAATAATCAGCTTATTTAAGCGTTTATATATAAGTTATTTTTATAATTGAAGAGTTTATGAAAATAAACTTTATATAAGTTATTTTCAACTTATTTTTATCCTTGAGAACTTACGAAAATAAATTAAAAATAATTTATGGACATGTCATTAGCTATTTTTATAAACTTTTTCAAACATATGTATAAGCACTTATGTTATAAGATAAGTTAGATAAGCTCAAAACAAGCTCTTCTAAACGCATCTCATGACATAACTCTCCACACTATAATTTAATTGTAATTATATGTGTGTTAAAATTAACATCTAAAAGTTATATGATTATCATGTGATACTTCAAATAAAAAAAAATTCAGAAAGATGATAGAGATATAAAATATCACTTGACTTTCTGAGGACAGTCTTGAGTATTATACATATCTTTTTTGTTTTTTATTGATATTTGAAAAAATTTAAATATTAGATTTTAAATTTTGTATACTAAAATTAAATTTTAAAGAACTGTATTTGATTTTTCTGATAGATAAAAAGGTATTTCCACACCCGTCTTGTTCATTTCTTTTGTATTTAGTATTTACTATGCTTCCATTGAATGGGAGTAGTACTGAAAATTGGATACCACGAGAGGACTAGATACTTCCTCATTAAATTATGAGTGAGAGAAAGAGAGATGTGCAAAACAAAAGGTGTGAATTTTCCAAGTGTGAGGATAGCATTGGTTGTCTCATTTCTTACAATGAAATAATAATAATTTTGATTAAAAAAACAATTATCTCAAATGTTTAGGTTAAGTTCCAATTTTAGCCCTCAAGTTTGGGGTAAGTGTCAATTTTATCCGTTACGTTTGGAATAAGTTTCAATTTCGTCTTATTTATTTATAAAAGACATAATTTCATTTCAATTTTGAAATGGATGATTCACTATTCTTGTGCTTATCTATGACTACAAGAAAATCAAGCTTTTGCAGTGGTTTGCTAGAGACGGCTATTGAAAAGCATTGCTACGCTTGAAATTAACGAAGCTTTGCTGATTGCCTTTAAATCTGGAGATATAATGGCTGTTTGCAAAGGAATAAGGAATCACCATTATTTCCTTATTGTAGCAATGATTTTGAGCGACCTTTAGTAAATGTCAGAAGTTACAGCATACATAACGGTATTTAACAATTCGCCACTAAATATCATTTATCTAAAGGTAGTTTGAATCAACCACTGTTAGATTTAAGTATACTTAATATGCTTAACCAGCACTTTGTTCCAATTTTTCTAGTTTTTTTTTTACTGTTATTAGCATAAATAATTATTTGATATAGCAATTTGAACACTTTTTCAGATACCATGGTTTATTAAAACATAAAATTACATTGAAAAACAAAGACTGCAACCTTGTTCATGTTACAAAAATCACAACACTAACAGAGCATATAATTAAAATTGCATCCCTATTGTCCTGTGACAATATAATAAAAGATTAAAATTTAGGTTTCCACCAAGTGAGAGATCAAGAAAACACACAATTGAAATAAGGATAAACGGATCCATTTAGCATATTTTTAAGGGTAAAATGGTAATATCAAGTCTCATTTGTCTAGTTAAAATTGCATGTTAACAATGTTGAATGATCTCTTGGGATGAAATAGACATATACCTTATGTAAACAAGTGGGGACAAAATTGGAATTTAACCCAAACATAAGGGGCCAATTTGAAATGTATCTCAAACATAGAGGATGAAATCGGAAATTAACAACATTTGATGAGTCTTTATCCTTGGATTTAGAGTTTGGACACGTCAACATTCTTTATTAATAATTAAAACAATGCCAGCAGTTGAAATTAACACATTTTGTAAACAATTATGATTAAATTGACATAAAACAATCATATGGAACAAAAAATAAACTTACACTAGGTAAAAAATTAAAACAATGACTTTTTAGACAAATTAAGGTGGATAGCATTAGATATATAGCATAATAACCGTCGTAGTGAAAAGGGAGTAGCAAAAGAACATAAAAGAGATCAAATCCACAACCATTAAAGCTCTCTTGGAGTTTATGTCGTAAGGAGAAACCACTTAAGGTTCTTGAGCATCCTTATAGATAGTTTAATGTCCATGTATGTTTTCTCTAAGTATTATTGTTTGGTCACGAGTAGGTATATATTAGCTAGGTCCTTTAACCATTTAGGAAGACATATGGATTTTTACAAAAATTTAAGACAAAATTAATATTTAGGAAAAAAAAATTAAAACATAAATATTTTGGATAAAATAAAAACTGATCCCAAATTTTAAAAAGAAAAAAATTGCCCAAAAAGTTTATCAAAATAAGCCTGTAAATAGATTTCCTGATCTTCCACATTCTGTTTTTTTTTTTTTACTTTATTAGGTTTTTATAAGTGCAAAGAATAGTATACTTACAATTTTCATTTTGTTGTTTTCTTTTATTGTTTAGTTGGAGGGGAATAGTTTTTTTTTAAAATTGACCTTGTTTGTTTCAATTAGTTGGAGAAGAGGGAAAATATAAGTGAAAAATCTCTTCCTCCCTATTATTTTATTTCTTCCAAAAGTGGAGGAATTTGAAGAGAAGGAAAATTGTAACAAAGTAAATGATATAAATGCCCTCAACAATTTTTTTAATACCAAAATTACTCTCCAACTTACTTTATTTTGCTTCTTAAACAATATATTATTAATATATTTGGACTATATAAAAGTTTATTATTATTATTATTATTATTATTATTATTATTATTATTATACATAAATAATATATCATATGTATAACTAAATAATAAAGGATAACCAAAAAAATAATCATATTAAAAATAAACTAAGAAAATTAATAAGTTAATTAACTTTCTACTTAATTATCTTTTTTTTGTTTCTTCTAAAAATAAAATTATTTAGCTTTTTTTATTATTACGGTAAGAATAAAATTAAGATTTTATATGATTTTTAAAACATATTATATATTGAGATGCTTTTTAGATGAATCAAATTGAAGCTGCTAAAATGTTATATTATTTTATCATAAGAAATGAGCTAACTTATTTAAATATAAGTGATAACAAATTGATCATGTTCTATTAGTCATACAATCAAATATTATAATAGTCATTTTGTTTTATTTTCCCTCACCTCTCCTTGCAAACTAAACAAAAGATGATTTATTTTTCCTCATCTCCCCTCCATTCAAACTAAATCAAACAAAAAAATTTTATTTTCTCTTCCTTCCCTTCTATTAAAATTCCTACCAAACGGTCATGGTTGGATATTTCATCATCATTTTGTCGTGTCAGCACTTATTTCTTTTACAAGTATAAATAGTTTTTTAAAAGTACTCAATATAATTATATATAGAATTAACTTGTTTCACAAATGCCTAGATGACGTGTAAAAGATCTTTTTTCTTTTTAATAGTATAGAAAATTAGTTTTATTTTTGAACTTATTCTACATAAAAAGTATAATATTTTTTAAACTGAAATCTCTCGAAATTAAATTATTATCGATTTTGAAGTTTAAAATTTATTGCTATTATGACCAGCTAGTAATGAAGGGCACAAAAATGGAAACTTCTTTTTCAGTTAAAAAAACAAACAGATTCATTGTAATGAATTTTTTGAAATTAATGTTTCATCTGTAAATTAAGGATATATTAATGGAATTGGAATTGCATATAATGATTGAAAAGAAAGGAACTAAAAAAGCATCTGATCACTCATAACTTAGTTGTTGTTAAGCTTTGGAAACATTTGAATACATAGAATAATCATTGGCTCTCTATATTGAGGTATTTAAAAAAAAAATATCTTAATAGGGCCAATCAATTTAGTATAACTTATTTTTTATATATAAATATTTTTCTTCTTTTGTTAAATCATATATGTACATAGGGTAAATGTTTTGTTTATATATATATACAACTAACTTTTTTTATACTTTTTTAAAAATATTGAAAAAGTATGTTATTTTTTTTATAGACAAGGTTTAATTTCTATTATAAAAAGAAGAGATATAATTAGAAGGATAGAAGGCAATTTAAATATTAAATAAATAAAAATAGAATTGACTATTTTTCTATATTTATATGGTTAGTAATTATATATGGGTACACTTCAAATTTTGGGTCAGCATTTTAGTTAAGTTATTTAATTTTAAAAATTTTAGAGTGATGTTGAAAATATGCTCTTAATATTAAGTGAAACAAGATTTTGTCATAATTAATGTGTTGTTAATTTCTCTCTACATATATGAAAGAAATTCAAACTTGGACATTACAATGTAATGACAGTGATGGTCTTTTATAAAGAGTAATTATTTTATTAAAAATCAACTTATAATATGGCATCCCATAGTTACGATTTTTCTGTCAAAAGATTATTTATTTTTATTCACAAAATATTATATTGTAAAATTTGAATAAAAATATAATTATATATTTAAATGACGTTATTATGTTGTGTAATAATTGAAAAGTAAATTTGGAAAAGAAAAAAAAAGGGAGAGAGTAACTAGTTGCCATATCAAATGTTTCTAACCTCAAAACGATATTAGAGTTAAATTTTATTGTATTAGACAACTCATAAATGTTTCTTAAAATGACCATTTTGATTTAAAGAATATGAACTAGATTGAGAGGCCTTAACATTAAAAAAAAATTGAGGGAAGATTGATCTTTTATGAATCAATTTAATTAAATTATTAATTTATTGAAAAAAAAAATTCGTTAAGATGAAGTTATAGTGAAACAATTTGGTCAAAATTACAGTGTGTTGCTATAAATTTGGTAGAGGGTGTAGAAATTAAAAAAAAAAAAAAGATTTTAGACATCTTATGGATTTCTCACAATTTAAAAACAACTTATTCTCAATATTATTTTTGAACAAAAAATTATGTAGAAACGCAAAAAATAAAGTAATTAAATAAAGGATAATATCAAATACTTCTGTTTCAAACTTTGAAAACTAAAATAAAAAACCTCAGGCATTGCTTTTCAAGATTTAATTTTTTTTTTGTTTCCTGTTGATATATAAATGAAAATTGGTACTATCACAATAAACTAAAATTTGTGGGCTTGTTTCTTTTTCTTGTTAAATGGGCAAATTTAAATTGAAAAAAAATAGTTTGTTTTTTTTAAAAAAAAAGGATTTAAATGATGGTCTCTTCAATTTGCAAGATAACATATTTAGGCCACCACTAAAGTCAACTGGTAAATGATTGTCTTAACTTAATCAGAAATCTTGAGTTTAAATCTTTGGAAATAAAGTTTCGTTAAAACTTAGTAGGAAGAGTTTTTTGTTTATCATGGTTTTACCCAACTTGAATTCAAATTAATTGACACTCGTAGTTTAATATCTAGACACCATATGATTACTTTTTTAAAAAAAAACAGCAATAAAAAAATCTAGACTTAATGGATTGGTCCATTTTTTAAGGCTCTCAATGAGTTGGATCATCTCGTTTTAATACTACCAATTTGAAAATATCACCTCAAACCTTAACAATATCGAAATAGTTGAAAATAGATATATATTGATAAATGTTGAACATATTTTAAAATAACATCTTTGTTAATAAAAGTCAACCAAATCAACATAAAACATCAACGAAACACTTCAAATTACAAAATTTAACAGCTAACTAAATTAATACAAAATGAAGAATGAGCAATGAAAGGTTCACATGCAGTGTTTTGGAACCCAAATCAGCCCGACAAGTCAATCCTGTTAGAAAAATAATAATATTTCAAAAGATAATAAAAGATTTTTAATAGCGTTTAATATTTTGTAACCGTTTTTAATTATTATTAAAAACTTTTTATATCCATGTCTTTTATTGTTACATTTTTATGCCTATAAAAAGGCTCATTTTCCCTCACTTTAGAGACAGATATAACTAGAAGTTGTCTTCTCTCTTCTTTTCTTTCTCTTAAACTTTCTGGGTTACATGTTTTATTTTCTGCTATTCTGGCACCTGAGTGTTCCAGTTCTTGAGAAAACATTCAGAAGAGTCTGTTTAATCCTGGAAGAAGTTTTGTAGACGCAGAATAATTTCTGTAATCGCGAAATAATTTTCTTAAGGACAGTGTCTCTTAAAAGACGCGACTCAGAATATGTTGGTGATGATAAATTTTTACTACAATCTTAAAGAAATTAGACCGACGCTGCCACAGTCTGAACAACTCATTTTCACAGAGGTAATATCATATTATTTGTTTTGATATATATGCTGTCTCGCTAAAAATATGAAGTTTATGTTAGAATATTACTATAAAATATTAATTATGAGATAATTAGTATTTTACATTATTTTCGTTGAAAAGGTTGGCAATCAATGTATGATATATATATATATATATATATATATATATATATATATTATATGAAACGTTGCTTTCCTCCTCCTGTGTGTATGTTTCGCAACTCGTTATAATAGTAATAATGACAATTAAAAACTCATTATATATATATATTCAAATGGCCCATTGGTGTACGTTTGCCCCAATTAATTGAAATCAATGGCACTATACCATAGTTGTAATTAGCTTCCTTTTTATGTTTTAACTGCTCGCTTTATTCCTCTTGAATTGTGTTTGTGTTGCTTTATCCGTTAATTCTTCGGCTTCATGTTTTGTACGTCTTTTAATTAATTAGAATCAAAACTCATGATGGGTTCTAAAAATGATTCAACGGATCTTACCACTCTACATGTTATATATGTGTAATGTTGTTAGAACCGACCCAGCTATTAACCCGGACAGGTTTTCAGGTCACTGGATCACTGGTTCAACCGTCGCGTTACTGGGTCAATTGCTGACATGGATAAATACATTAAAAAAATTAAAATTATATATATACCTATATATCTTTACAAATAAATTAAAAAATAAGTAAAATAAATAATTTATATGTAAATTTCACAATTTAAAGTCATAAACATCCAAAATAATTCATAAATATCTATAATAATTTAAACATAAAGTCATAAATATTCATAATAATTCATAAAGTCATAAATAAAATCATCCAAACATAATAATTCATATATTAAAAGTCTTAAACATCCATAATAATTTATAAAGTCATTAAAATGCTAATGTTCATAAGATCCACAATCAATTTAAAAATTCCAAGCATATGGGTTGTCCGTTTCTACAGTAAGAGGCATGCCCCATGAGTCAACTAGTCGTCTATTATATTCTACGTTAGCAGCCCCTTCAATATCTTCACCACCATCACCACCACCACCACCATCATCATCATCATCATCAATAATCTCATCCAAATTCAATTCTGTAGAAAATAATTTAGATAAATAAGAATTTTGAAATGACTTTATAAAATAATATATCAAAATCATCAAACACAAACCACAATCAGCATCATCTTTCTCAGTGGTGCAAGCTAATTCCTCAGCAGTCAAGCTTGATGGTTCTTCTTCCAATATCCAATCACTATTTTCTTCAAATGATTCGAAATTGATCGGATCATAACTCTTCTTTAAATCTTTCCTGTACATATAAAAATATAAATGATTATTTATATGTTTAAAAATTGCAAATACTGTTATGAAGAGAAATATACCTCTTTTGTAGCTTCAAGTTGTAATGAACATAAACAAGATCATTAAGCCTTTGATACTCCAATCTATTTCTCTTTTTTGAATGAATATGTTCAAATACACTCCAATTTCTTTCACAACCTGAAGAACTGCATGTTTGGCTTAAAACTCGAATTGTAAGCTTCTGTAAATTTGGAGCACTTGATCCATAGCATTGTCACCACTCATCTAATGATTTTAAGCAAAACAAATTAATGAAATAAAACTAAAACAAATGAAGGTTCTTTTGTTAATAAATATCAAAATTACCTGGCATCATTGTATGACGACTATTTACTGCAAGTCTTCTTCCAAAATCTCCTTCTGCATTCCTAAAGATTTTCATTTCACTTGATAACTTGGTTTCCAGCTCTCTATCATTATAAGTATATTTTTCAATGACATCAATAACCCTTGAGATAGTGTTCTTGTGCCTTCCTATTGCTTCAACATCATATTGAGAAGATGGATTAAACCAGAAGCCAGCAGCATGAAGATTTTTTTGTAATTGATTATCCCAACGCCTATCAAGAATTCTTAGAAAAGGCTCAACCATTCTTTTCCTTCTTTGAAACCTTTTCATCATTTCATCCCTAGCTGCATGAAATGATGCAAACAAATAACCCATTGCAGGCTTATCTTCACTATCTACAATACGCAAGACACGGATCAATGGCTCAGTGACTTTCACAATGAACGCACAATCTTTCCAAAACATTGAATCTAAGATAAGATCCACAAATTTCTTTGATTTGTTGTCTCTAGCAAATGCTGAGCTTGTCCATTCTTTACATGTTACCATGGCTTGCAAAGCAACATTTTGAACTAATATGCTTTGTAAAGCAATGAAATTAGTAGCAAAACGAGTTGGAGCTGGACGAAGGATCTCTCTTCCATTAGTATGCTTCCTCATCAAATGCAAAGCAAAACAATGATTGTAAATAAATTTAATAATTTTTGAAGCATGATTTACAACTAATGTCACCTGATCCAATTTGTCAATATCTTGCAACATCAAATTAATACAATGGGCAGCACATGGAGACCAATAAAGAGTTGGAAATTCTTGTTCCAACATTCTACCGGCAGCAACGTAATTTGCAGCATTATCAGTCACAATCTGAATCACATTTTCAGCTCCAACATACAACACAATTTCCTTAAAAAGATTAAACAACATATCACCGGTCTTAGAAACATCAGATGCATCAACAGATTTTAAGAACACAGTCCCTTTAGAAAAATAAACTAAAAAGTTTATGAGAGTTCTCTTACATTGATCAGTCCACCCATCTGCCATAATCGTACACCCTGTTTCCTTCCAAGTTTTGCGATAACTATTAACATATGAGTTTATTTTTTCAACATTTTTCGTCAACAAATATCCACGAAGGTTTTGATATCCAGGACCCTTATATCCCGCACCCATACTAGCAATAGCATCAATCATTGGTTGGTAGTATGATGAATTAGTAGCATTGAATGGCAAATTAGCATCAAACATCCACTTAGCAATAGCAATGTCACACCTTTCTCTCGCCTCTTTGCTTTGCAATACACTTTGGGTTTGGCTCTAGGAGTTGTTCTAGGCATAAAATAGGAGCTTATAAGCTTCTTTCCCTTTTCTTTTGCTTTTCCCCTATCCTCAGAAGGCCGAACAAAAGAGTTATTTAATTCTACAACATCATCACTATATAAGATCTCATCAGGATAAGGATTACTTTCTTCATATTCTTCTACAACCTTTCTTTTCTTTTGAGTAAACTCTTCAACACTATTTTGTAGTTGGAAACGAACATTTGCTGGAACCTTTTTACATGGCTCCACATCTCCCTTTATTCCAGCCAAATGTAACTTAATTCGATTAATTCCACCCCCTTGAAAGTCTTGTTACAGTATAAACATATTAAATGACGCCTAGAACCAGTTCCTTCAGCAATTCTACAATGACCCCATGCTAAATCTATTTTTCCTCTTGAAGCACCTTGTTGCACAGACTCAACTGACTCTTGTGTGGGATTGCTAGATGACATTTATGACAATCTAGGATTAACAAAAAAAAATTCCTAAATTAAAATTGGTCCCAAAGTTATATATAATTAAGAGATGCATAATTAATTTCAATCTTAGCACAACTCAAAATTTAACTACTCCATTTAGATAAGCCAACATTCAGATCAGCCAACAGCACCAACCAACATTCAGTAATCAAAAAAAAATTTAAATTACCCATTCAGATCAGCCAATGCACCAGCCAGCATTCAGTACTCAAAAAAAATTTTAATTTCAATTCAGCCAACATTCAAATTCAGCAATCAGCCACTTCCCACGGTTGAGTCAACATTGAACATTGAACATTCAGAAATTAAAAAAAAAATACTGAGCCTGAGAAGTACCTCAAAGAAGAAGGTGACTAATGTTTGAATAGAATTAGCAGCTTCACTGATTTCCTAAACTGACCTGCTTCAACCGCCTTCAATGGAAGGGTAATCCCAGTTGATTGAAAAGAAGTGGATTTGGAGACCTTTGATCGGCCAATAAAGAGCGCTAGGCGTTGGTCTTTTAGTTACCTCTTTCTGAAGACTTGAAGCTATGGATGAGAAGATGACGTTGAAGTCCTCGGCTAATGCTCTCGACGAAGTTGTTGAGGCTGGAAAGAAGAAGGAGCTCTCGTGGGAAGAAGAAGGAGCTCGCGTGGGAAGAAGAAGAAGTCGTCGTGCAATGGCTCTCGGTGATCGCCGGTCGCCGTTAGCAGTAGCTCTCGGTGGTCTTCGTTCGCAGTGGCTAGGGGTGGTCGCCATTCGCAGTAGCTAGGGCAGAAGCATAGGACGATTTGGGGCAGACGGCCAGTGTTAGTCAATTTAGGGATTTCATTTTAGGGGTTGCAGCGAAAATAACCAGAAGGAAAGGAAAAAAAAAAGGGAAACCGGGCGACTGGGTCGACCAGGTCAGTCAAGACCCGGCCGGGTCGACCGGGTCTTGACCGGTCCGGATGCGATCTGGTCCATTAGAGAGACCCGGCCCGGATATGTCCATGGGTCGCGGGTTCTGGGTCGACCCGGCCGGCCCGGGCCAGGTCGTCTAACATTGTATATGTGTATATATTTATATCTGTGAGGCCAAAGTGTATATATACATATATATGTGTCTTTTTGTGTAGAGAATATGTGAAAATATGGAAAAAGATATATATATGATATTGGGATATTATATAAATAAATAAATAAATTTGTTTTAACGTTGATTAATATGGACATCAACTTTTTTGCTTCATGATGGTCCATTATGTATCTTTAACATTGGTTGTCATTACAAATTAATTATATGAAAATAAAAGCATATTATATACGTATTCCATTGGCTTTATGTTGGTGGAGGTTTGGAATGGATTTTATATACTAATTAATTTCCACTCAATGCTTGCTTTATATCTTGTAATGCTACCAATGGTTTTCAAGGAAAAGAGAAGAATTGGAAAGGAAAACACAATATATATATCTGGAGCTATGTGTGCCTTTTAATATATATATATATATATATATATACACACACGTGAGTGTGTGATATGCTAAAAGAGGAGCATGTGTCAACGTGAATATAGACATGATGATGAAAAATATATATATATAAAAAGAATGAAAGCAACTACATACATACGTAGATGTGACTTTGTGTCTGTTTGTGATAGTGTAAAAATAAAAAATATATATTTATAAGATATATATTTGTGTGATATTTTAGAATTTAAGTATATGATATTTCTGACACTTTATTTAAGGTGATAAATATTTGATTTTCAGTTATGTATATTTTAATTTTTTGTGGACTTATAAAAAAATATTTTTTTTATTGTTGCTCACAAAAGGAAATTTTATTTATGGGAAAAAATTTTTCACTATATGAGATACACATGATGAGATTTGATACAAGATTTTAGTTTTGGCTATAAATTGTCTTGTGTATCTACAATGTTTTACAAGTTGTTTTAACTTGATTTAGAAAAATTCTTTTAACGTAGATTGTATACATATATATATATATATATATAGCATTTGTATTATGTGGAGCAAATACATATTGATTTGATCCACTATCAAATATCATATACATATAGTGAAATTATTATTTGCTATTATTTTTATGAGCACAACTCTTTTTTTTTTTTGAGTTCTAATTTTGAGTGATCATAAAGTGATCAATTTTGCTCATGAAGCAAATTTGTACAATGGTGATTTCTTCTCCCTATATCATGAGTTATGTTACACTATTTTAATCTTTCTCTTCTTGAGAATTTATATTAATAGTGGGGGGGCAAGAGGAAAAATATTTTTGGATAATATTTTTATAACAATAAGTGAGGGATGTGTGTTTTTATATAAGTATGTTGTTATAAAAATAATACAAATTTTGGTAAAAATGTTTTATGATCAATAGTTAATGATATTGTGGTTTAACAGAAATTATGGGTTTATTATATTTGTGTATTGAGTATGTCTCATAAATTTCTGTTGACATAACTATTGATAATATGAAAAAGATTTCTTGAAGCTCATATGTGAATTATTTTAAAATTTATCTATTTTGAGAATTTTATTTATGTAGAATTCTTGAAATTAACATATGTGTGAGGGTTTTAATTTAAGAATTCAAAATAGATTCATCTTAAGCTTTTGAGAGTTTTATTTGGGAACATAATTTTTTGTGGATTTGTGATCAAATTTGAAGATATAGATTGTAGTAAAAATTTATTGTCACCAACACAGTCTGAGTCGCGTCTTTTAAGAGACATTGTCCTTATGGAAATTATTCGGCGACTACAGAAATTATTCTGCGTCTACAGAACTTCTTTCAGGATTAAACAGATCTTTTTGAATGTTCTCTCAAGAACTAGAACACTCAGGTGCTAGAATAATAGAAAATAAAACATGTAACCCAGAAAGTCTGAGAGAAAGAAAAGAATAGAGAAGACAACTTATAGTTATCTCTGTCTCTAAAGTGATGAGAAAGGAGCCTTTTTATAGGCATAAAAATGTAACAATAAAAGACATTGATATAAAAGGTTTTTAATAGCAATTAAAAACGGTTACAAAATATTATACGCTATTAAAAATCTTTTATTATCTTTTGAAATATTATTATTTTTCCAACAATCCCCCACATATTTCAAAAGATATTTTTGAAAAAATTTTTGGGTTACGTATGGGTGTAGATGCATTAATCCGGTGTCTTTATTTAGACTATGAACCGGATCTAGATCAATAAGATTTAACTCATAGAGTAGTCAGTGAATCATATAACTTCTATGAACCAACATACTCTTAGTAGTGAGATAGTGACCTTAAGAGTCACATCTCACCCCCCACAATTTCTGCTATTAATGCCGTTGTGCGTATTATTTCAGCTGTGTGTGTGCTTGGTATTCATGAGTGCTCTAGAGATTTCGCCACGATTTCATGAGAGCGGCCCCACTCCACACTCATATAAGTAATTTCATCAAGTGTACCTGCAATGAATACACCACTCTCAATGTAGGGCTATGAAGATCATAAAAAGCTTACGCTCAACCCACAAGTCAATGCATTCTAGCACTTTCACACTTAAACATTATAGGAAATGGACTGAGAAAATAGTGCTAGTAGAATTAACAGATGACTTGTTATTACCTATATGAACCTTCTTCATGGGACCTCCAATCACAAAGGTTGGGTTCTTGCTACTGTTAATTTCATATTGGCTTAAGTCCAATTTCTCTCGATTTGTGAAGGACTAATTTCCTTCCTACATGCATATTTAGTCAGTGAATTGGCCTAATTCACTTTTGACTTTACAGAACTGATCAATATACTTCAAATTCATTTTTTAGCAATTACTTGATAACTTTGTGTCTCAACACAAGTGTATACTGTTACCATTGAAAGTTTGTTATTTACAATGGCTATTACCACTTGGTAATCACAAAAACACAGACACTGACATCATTAGGTTCTTACCCAACTAAAAAATTTGCTAAGAAGTTTTCCTACTACTTAATCTTGCTTTCAGCCAACTCCTGAGCATTAAACTCTGATTTTATAGTGAACCTATAAATTTGTATGGCTGCTCTCTTCAAAATAACGTCCCACCAGCAAAGGTGAGGTTTAACCACTAGTGGACTTTGTCTCATATGAATCAAAGATTCAGTTAACATTATTATATTTTTTTAATATAATGAGAAATTCACTTTATATGATATCGTAAATTACGATACCTCTCAACTCTTTTATTGAAATTGTGTACATATAAACACTCATATGACACATAATACATGATATGTCAGGCTAAAGTTTATTAAATATAATAGAGACTCTCCTCTGTTTTCCTTAACTGAGTGTTAAAATCATAAGGAGTTTTTCACCAGTTTGTCATCTTGATGATCAAACTTTTAAGACAATGTTGAACATAACGTTCTTGTGATAGTAAAATACTATCACCTTTTTTTATGATTTTAATCCCAAAATCATATTTACTTCACCCATATCTTTTATGTTAACCCTAGACGTAAAGGAATATTTGACTTTATGTAACATCTACGTCACACATATACAGACAAATAATCATCCTTACCGTCTATCACTTCCACGTATATACACATCCATCTTTAATTAAAAAAATATTTTCACTAATCATGAAGAGAAAATATTAACAAAATAATAACTAAGGTTTTAGAACTAATTTATTTTCCTTATAGTCGTGTAACATAAACTTTGCAAAATACCCCCACATTTTTTAATTTATAAGAGTATAACTTAAAAACTCATATAAAACTTCATACAAAACTTTATAATTATTATAGATGGGCACCAAACGCATAACATATATGCGCATCTATATTCACCCACCATATAATAGAATTATTTAAGAACTTTTTAATCTCATTTTTGTGACTAATAGCTCAACAACATTGTAACTTTTTGTACAATTAAAGAGTTTTTATGGATTGGCATTAGAAAATGCTAATTTTAATATATATATATATATATATATATATATATATATATATATATATATATGGCATATTATCATCTCAATGAGATGGTTTTCTTAATTTCTAAATTGGCCCAAAATTTATATGTCAATATCTTCAAATTTGGTCACAAATCCACAAAAAATTATGTTCCAAAATAAAACTCTCAAAAGCTTAAGATGAAGTTATTTTTAATTTTTAAATTAAAACCCTCACACATATGTTAATTTCAAGAATTCTACATAAATAAAATTCTCAAAATAGATAAATTTTAAAATAATTCACATGTGAGCTTTAAGAAATCTTTTTCATGTTATCAATAGTTATGTCAATAAAAATTTATGGGACATACTCAATACACAAATATAATAAACCTATAATTTCTATTAAACCACAATATCATTAACTATTGACCATAAAACATTTTTACCAAAATTTGTATTATTTTTATAACAACAGACTTATATAACAACACACATCCCCCACTTGTTGTTATAAAAATATTATCCAAAAAAAATTTTCCTCTTGCACCCACTATTAATATAAATTCTCAAAAAGAGAAAGATTAAAATAGTGTAACATACCTTATGATGTAGGGAGAAGAAATCACCATTGCACAAATTTGCTTCATGAGCAGAATTGATCACTTCATGATCACTTAAAGTTAGAACTCAAAAAAATATGAGTTGTGCTCATAAAAATAATAGCAAATAATAATTTCACTCCATGTATATGATATTTGATAGTGGATCAAATCAATATGTATTTGCTCCATATAATACAAATGTTATATATATATATATATATATATATATACAATCTACGTTAAAAGAATTTTTCCAAATTAAGTTAAAACAACTTGTAAAACATTGTACATACACAAGACAATTTATAGCCAAAGCTAAAGTCTTGTATCAACACATCTCATCATGTGTATCTCATATAGTGAAAAATTTTTTCCCATAAATAAAATTTTCTTTTGTGAGCAACAACAAAAAAAAATTTTATAAGCCCACAAAAAATTAAAATATACATAACTAAAAATCAAATATTTATCACCTTAAATAAAGTGTCAGAAATATCATATACTTAAATTTTAAAATATCACACAAATATATATCTCATAAATGCATATTTTTTATTTTTACACTATCACAAATAGACACAAAATCACGTCTACATATGTATGTAGTTGCTTCCATTCTTCTTATATATATTTTTTTCATCATCATGTATATATTCACGTGGACACATGCTCCTGTTTTAACAAATCACACATCCACGTGTATATATATATATATATATATATATTAAAAGGCACACATAGCTCCATATATATATATATATATTGTGTTTTCCTTTCCAATTCTTCTCTTGTCCTTGAAAACCGTTGGTAGCATTACAAGAAATAAAGCAAGCATTAAGTGGAAATTAATTAGTATATAAAATCCATTCCAAACTTCCACCAACATAAAGCCAATGGAATATGTATATAAACATGCTTTTATTTTCATATAATTAATTTGTAATGACAATCAATGTTAAAGATACATAATGGACCATCACGAAGTAAAAAAGTTGACGTCCATATTAATCAACGTTAAAATAAATTTATTTATTTATTTATATAATATCCCAATATCATATATATATCTTTTTTCATATTTTCACATATTCTCTACACAAAAAGATACATATATATATATATATATATATATATATATATATATGTATATACACACTTTGGCCTCACATATATAAATATATACACATATATAACATGTAGAGTGGTAAGATCCGTTGAATCATTTTTAGAACCCATCATGAGTTTTGATTCTAATTAATTAAAAGACGTACAAAACATGAAGCCGAAGAATTAACGGATAAAGCAACACAAACACAATTCAAGAGGAATAAAGCGAGCAGTTAAAACATAAAAAGGAAGCTAATTACAACTATGGTATAGTGCCATTGATTTCAATTAATTGGGGCAAACGTACACCAATGGGCCATTTGAATATATATATATAATGAGTTTTTAATTGTCATTATTACTATTATAACGAGTTGCGAAACATACACACAGGAGGAGGAAAGCAACGTTTCATATAATATATATATATATATATATATATATCATACATTGATTGCCAACCTTTTCAACGAAAATAATATAAAATACTAATTATCTCATAATTAATATTTTATAGTAATATTCTAACATAAACTTCATATTTTTAGCGAGACAACATATATATCAAAACAAATAATATGATATTATCTCTGTGAAAATGAGTTGTTCAGACTGTGGCAGCGTCGGTCTAATTTCTTTAAGATTGTAGTAAAAATTTATCATCACCAACACAGTATGAGTCGCGTCTTTTAAGAGACATTGTCCTTAAGAAAATTATTTCGCGATTACAGAAATTATTCTGCATCTACAAAACTTCTTCCAGGATTAAACAGACCCTTTTGAATGTTTTCTCAAGAACTGGAACACTCAGGTGCCAGAATAGCAGAAAATAAAACATGTAACACAGAAAGTTTAAGAGAAAGAAAAGAAGAGAGAAGACAACTTCTAGTTATATCTGTCTCTAAAGTGAGGGAAAATGAGCCTTTTTATAGGCATAAAAATGTAACAATAAAAGACATGGACATAAAAAGTTTTTAATAGCAATTAAAAACGGTTACAAAATATTAACCGCTATTAAAAATGTTTTATTATCTTTTGAAATATTATTGGGTCACTGGTTTAATCGTTGGAAGTTCTGTAGACGCACAATAATTTCTGTAGTCACGGACTAATTTTCTTAAGGACAGTGTCTCTTAAAAGACACGACTCAAACTGTGTTGGTGACGATAATTTTTTACTACAAATCCATGGTTGAGATTGGTTCGGGTCATACTTTCGGACCAGCTGGCAATCGACTCAGGTCTCTCTTCATTTTTTTTTTTTAAATTTAAGTTATTGTTGCTCTATCATCCTTTTTTTTTTCTGAAATAGTTCCCTAATTTATGAAACTAGCTCAATCAATTTTGTAACTGATATATTCTCATATGTTCATATAAGTATAAAAAATATTAAATTAAAATTATTTCCCAAAAAAGGAAAACTAGATCTGGTCAACAAATATAAAAGTTTTTTATAACATAATTTTTACAACAAAAGTTTCATGATCTAAGTCATTGAATGTGACCGAAAAATTCAAATATACATTTTTGAGAAAAACTAATGTTCTGCATCTTAATCATATTATTATGATTAGATGATATTACTTATGATTTTATGAATTATTATGAATATTTATGACTTTATATTTGAATTATTATGAATGTTTATGAATTATTATGGATGTTTATGACTTTAAAGCGTAAAATTTATATATAAATTATTTATTTTACTTGTTTTTGAATTTATTTATAAAGATATATAAGTATATATATTTTAATTTATTTATCCGGATTAGCAATTGATTTGATGATTCAACGATTAAACCAATGACTCAATAATCCAAAAATTAACGTGGGTCAATGACCGAGCTGGTTCCAAATACATTGTTGACATGACATGAATCTCAAACGACCCGCTTGCTCTGAAAATTGAATCTTTTCGTGTTTCTTTGAACAACGATGAGATTAATGGAAATTCCCTAATCACTTCCTTGCGTCAAAATAACAACAGAGCTTTGAATGGTGAATTGATCCAAACATCTTTTAAGTTCTGACTTAACCCATCAATCCTTTAAACAATTATTAATATTAATCTAGAGTTCCCAAAACGGCATAACCTAGTTCTAATCCGATTTAGTCCTAATATTATTAAGATCGAAAAGCACCAGTCCATTTTAAATACAAACTAAGACAATTTCAACCTAGTTTACCCTTATTAGGGCCTAAGAGTAGCTCTACTTTATTTGAGTTTTTATTATAGGTCTCATAATATTATATTAGTTTAAGCAATTTTTTATTACTTTAAGTAACACTTCACTCTAATAGTAAACTTTTTAAGAATCTACATATTAGTCACACAAACAACTATCAACTATTTTAACGGGAAATATTATCATTTAATAAATTTAATTTAAAGTTTACTTTTTTTATTTTATTATTATTTTTTTGTATAAGATGTTAAGAACTAATTCTTATATAAGAATCGTTTTTATGTGTGATAACCAGCGTAATAAATTCAAATGGTGAACTAAAATAAGAATTGATTATTAAATTTAAAAACTACCACTAGAAATACTATATGGTTGACCATTAAGGCCAAGTCCTTTCTTCTTTATTTTAATATTTAAATAGACATTTTATTTTATTATGTCTATTCCTTATTGTGGCTAAATGTTACGAATAAAATCATATATTAAATAAGTCATTAATATATCAAATTGGATTATGACTTAGCATTTATTAAACATTTATGATTAAAATTCTAACCCTATAGACTTTACTCATTTCAAATAAATTATGTTGAAAATAAAAAGGCTTAAATAGATGCATAAATCACAAAAGTAAACACTTTTGTTCTTAGTTTTATCAAGAAATCAAATATTGTTAGTCACTATTACCTTTATAGAAAATGAAATTCTACTTTATCAAGAAAAATAATATTTTTTCAGTACCTAAAAAGGTTTTTTGCAACATTATAAAAAAGTAAAAAACCAATATTTCTTTTTTAAAAAATAATATATTAAACCAAAATGTTATTAGGATTGGACCAAACTATATCATTTTTTTAAAAAATAATAAAAAGGAAAACTGTTACATCTGCTCACAAAGAAAATAAATTTTCACTCTCTCCAAGGACTTCAAGAAAGACTTGTAACTTTTGGTTACATCAAAGAACCTCTAGACTTGTAACTTTGGGTGCTAACAGTGATAATATTGTATTGTATGGTTAGAAGATTAATAAATGAGGACATTTTTGTTAAATAAAAAAGAGTAATTTACATTTTTTTCTAAAATTTTTTTTAAATTATAGTTTTTTCCATTTTATTTTTAAAATATACATTGATATCTTCCATAATTATGAAATTATTTCACTTTAGTCTAGCTTTATATTTTTAAAAAAAAGCCTTGTTATAGTCTGTTTTTTATATTTCGTAACTTAATGATATATATATATTTTTGGACTAAAATACGTACTTAATTGATACTTCTTTTACAAGAAAACAAAATTCTTGTAACATCTTAGTCTCAATTAATAGCAAAAAAGACATTACAAAGTGTAAAATTTAATATTTTTAGATTAATAAAAAGTGATTTCATTAAAACATATGTGGCTCTAGGTTATCAAATATTTTTAAAAAAACATATTGTAACGTATATCTTTGAATAGAAAATATAAAATTACATTAAAGCATAGCATGTTTTTGAAGGAATTTATAAACAATTCTTATATATTAATATTGCAGATAGATCTATAGCATATATAAGTAATAATAGACATATATGTACCTGAAGCAACAGCGGAATTCATGATTGTAATTGATGATCAGGTATAATTAAGAGAGAAGAACAGAAAAGAAAAGAAAACAACTAAAGAGAGTAAAACTACCTTTTTGACCTAATATACTTTCAAATGATGTTTCTTCAATGGAACTATTATACCACATATATAGGCAGAGAGTAAGGACCCTTCCTTGTGAAACCTTAATGGGCTAACCTTCCTATCATTAGTTAGCTCACACAAGGCCTATTTTCAATCTAATAAGAATTGCATATTTTATAAAAAGGACTCATAATTAACTTCTTATTAAATATAGATAATACAAATAAATAAATAAATATTTTTATAGATAAACATGATTTACGGTAGTCCACATGGAAAATCCAACAATCTCCCACTTGAACAACATAAATCATTGGTTTAAAAGGAAAAATAATTTTCAGATTTAATAATACAACAAAATTGTCATATGCAATTAATATGTTAATTATGAGTTATCACTTTAAGTTAACAATCTTCAAGTCAAATAACAAGAGGCAATAAGTATTTGACAATGCAAAAGTCATGTCTGATATGGGCACTGACATCATATATGTTAAGATACTCAATCCTCAACAAAAAGGTCTGAGTAATATGTGAAACTGGTGTCAGAACATGCACTACAAAGATGTGATCCTTGTACAGTCCCTACCAGTGGTCCAAATATCCGAAAATGCTCTAAGAGATATGATAGTAAAAGTGATGTCATCTCATACATATCTATAAGAATAATATTAAGTAAATATAAAATTTCAAACTCCTACTAACTCAAGACATCAAAAGACTTAATTAAACCCATATGAGCTAGATGATTTTGAAAAGCTCCAATAGTTAAGCTTTTAGTTAGTGGATCTGATAACATATTCTTTGTAGCAAGATGCTCATTTGAAACTCTAGAATTCTCTCTCTAACAAATAGATATATAATATCAAAGTGTTTTAAGTGAGAAGAGCTTTTGTTGTTTTGAGAGAAATGTACAATAGCAGTATTGTTGCAATATATCACAAATGAACTAGATATGCTTTCAACAATATGAAAGCCAGAGATTAAGTTTTTTAGCCACAGGCTTGATAAGTAACCACATAGCAAGCAACATGCTCTATCTCCAGGGTAAAAGTAGCTTTAGGAGTCTGTTTAACACTCTTACAAAAGAAGGCTACTGCTGCCATCATATAAATAGAGCCAGAAGTAGACTTTCAGTTGTCAGGGCAACCTACTAAATCATAATCATAATAACCAATGACCTGAAGTTGATTAGACTTCTTATAAGTCAACATATAATCATTGATTCCCTACAAATATCTCATGAGCTTTTTCACGACTTTTCAATGACCAAAACTTGGGTTTCTTAAGTATATCCCTAAAGCATTAATAGCAAAAGCAATATTGAGACGAGTACAAACTTTAGGATACATTAATCTGCCGTACAATGGAAGCATATGAGACCTTTTTGGTCTCTAGAATGCTCTATCTAATTGACTTCTCCATAGTGTATTTCATTACCATGAGACACACCATATTTGAATGTTTCCATTTTTCATGAGAAGTTGTTTCAACAGCAGTGGACGAGGCAGTAAGAGCAACAGGCTCTTCTTCTCTCAAAACCAAGTCCATATTAGTGATAGCTAGAGATTCTTTTTAGTCCTCAAAATTGGTCCCATTTAAAAGTTTTGATAGAAGTCAATTGCATAGGCAAAGAGGCTGACATGATAATAACAAAAGGAAATATTTAATATGCACAATGTCATCATGCACTAAGAGAATTAAATGGTTCCGTATGCACAACCAATCATGCCCTTTAGAAAAATTTTCTTACTTACCATAGTCCTGCCTAATGGTCCCAAACCATAATAAATAAGAAATGTAATAATTACAATGCAAGTTTCTAATACCAATAGGATACTCGAAAAATAATTGACATAAGTATAAAACTAACAGCGCATTATATAACAAATCTATATAATAGACTAAAACAATTTCACTCTAAAGTATTAATTATTGGTAGGTTATTAAATTATTATAATAAAATAAATTTAAATGAATAAATTGGGTAAATTAATCACATCACATTAAATGAATTTGACAAAATCAAGGTATATTGTTATATAATTGGTTTATAATTGATATAATTGCTATATAATTGGTATGTAATTGCTATAATTGCTATATAATTGATAAATTAGGTAAACTTTTCAATTGAAATATAATATGTTGTTATTTGATAAATTAATATTTATTATATACAAATAATCAAATAATTAATTGTTATATAAAAATTAACATACAAGTATTCATATTATTTATTTCTCTTCTTAAATAATTATAATAAAATTTAAAATTACCTCCATCAAATCAAACTATAATAATAAATTATCACTCATTTTTTTCTATATAAGCATGCTAGACTTCTTTATTGTACCATCATCAATGGTTAATCTCCTACCTTCATGTAGAGGTTTTTAAAAAATAATCATCACTATTGGCCAATTTAGAGGCTTTTTTGTTTTTCAAAATTAAAATTTTAAAATTCAAAATCAATGTAGATATTTATATATTTCTTTCGAATATCTCATCTATATTTGCATATCTCTTTTTCTTATACAATTTCCCTTTTTTTTTCTTTTTGATTTTGCTTCTTCTTCCCTTACATGGATGAAAGACAATAATGACGATTTATCATCAAAGCTTTAAAGTGATATTTTTCTTTCATATCATTTGGTATCATAGCTCAGTTTTCTTTTTATTTATTTTTTCAGTCTATACAGTTCACGTGCTGTTCACATTCGCGATTACTATTCATTCAATTGTGACTTTTGTTTTCTATTTCTCTTTCGTTCTCTGCTTTTTTTTTCTACTTTCTTCATTTATGTATTCGTTCTCTGTTGTTGTTTTCCATATTTCTGGTTCATCTATATTTCTTTTTGGTCTTCTATTTTTTATTCCTATTTGTTGTATTTCATTTTTGCATTATTTTGGTTTTCTAATTCCAGTTTCACTTTGCTATTTTTATCATTACGTTTTCTTGAGGAAAGCAGGTCATGAGAAAGATTAAAGCCTAAAAGAAAAAAAATAATGTCATTGAGGTAGTTACTTGTGTTTGAATAATATAATTTGACTATTTTTAAATCAATTTTTTCTTGATTTTCTCATCTAACAAGATTAATGAATAATCTTTTTTAGGCTTACTGTGAGCAAAAAGTAGAGTCCTTTCTGTGAAGAGAAACTTCAGGCAATGCCAAGATTACATGTGTGCGGATTAATTGAATGCTAATTTAATATTTAAAGTATTAAATTTTAAAATTGGGATGTGATGTATATTTCCCTTGATTATCTTCTTTTTATTGTTTTAAGATTTTGTGGGTATGTAAGTTATGTTTTAAATTTTAATAAACATATAGTTGTTATCATTATTGCTAATCCAAATATATATTTGCAAAAATAGAAGAAGAAACAATCAAAGGAACACAAGCATTTTGATCCTAGCAGACCTATTAGATTAGTAACTTTTATTTCAACTCATTTTTATCATTAATTAATATATTTATCTAAAGTAATTCATGTAATATCTTATTTTTTATTCTTTTTTTTATTTGACGTTATTTACATTCAATATTCAACGCATTTGTATCTAATGAATCATCTTATATGTATCTTAATATGGCTTGAATGTCTTATTATTTTTGTACATATATTCTTCTATATATTTTTAAATTATTTTTATTTATTTAATAAATAAAAATTGTGACATTTCCGTTAATCCATGCATCGCACGGGTCACAACACTAGTTACATTAATGACAACACATCGATATGTTATAATTATTATTAATGCAATAAAATAATGATTAACAAATTCAATCATTCAACTCACAAAATTTGCATCATTGTACCACGATAGGTAAGTTTACAGTTATATAAATCATCAACAATTATATTCAAAAATATAATAAATACATACATATCATACCTAATGAAATTATTCAATTCACATATAGACCAAAAAATTAATTTCTTAACTATGACACATCAACAAGGAGAGTATGATATATCAAGGTGCCACTAGCATAGTAAGGAATACTTATAAAATGTTAAGTCCAAAAACTAAGAGTATAGTATTTAAAATCACAAACTTCCTCCCACTAGTCATCATATAAAAGCCACTAATGAGACACATTCTCCTTGAAGCTGATCAAAGTGACAACATGGTGAAATTTTATATATCATTCCCTCGAGGCCTATTTCAAACCGTATATGGATCTTTTTAATTTTCATAATTGATGCTCTTGACCCTATTTCTAAAAACACTAGGTTGATCCATGTACACATCATCTGAAAAATCACCGTTTAAGAATATTATCTTAACATCTATTTGGTGAAGCTATAGATCAAAATGAGCCATCAAGAATTAGGAGAAACAAAAACTAAATTAGATTCAACCCAAATACAAAAAAAAACCAAAAAAAAGAAAAAATTATTTACCACAAGAAACAAGCATTAATGTCACTCTAATAGGGTATGTATACTAATGACATTTTAAAAATAATTATTTATTGTCATCGTAATTGTTATTTTCCCCTTTTTTAGCCTTAATTATTTTGTAATAAATAAAGCGCGAGCGCGCGCGCGCACGCGCGCGCACACATATATATATATTATTTGCGAAAACAATACCATAGTGGACTCGCAATAAACGAGCTCACTACCTCATAAAATTATCCAAACAACATCTTTGGATATCAAAATAATTTGGCAAATTATTTAGAAATAATTTACAATAAAATAATACAATTTAAATAATTAAATAATTATAAATTGTCTCTAAAATATAATTAAAATACACAACGGTGCTACTATGGAGAGTATGAGAGATATTTAACAGATAATAATATCCAAAATTTATATATAAAAAATTGGGCTAAATTTTTAGATAGTACAATATCCAAAATAAGATTCTTGATAGATTCAGTTTCAAATTCACAAGAAAACTCAAAAATTTGATCAATACACTCATGATCAAAATTATATAGGCATACATATAAAATTGAAATAAATATATAATCAATCAAATCACCTTAACAAATCAATTGAATGTAAATAAGCATATGATTGCAGAGAAACAGTCAAATCATAGATACTCATCCATACCAAAAGGAAAGAAAACGCAAACTGAGATTCAACTGATTAAGTATAACAATCATCACTGATTGATGAAAACCCCAAAGTTGACGTTGATTTTAATTTCGTAGAATCAACGTAATCAACAATTAAATTCAAAATATCATCAAGATCACAAATACCTTGATTATCAACATCCAATCACATTGAAGAGCTTATATCATCAATAATCTACATATATAGCATGCCGATTGCCTTTTCAATCCCAAATGTAATACACAATATATGTAACAATACAAATACATGAGTGGATAACACATGTAAAGGATTACGCACATATATGCACCTATATGTTGATTATGTCGATTATCATGATATATATTCAATTGCAGAATATCAATTACATTTTTATTTTGCAAAAACGTTGATTAGATCATGAATCGATATATCCATTTAATCTCGATTCTCAATTTTGAATTTTGAAAAGTTAGGGTTTTGGTTTCAAAAGAAAAAAATAGAGCAAGCCAATAGAAAACAATTTTCATAATAAAAGTAATTTACCCATATCACAATAATTTTTCCCAATCAATATGAATGAATATATAAATCATCATATGATTTTAATTTCATATAGCCATAGAACAATTTGCTAACCAGGCTTTGGTACCAATTGAAGGAATTTATAAACAATTCCTATATACCAATATTGCAAATAGCTCTATAGCATATATAAGTAATAATAGACATACACGTACTTGGGACAGTAGTAGAACTCATGATGGTAATTGACGATTAGGTATAATTAAGAGAGAAGACAAGAAAAGGAAAAAAACAATTAAGGAGAGTAAAATTGCCCTCTTGACCTAATATGCTTTCAAATGGTGTTTGTTCAATGAAGCTGTTACACCACATATATAGGCAGAGAGTAGAGATCCTTTATTGTAAAACTCTAATGAACTGAACTTCTAATCATTAGTCAACCTATACAAGGCTTAGTTTTAATTTAATAAAGATTTCATAATTTATAAAAATGACTCATAATTAACCTCTTATTAAATATGGATAATACAAATAAATAAATATATATTTGTATAGATAAACATGATTTTTCTAGTAGTCCACATGAAAAATCCAACAGTTTTATAATTATGAGAGCTTGCATACTTGAATTACATTTTGATTGATGATTTTAACATGTTTTTATGCTGAAAATGATATTTCTATTATATAATATACTGCTAGCTATTGAGATATATTTCTCACCTTTTTCTTGAAAAAGTAATCATTTTCAGCTAGTTGAAGGAAACGATGAGGGAGATTGAGACAAAGGGTTTTCCTTTAGAGATATTATTCATATTGGTATTTGTATTCTTTATGTGTAAGTGTGGAATAGTCCCTACTGAGTCTTGTAATGTATGATTAATAAGTCATGTGAATATATGTAGTAGTATGAAAATAGCTAAAACTAAGAGACCTATAATCTATGCTTGACGTGCAAAAATACTATGAAGTGGTGCTAGATTGATGTGAAAGATAAGATTCCAGGCTGGAGTTTTTAGTTAACCTCACAAACATTCACAAGTAAGGTGAGACCCGCGGTCTGTGTGACCCTTACACTAGAAGCGGATCTGCTCCAATCCTCCACTAGGACATTAAGAAATGGCAGTGTTTCTCCTCTTCTTTCCCTTCTTTGGTTGCCTTAGATCCAATCCTCCACTGGCAATCTTCCCTCTTTGCCACAGGTTAAGCCCTCAATAAATGAAACCGAATGCCTTGAACCTAGAAAATGGAAAGCAAAGCAAACTTGCATAGTGGGTTCCATCACCCATTTTTTACTGGGCTTTGTTAATTTCCAAATTAAAATGAATTATATGCTCTTTTTCTTTACAACTGAACCTTGCTATTGTTTGATTTTTATTAATTTATTACCTTTTGGCCTCAAAATTCTCTAAATCTGATTTCTCTAAGTCTTTACAATTTTCTTTATTTTTACCTTCATTTTTATGCTAGAATTGATGTTTAATCTTGCATTTTAGGGTACAAAGAAGGACTACCAAGAAGAGAAAAAGAAACCACTTTGGAAGAAAAGAAATAAGAAGGAAAGCAACAACCTAGCCAAAATATACAGTTCACCATTGCAAGCTGTAGTTCCCAATTCACTGGGAGTCCCTGCCACTTATTGCTGTAGTAGGAGTGCTCCTACTACTTGCCTAAGTGCCGCGTTGAAGGTCTTTCGAAACCCTCATTTTCTATGTTCATTGTTGCAGCGGTGAGTTCGTATCATTGCAACGGGGAGTTATTTTCCTACCACATCAGTATCAGTTTAAATAGCTAAAAGGAAATTTTCTTGAGGGTACATTGATCCAAAGAGGAAAGGAGAATGCTGTTTTTGCTGAGAATAGAATGGGAAACTCGATTTTCAAGGCTTTGTGGATCATATCATCCATCCGATTTCAGATTCATGACTTTCTTCACCTTTATTTCTGTTTGTTGTTCCTTATTTTTCATGAGTAGCTAAATTTCCCATCTAGGGTTACTATGAACTCAACTCTAGATCAGGTTTTATTTCCTCTTATGTATTTGCAACTCTGATTCAATTAATATATGTTTTCCTATTCATTTTACTATTGCTTTATGTGGATCTGATCAATCTATACTTCTGCTTGTTGCTGTCATCAATCTCAAGGGAGGGAGATAAGAGTATAACACTGAGTAAGGAAGACGAGTGCGTGAATTTAACCTAAGCGTTTTCGCTTGTTAGCTAATGAGAATATTAGTTAATCTCATTTAATCAAAGCTAGGTTGGATAGTATAGACTTCACTCACTTAAGGAATTGAGTAAGTATTAAGTACCTTAATTGAGATTTAGGAGAATCCCTTTAAGTTATTAGAATAACTAGGATTAACTTATATGGTTGATAGAATTGTAAGTGTGTGAGATGAGTTTTACAATTTCTATGACAAAGGAGAGGGATTAGTAACTCTAAGTTTTAAATTAATTAATTTCTTTAATCTAAGTGTTTATTTGCTGTCATTTAAGAAAATCTTATAAAAATTTACTGTCATTTATTTATTTATTTTTTTTTACATATTCAGTTCTTCATTAGAGTTGTCTTCAATCCAATTATTTTTGTCTAACTAATTCGATTAAATTTTTTGAATAATTAACCACTTAGTTCTCGAGAGAACGATAACTTTAATCTTAAATTATTATATTACTTGTGTAACTGATACACTTGCATTGTATTGTTAGAATCCTCCAAAGGATATCGTCCATTACCATCAAGATTTTGTAACAATTACTCAGAAGAAATCAGTAGGTCTAGTTCTCTAATTAGCTCAAGGAAGTGTATGATGATGCTCCGTTCCCATTTCTGCGACATGTTTTCCCTAGAGCTAATCTGACAGAATTGAGCTAGGTTGGAAATCCGATGAGCAGAGTTCTTCCACAGTAGCATCCTTGTTGTGACGTCCAATTTGTATATGGTTATGGTCGAACTTTAGTTTGGCGCTGCGATTTTCTTATTCCTTCACAGGGTTGCTTTCTTGAGTTTTTAAGACCTCACTATATGTTCTTTGAGTAGGTGGAAATGAAGAGACACAAGATCTGCGCTGTTCCCCCACGGCATTCAGAACTAGGCACGATTCCTGAGTTTTTGACAAGTGTATTGTTGCTCCTCCATCCAGGTGGTCGTTTCTCTTCGTCTCTTTCTCAATCAAGTTCGCGTCCTCTATTCTCTCAGTCTACTTCATGTCCTCCGTTCCCTTAATCAGCTTATTGTCCTTTGTTCTCTCCATCTTCAATTCTCGAATTGCTAGCTTAATATACCTTATAATTCATTATCTCGATTATCCATACCTTTTGCTGGATTATTAAATTAAGAAACTAGAACATAGTAAGAGAAAAGAGTATACTGATGCGGCAATGGAGGTAGCTAGAGAAAGAGCTAGAGATGGAGTAAGCAAGCATGCTATCACAATGAAGAAAAAATGGGACATATGTTGCAATCTTGAAGGAGCAGATTCGCTTCTCCTTACACTTGCCTAGGCGTAAAAATTCCATAATTACCAAGCAGATACTCAATATAACTCATGTATTATTTAACTAGTTGAACCAAGGAGGAAAGATGAGGCAAATAGCAAATAAGAGAGCGAGCAGTCAATTACCAGCGATATTCTTCAAAGAAAAGTGGTTGGCAAAGAGTAACCAATTGACCGATACATTGAGCCAGTTGACTGTTAATTTCTGGACAGCAAAATAATTTTAGACAGAGAGCAACCAACCGACTGATTGGCCTCTATCTGGCAACATGAAGTTTTGTGATGATCTACTATTATCCCCACTTGATTCTCTACCTGTTGTGTCTGATCAATTGGTATATTATTTAGATGGTAGATTGCAATTAATATAAACATAATTCCTTAAGTAATTGATTGTAGAGATTATAATAATCTCGAAAAGTTTTGAAAAGTACCTTTAGTAACATATTCAACGTGAGCAAAGCAAAGTAAACGGCCAAGCATCAACAAATCTGGAATCTAAGCTAAGGGAAAAGTAACTAAAAGGGAAGTTGTTACAATTTACAAATGCATTTTATCGTTTGCTTTACAAACCAAAAACAGAGCATCAAAGCTTATTTCTTTGTTTGATTTTCTTCGTTTAATTCTTGCTGAAATTTTGGATCAATGATAAAATACTTCCTCTAAATATATTTGGTTTGTGGTCAATTTTGGATTTGATGTATCTTGTGGTCATCTTTGAGCATTTATGATCAAACTTGAAAATTTTCCTTTGACATGGTTGTGTTCGGATCTGCAATTTTGTACTTCAAAACTGAAGCCTCTGGTTTTTACAAGCGTTGTGTTTGATTATGGATTTTTTGACAACCAAATCTGACAATCTTGAGATGTGTATGTTGTTTTCAATCAACTCGAATGTTTTGAGCTTATGTGGTCATGCTTTAGTTTGAAATCCGGGACTGCATTCATACCTATATTGTTTATGTCAAGTCTGAATTTTTGGTTTAAAGGATGACCATGCCAAATTTGTTTTGTGGACCTTGTGCTTTAAATTTAGAACTTCAAATCTAATTCACAATATTTCTAACCTAAATGGAATTTATCTGGTGGGTCTTGATTTCCTTGTGGGAAGGCTGAAGTTTTAGAGTGGAGTCATGTTAAGTGGTCTAAAACATGATGCTTCAAATATGAAATTGTGCAAGACGTTCATGCTAAATCTGTATTGAGGTATGCATTTAGAGCTTGGGGTGTGCTATTTTGGTTATGTGGTAAGCCTTTGTCTGCTTGCCGTAAATCTAAATTTTTAAAAATGCAATCATGTCTACATAGCTCCAAAGTTTTAGAGTTAAAATTTGAAATTCTGGCAAGCATTCATGCTTTCTGTGGTAAGTATAGTGTTTTGTATTATAGAAAACATTTATCTTTACTGTGTTGTGCTTTTTAGAGAAAAGTCTTAGTCATTCTTTTCTATAAGCCTTTTGAAATGATTCTTGTAGACCCAGCTCCCCTCCAGGAGGCTTATCCTCCAAAAGCTCCTGTGGCCATTGGATCTTGCATCCAACGGCCTACGATAATTCTATGTAATTTTTTCTTTTAAAGTATAGAAACACGTGGGTCGTTAGATACAAAATTTAATAGCAACACAAGCTCTTGGAGGCTTCTAGAGGAAAGCTGAGAATGATTCATTGTTAAATCCAAATTGTCACACTTAAGAACTTCAACAACAGAATTCTTGAGACAAATTTAAAACTTCAGAAATTAATTAAAACTTTAAATTTTTTTGAAGACCTATATGGAGTTTTTCTTTGAGCTCCTAAGGAGTATTTTAAAAAATATAAATTTCCAAAGATTAAGTAGGAAATTATGAAAAATGTGCAAGGACATTTAATGGAATTAAGATTAAAAGGGGGGAGAATTGTAATTTTATAAATATCCAAGAAGGACCCAAGTAGTAAGAAAATTTGCAAGTTGATTATTACTTCGATTTTAGCCATGTACAGTGGGTCGTTTTCCCTGGGAAGTCGAGGACTATATATATATATATATATATATATATATGGCAACACACCCGTCGAGCTTTATTGCAAGTGGACTACGGCGATGGCACAATGTGATACAGCAGGTAAGTGAAGATTTCTCTGCCTCTCTCTCGATGACACTCCTACTTTCGCCTTGCATGTGGGTATCTGATAGAAGAAAACATAAATCTTTGATTAAATCAGAATCTTGGACTGATTAGGGGACAAACCAGAAATTGAAGAATGATTTCCATACTTTTTAGTCAGTAACCGAGAGCTTGAAGAGAGTAGAATAGAGCAGACGACAAGAGGTAAGAATAATTCTGGCCGAGAACTCTTCTTCGTGTTGTTTATTTGCGTTGGCTGCTGGTATATGAGAATTAATGGAGGGTTTGGATTGAGATTGTAGCTAGGAAACTGGAAAACGAAGTTGAGACCGAGAAGAAGACGTCGAGTGCAGAGACAGAGTAGAAATGGCGTCGGGTAAATGAGAATCCTCTGAACTTCGAACTAAATCCGTTCATTCGTCTTGCATGTGTGTGTGCTGAAGTTTGAATATTATAATTTTGAGATTTAAATGGTTTCCAACGGAAAATGTAAGGATTATGGTCAGATTATAAACTGAATATTTCTCGGGTTAGTTAAATGAATGTCAGATGAAAACCGAGTGGGAAAATCGTGAATCAAGTGCTGCATGTGGGTGTTGTCCATGGGCTGTTTATCCTTGAAATTTAAACGGAATCCAAAACTGAATTTAAGGTTTGAATGTCGAGTTTAGGAGTTAGATTTCTCTGCTGTATAATCAAACGGAATATCAGGGACCCGTGAGTCGTAATTGCTGAATAATCGAGTTCTCTTCTGCAAATTTTTTGTGGTTTCTGTTATGTTTGGACAAGTTTTCTACTCAAGTATATGAATGAGAGGAACATCAAAATTTGGGACTGTTTGTACCCATTCAACAAGTGCTGGCCAAGAGCTTTGAGCAAAATAGAAAAGTGCAGAATGAGCAGAGTTGCCATGGGTTTTAATTGATTAAATTGGGTTTTATTTACACATTTTCTCCGTTGTTTCTGGTATAACATGAGTCAGGGATATTTATCTTAATTGTAAACTTTATAAGTTTGGAACTGTTATTCCGCTATTTGGGTGGTTGCCAGAGAAGAGGACACAATTATGAGATATTTGGGTTAATTTATATGTCCTCTTCCCAGTGATTTGTCCTAGCTTTTTCCCTTAGGTTCTAATCTGGTCCTTTTGGCTGTCTATGTATAAAATCTAGGAGATCGAGATCCTTAAAGGAGACTGAAATCTTGAGTTATATTGAAATCACATAGTGCTTTAGACATCCTACCAGGTGAGTGGCATTCCTATAGTAGCTGTAAATATGTATGTGTTTGTACTCTATTAAAGAGTTTTCCTCTGGCTTGTTATGAATTTATCCCAAAAGAAGGTTTTCTTACATGTAACCTGGTTATGAAAGCTCACTTAGTTATATAATATGCGTTGTCATTAAAATTCATGACTAAAGGATGCACCTTGAGTTTGATTGACTCTGATTATTTCCTGATTCTATTTTTTCTCAAAGCTGTAATATATCCAGTGTTTTGTTTAAAGTTGCGACATGAATATATTTCCACTAGCTCTTGAACAATTATTAAAGTGCATCCTTAGACAATGTATTTTGACTGAATCTTGTTTTAGATAAAAGTGACCTATGTGTATATTTCTGTGGATAATTATAACTGTTTGAGTATAGCTTCTCAAGTATATTTTCATGAACTACTTTATATGGTACAAAAATGATCGATGGGAATTGTTTCTTATGGTCAGATATATTGATAAGAATCAAAATGTTTGAGACTTGAGAAGACACATTCTGAAACGACGATACTACAACGGTATTGTAATCCTTGGCGCGCCTCGGTATCTAGAACCTCAGCTAGCAGAGGATTAAGGAGCATGCTAGCCTTGTGACCAAGGCCACTCACGGGAGGGAGGCTATATTATATATAGAGATTGGACGTGATGGTCACATCGGGTGACCGATCGGCGGAAACGGAGATATGAGATAAAGGTGTAAGGAGGATGGTTATTGAAGTGATTGTCATGAGAAGTTCTAATTGAGGTTCCTTTGGGTATATTATATATATATATACAACAACAACAACTCTTTAGGGATCTCATTTAGGGATCTCATTTACCAGAAGATCTCTCTCAATAACCTCTTTAAGTATCTTTCTTGGTCTTCCTCGACCTTTTTTCACAGGGATCCAAACCATCTGCTCAACTCTCCTTACTGGCGCTTCTAATGGTCTTCTTTGAACATGTCCAAATCACTTTAAACGGTTTTTAGTCATTTTTTCCTCAATAGGTGCCACTCCAATTCTCCCTCGTATACGATTATTACGGATCATATTTCTTCTTGTATGACCACACAACTAACGCAACATCCTCATCTCCGCTACTCCAATTTTATGCTTTTGTTGTCCTTTCATCGCCCAACATTCGCTCCCATATAAAATCGCAGGTCTTATAGCAGTACGATAAAACTTTCCTTTGAGCTTATCCGGTACTTTCCGATCACAAACAACTCCTGATGCCATTCTCCACTTTAACCACCCAATTTGTATCCTATGTGTCACATCACCAATAATTTCACCGTCATCTTGTATAACAGATCCTAGATATCTAAACTTTGACATTTGTGATACAACATTATCTCCAATTTTAACTTCCAACTCGTTTATAGCTTGTCGCTTGTTAAACTTACAATGCATATACTCTGTCTTACTCCTGCTCAGACGAAAACCCTTCGACTCCAAAGTAGCTCTCCATAACTCAAGTTTAACATTAATCTCTTCCCTTGATTCTGCTATGAGAACAACATCATCAGCAAAAAGCATGCATTTAGGAATTTCTTCTTGAATATGTTTTGTCAGAACATCTAAAACCAAGTCAAACAAATAAGGGCTCAACGATGATCCCTGATGTAGGCCAATTTTAATAGGAAAGTCTCTAGTCTCCCCTCCAAACGTTTTTACACTAGTTGTAGCCCCCTCATACATATCTTTTATAACTCTAATATATGCAATCCGTACACCTTTCTGTTCCAAGGCTTTCCGGAGCATCTCTATTGGTACTCGATCATAAGCTTTTTCCAAATCAATAAACGCTATATGTAAGTCTTTTTGTTTGCTCCGATACCTTTCCATTAACCCTTTTAGCAGATAAATAGCTTCCATAGTTGATCGCTCTGGCATGAATCCAAATTGATTTTCTGAAATACTCGTCTCCATTCTTAACCTACGTTCAATCACTCTTTCCCATAATTTTAGAGTGTGATTCATAAGCTTAATCTCTTGGTAGTTTGCGCAGTTCTGGATGTCTCCTTTGTTTTTGTATATAGGCACTAAAGTACTTCCTCTCCATTCCTCCAGCATTTTCTTGGACCTTAAAATCTCATTAAAGAGCTTAGTTAGTCAGATAGTACCCTCATCCCCTAAACACTTCCAAACTTCAATAGGAATACCATCAGGACCAACAACAACTCCGCCTATGTTTTATAGCCGGTCCCAAGCCCGGAGAAAGGAGGAGGGTTGTGTTAGGCCCTCGACAGCCAACGTAAAACTGTGTCGAATCTCTCATGAACATGGATCAACGACCAACAACAACAACAACAACAACAACATAGCCTTATCAACTTTACCATTATCCATTCTTCTTAGAGCTTCCTTGACCTCATCAACCTTAATCCTACAATAATATGTCAAATTTTGTTCTCTCTCCAAGGTTGTTAAATCTTCCCTATTACAGGTCAACCCTGCTCCGTCATTAAAGAGCTTGTGAAAGTAACCTTGCCATCTGTTTTTAATATCTCCATCTGTAATCAAAACTTTTCCTTCTTCATCCTTAACACATCTTACTTGATCCAAATCTCTAGATTTCTTTTCTCTAGTCTTCGCAATCTTGTAAATCTTTTGTTCCCCTTTTTTCGTTCCTAAGTCGTTGTAAAACTCTTCAAACGCTTTAGATCGTGCTTCATTTACTGCTTTTTTAGCCTCCTTATTAGCCTTCCGATACCTTTCCCAATTTTCTGAGTTATTGCTCAAATGGATAGCTTTAAAGCAATCTTTTTTAAATTTGATCTTCTCTTGAACGGTCTCATTCCACCACCAAGATTCCTTATCTCTTTGTCCAAAACCTTTAGATTCTCCTAAGAGTGCTTTAGCTATCTTCATAACCCTGTTGGCCATCTCCTCCCACATGATGTTAGCATTTTCTCGTAACTCCCAAGACCCTTCCTCCAATAGTCTTATCTTGAAAGTCTGTAGATTCTCCCCCTTTAGCTGCCACCACTTTGTCCTAGGGTTCATCACCTGTCGATGCTTTTGTTTCCGACCCTTAATACTCACGTCAAGGACCAATACCCTATGTTGAGTTGCCACGGATTCTCCCCCTTTATATATTTTTATTTATTACCTTCTTTTCCTTTATAAATTTATGATTTTGAAAATATGTTATATTATGTTTTAAATGGGCTAAACCTCTCTTTTTGAAAAATCTTTGTGTTAGGAACCCAAGTCTCAGATAAACCAGAAAACAGAAATTATTTAAAAAGAGAAAAAGGTTACAGACTCCATACAAGAAAAGAAAAGAATCAAAGAATCAAATGAGATCAAAATTCTAGAATTGATCCTCATCCAGAGCTAAGCTCCTACACTGATAGTCACCAGACTACATAGCCTATTCCATTACTAATAATCTCCATGATATCTCAGACACTCCACTACCTCTTATTTATAATAAACTCACTCATAACAGTCTCACCCCTAAAATTCCCTAATTACCCTCACTAACAAACCCAATCACACATTACACCACACACTCACTCCATTACTAGGTACCTATCACTATGTTCATAAATTACTATAAAGTATGGTTACTTATTATCTCCTCATTCATACACACATTTTAAATCAGTATTTGGTTATAGCCCTTTTATCTCTCCTAATTTACTGATCAAGAAGTGAATGAAATATTGATAGCCTATAATTTATATTTTAAATCTGCATTCCTATTTTCGTGAAAGGACATGTTTTGATCTGTTATAGTTTGTCACTCATTGAGTTTTTTAGCTCATCCCACTCCATATTTTTCCCCCACAGACAGATTCTTGGATTTAGAGACTTCTTCGGCTGGTAAGTGCTGATACAGACAGATCCGATAACACCCAATTTGAGTCTTTGCTCGGTATGTTCCTTATCCTTTCTTCTATTTTCTTGTGTCATTTGAAATCTAGTGTGAACTCTATAATCCCATAGGCAGGATTCTAGGCCCTGTGGGTAGAAGTCCATCATAGATAAATCTTGAGAGTGGTTTGTAGAATTTGTTATCTGAACTGTTATTCAGTACATGTTATAAATCTCAGCATCTCAGTTTTTGCAACAAAATTTGTCTTGGATATGAATACATATATCTCTACATGTTGTCTGTGATAGTTGTTTGTTGAATAAAGAATGCTTAGCTGTATGTCAGAGATTAATTGTGACCTGAGATAGATCTTGTGCTGAATGCATTGTAAGTTTAAGGTCGAGTAAGTTAGACTCATCTTAGGTTCAGGCTTACGGTTTGGGGCGGTCCCTTCCTGTGCCAATCATGCCCCGAATGGGGTGTGACAATTTTGAAGTTTTAAAGTACATTCACGATTATTTGTTCTTATCTATGCCTGATGTTTTTAAGTGAATAGCCATGTTGACTCTGTTCTAGGTTTTATGTGATGAATATTTTTTTGCTAGAACTATATTCCTGACTATGATAGAGCTCAATGGCGTCGTGCGATCCATGTAGCCGACCCCACTTAGTGGGATAAGGCTATGTTGTTGTTGTTGTTGTTGTTATATTCCTGACTATTTGTTCTGGAATTCTGGACTTGATGCCTGCTTATCCGTTTCTTAAACAAAGCAGAAATTTTACTGTGGTTTATGCTAATTCAGGTTGGTAATCCTTGTGTTTAAGAACTGAAATTTCTAGTATGTCTTTTGCCAAACTTGATTCAGTGATTCATGTGACCCTGATTCTAAAATTCTAAAGCAAATTCGTGCTGTTATTTCTTTATGTTAGATATGAGCTTGCGGACTGTGCTTACTCCTGTTTTTTTGGTGTTTTTAGTGTGGGTAAACCTGTCTGTAGGTTATAGGTTGTAGGGAATGGGCAATTTTATGAGACTTGGGTGCTTACAACATGATTTTGCATTTTTTTGGGTGTATTGGTGATGTTCTTTCCCAAAATCAGATCTGATTGAGTAAAGTGTGGATATGCCGATTCCTTTGTGACTTTTTGGCTCTGACTTTGGTCTTTGTGGTATGTCCATGCTTACTCTTGTTCTTGACTAGGTTTGAAGCGTTAAAGAAGGGTCATGGTAATTTGGTGATGTTTGCTTAAAATCTGATTTTTTTTTTTTGGGATTGAATTCATGTATGATTTGCTTCATCATGGATATAAAAAGTTGAACTATATGCATGCTTAGCTTATTGGACTTTCGATCCAAACTTTATGATCTAGTTGTGATTGGCTATGGGGCTGCAAAACAAGGATCTGCGAAAGTGAATAAAAATGAGACATTGTAGTGTTCGGTAAGTTCTGGTTTGGTGTGTTGTCATTGTTGTGTTACATAGGGGCTCAACCCTAAGTCCAAATTAAGAGTTAATTAGCTTAGGGGAAATTAATTTTTTTTTTTTTTTGGGAAGCTTGTTTGGGTGATGATTTTATAGCAAATCTTGTTGCTTGTTTCTATTTTTCTTTTGCTTTCTTCATGCTAACTGGTCACATTTGAACTTGGATTTTTAATGGTTTTGCATGTAAAAATAATTTTGGTGAAATGTCTCTTGCATAATTGTGTTCCAACCCCACCTAGTGGGATAAGACTTTGTTGTTGTTGTTGTTGTTGTTGTTGTCTCTTGCATGATTTTGTATGTTTACATTCTTCTCCGGTTTGTGATCTTGCATGCTTCTGTTTGACTTTTTGTGTGTTCTGTGTATGTGTGTGTGTGTTTAAGCCTTAAAGGAATACACAAGATGTGCTCTGTGCTGCTTTTGGGTTGTCATTTCGTTTTTTTTTTTTTGGTGTCCTTTCTTTTTTAACTAATGCATCATGTCCCGGGTTGATCCTTTGCTTATAATCAGTATTAAAAGCCACCAACTAGGGATACATATAAAATTAAAAATAAAAATATATCTGGCTTTTGTCCCCTTTTTTTTTTTTTGGTGGCTGCGGCTATTCCCATATGCTAGAAGGAGTTCAAAGTCTCCGGGTAAGAGTATTCTTTCCTCTCCTCGTTGTCCCATTATTTATATGCGTGTTGGTTGTTTTTGCTCTGGGTATGTTGTGTGCGCACTGGATTAGAATACAAGTATGCATCTCTTTCCTTTGTTGATATGGTGTTTGCACATTGCTGCTGCTGTCTTTTGTTGTTTATGTCATCATGTCAGTTTGCTGTTACCGTTACTGTGTTACAGTTACCATTTTTTCTCTTCTTTTTGCTATAGGTTTTTGCTGTGATTTTTTTTTTTTGGCTGTCAATGCCATCACTCCTATGTGATGCTACTGTTTTTTGTTGTCAAATTTTATTTTCTGCTGTTGTTTTATTTTTCTACTATATGCAGCATTTTTCTGCTTTTTTTTTTTGGCTATCGACTAGATGATACCTTCTTGTTGCTTGTTGTACTTCTCCACTGTCTTCCCTGTTTTTTTTTTTCTACTGTGATCATTGATTTCCTTTCGCCGTTCCTACTGTTGTCATACATTTGTTGTTCTGTTGTTGTTTTCATCGTAAGGTTGATATGCTTAGAAAGAGAAAATAATAAAGTTCTAGGCATAAAAAGGAAAGGAAAACATAAATAAACTAGATAACTAAGATCACATAATTTGCATGTTTTAAGGTAACCATTCTTTGAACGAGTGTCACGGAGTGCCTAACACCTTCCCCGTTCACAAGAAGACTTCCGACTCCATATCTCTGTATGTTTGCTTGCCTTATCCTTATTTGCTAGGGTTTCTTAGTTTTCACTTAGAAAAACATAGTTGGCAACTCCCCATTTTCTTTCACTATTATCACGTTTAGGTATGCAATAAATGCACATAAAAATTATTCTGTGCACATGGATTTTTATTGCCATTAAATAGTGGGAGACTCGAGGATTTCATCCTTTGGCCTAGGTGAAATTTCTCTTTTTATTTTTGGCAGTAAAACAAATGTCAACTTCAAGGTTTCTCTTCAGTAGTGGCATCCTTTTACACTCTCCAGATGCTCCTGCGGTTAAAGACCTCCTTGAAGATCATCCAGGTACATTTTTCAAAATGAATAAAAGTTTAATTTTAAAAGCACTATACCAACAACAACAACATCAAAGCCTTAAAAACACTATACCAAACATGTATTTTTCTCTCTTCTGGTTTGTTTTTAAATATGATTTATCTTGCAGCTTATTTTTTATCTAGGTGCTTACACAACATCGCGTACTCACAACAATGGTTCCTACTTGTTATTTTGGGAAAGACACATGAAAAGACTATCACAATCAATACAAACCCTTTCACATTTGGCTCCACAATTTTTATTTAAACCTGAGAAATCTACTGCTTCGTTACCATTGTCAATAAACTTACCAATTTGGCAACCCACAGTTCAGATGCTTGTCAATGATTCAATGTGCAAGGTCTTACCGATTGCATTGAAAGAGAGGAATGATAGTGAAGAACTGGCCATTACAACTCTTGTAAGTGGTAATTTGGAGGAACTAAATGCCAGGAAGACTATGGAATATGAAGAAAAACTATGCAAGGCTCTTGAAGTGCATGTACATGTTGATGCCTATGTTCCTTCTTCATTTGGTATACGGGGAAATGGTGCACATTTGGCTTTGGTGGGTCGCGGGAGGGATGTCGCAGTTGCAAAGTATTCAGATTGGGTAAGGTGAGTATACCTGTTTTCAAATTGGAAAGATTATAAATATTATTCTATGCTTTGCCAACAATTTTGTTAAGATATGTTAGTGACAATGTGATATGGAGACAGGGGGTTTGAATTGGGAGGTTTGTACTTCTTCAAAATTTACAGTACTTTTTTAAGTGAAGGAAACTAATTATGGAAGATGTTCATTTTCTAACTTTGAGAGAGAATTAGAAAGATTTTCAAGACAGAATTCAATCCTTTTAAATTTGATATTTGCAAGAAATTCTCTTCACAGTTTCAAGTGAAAGGAAAATGCACTTTCATCTGAGAAGGATTCAATTCAAAGTTGCTTAATATGTCTGATTATTATTTTTTATTTTTTATGTTTTTCTTCTATAGAAAAACTGTAAACGCCTATTATGAATTTGAGATGCAATTAAAAACAAATTGGAGAAGGGATAGATAGATCATGATATATAGATGTTTAGATTCAAGAATGAATCTGATGGGTCCCTGCTACAGAAGTACAGCAGGAGGAAAGCTAAGGGTCAAGGGTGCATAGTGTATAATTGAAAGAATAAGTCAGCAGTTAGTTAGTTGGTTATGTAACTGTCTCGTTATGTTGGGGTGTCGGTTTGGGGGGTTTTATAAGGAGGGGTTGTTCTTGTATTGAGGAGGGAAATTTTGGGGGGGGAGTAAAGGCGTGTCCTAACCACTTACGTCTAGGGGTGTTGTATGCTGACTGTTATTCTAAATAAAGAAACTCTATTCATCATATTCTTTATTGTTACTCTGGGATCGGGATAGGGGAACCTCAACAGAATCTTACCTCTTCTCTTCAGGCACAATGTAAGAGAAGTCTTATAACCAGGTTAATTAACAAGGTTAAAAAGACTCTTTAATCTTTATCCAAGGAAAAGCTTCACAAGCTTTGACAGAATTAAAAATAAAAGGTGCTCAGTAAGAGCTTCTCAGTTAGCACTCTTAAAGAGTAAATAAACTTACAAATAGCACAAGGTGCAGGGGAGAGTCAAGAAGGAGGAGATAAAGCTTCAAATTTCAAGTTTTGTCTTTAGCTCCAAGGTTTGCAAGGGCTGCTATTTATACTTGAGGATGGAGCTTCTAGAGCCAGTCTTCCCAACATTTAAAATGGAGAGCATTTAATGCGTTTCATGATGCCTCCATCTTCACCATGGCTTTGGCTTCACCTTAGTTGATTTTCTTCCATGATTTATGGAAGATTATTTTCTTAGCCAGCATGCTTTTCCTTCTTTTCTTTTCTTTTTTCCTTTCTCTCTTGACTTCTTCTTTTGCAAGCTCCTACCAACTGAAAAGAGAGAGAACACCACACAAAGGGTAGAGAAGCCAACCTTAGTTCCTAGAGAAAGTTAGATGGGACATAAAGATAAAAGAAAACTTTAGAAAGTAGATATCTAGGAACTTGTAATGTGTATTAACCTGAAATGCAAAATATTTTAGCACGGTATAAAACTTTTAGTGTCGACATCATCAAAAAATTTTAGAGGCTTTAATTGCTTCAACCAAACTAATTTAATCGTCATAAAACTCTTAGTTCAACAAGATTTATAGATGTTAATAAATATACACATAAAGACTGTGTTCTCTTTTTATCTTTTAATATTTGCTGGAAATTGCTTTAATCAGAGTTGTCTAAGGGCAATTTGTTTCCTGGTTGTTGTTACCTGTAGTGCTTATGTTCCATGAAATTGTTAGTTGGACATTTGTCTACTTTGCAGGATTAGGAAGAGTCTGGAAAAACACAGGGCGCCTTCAGTGACAGAGCTTTTGCTGTCAAATGATGGTGATAAGATACTTGAAGGTTGTCTGACAAATTTTTTCGTTGTTTGCTGCAAGGTTAGTGGCTCTGGAATTGTGATGCTGGAAGACATGCATGTATGACTTTTGGTATTCATTTCCTATTTTCTGTCTCATAATTAATGAGTCTCCCTGTTTATGACGATGATAGGATACAGATGCAGACAATGAGAAGGCCATCCACAATTATGAAGTACAGACAGCTCCCATCAGCGACGGTGTCCTTCCAGGAATTATACGTCAACTAGTGATTGAGTATTTATTTATTTTTTTAATGAACCTTTGAATTCTTTGCTGCTGTATCTTCCTTGCATTTCAAACCATAAAGGAACTACGCCTTTGCCTTCAAAATTTGGTTCTAAAATAACTCTGGTCTCAGTTCCATCTATTGGAATTATATTATTACTGTACACTATGATTCAAGAATTCACTTGACAACACTAGATAATCATGGCTATATTTCTTAATGGTAACCACAAGAATGCTTTAGTCATTGCTCTTCGGCTTTTTCCACATTTTGTTTGAATAATTACCAGGTTTTGTAAATCTTAAAAAGGGTTAGAGGCATAAAGAACCTTATTTTCTCCAATAAAACAGATCATCTTGGCCACTTAGAAATGATGATTTCAGGGTGAAATGAAACTAGGAAGATTTTATAAGAGATATGGAAATACCATGTTTTGTTTCTAACTTCTTTTGTCACTGCTCTTCACGTGTGCAGAGTATGTAAGAGCAATGGAATCCCATTTCTAGAAGTTGCTCCATCATGGTCAGAACGAGAATTTTGGGAGGAGGCATTCATCACAAGTAAAATTTTTTTCTTTTACTAATACTGGATTTTTGGTAATTAATCCCATTGAAGGCCAATTGCTTTTTTTGACTCTTGAATATTAAAATTTTACTCTGCAAACATTTACCTTGGACCAAATGTTGCAGATAGCTTGAGGCTTTTGCAGCACGTTGATAGTGTTCAGGCTCCCAAAGACTGGCAATCAATCCATTCTAAAACGTGGAAGGATATATCATGGACAAAGAAGCAATTTCAGGTGGTAATTTTTTTAATGTTGCTGCAATTAATTTACACTTTTAATTATATTCTTACCATATTCTTGCAATTTGGATAACTGCAGGGGGCACCAGGGAAGATCACAACTGTAATCCAGGTAACTTTATTTGTTCTACAACTAATGACAATATATTTCTTCCACTATATAAAGTACCAATGCACAAGCTTTGTTATATTTTACTTATATGATGTTAGGTGTTAATTTGTGGCACACAAACGTGCACACAGACATAGGATATGATCATACCTCACTTGCCTTCCTTTTTCTTTTTCATTATATTTATCAACAATTTTGGCCAGGAGCTGATTATGGAGAAAGCAATTTTGGAAGGGTACTCAGTGAGTCACTTTTATGAAGAGTGAAGATCCTACAGTGTGTTTCGTGAACTATTCCTATTTTTTATGTTTCACGTAACAACGTTTATATGATTATTTATATGATGACAAATCTGAATTCATTGTAATGTGAGACATATTGGTGGAATAGTCAGTGAGAAGCTGATACATGGAAATTTATACGATGGGGGTGTAATCAAACTGCTGGCAGTCTGTAATGTTACTGAAAAAGCGAGGTTAGATGATAAGAAGAAAAATGTTCATGATTGGCTGATAGCTAGCTAAAGTTGTAGTGATTCAGTTATTTGGGTCCTGATTGGGTAAAAAGCTTAATTAAGTGTTTATACAATAAGCGCTTATCTTATAAGCGCTTGTATATAAGTTATTTTTATAATTGAAGAGTTTATGAAAATAAATTTTACATAGGCTGTTTTTAGCTTATTTTCATAAACTATTTTGGAGAGTTTATAAAAATAAACTGAAAACAACTTATAGACATGCCATAAACTATTTATATAAGCTCCTTCAAACACGTACATAAGCGCTTATACCATAAGATAAATAAGATAAGCTCAAAATAAGCTTTTTCAAATTGGGCTTTAGTCTTTTTAGAAGTTGCATAAATAAAAGTCATGGAGAAATTAGATTACTCAGAAGTTCTTCCTTCTTTAAGCACCCTCTCCTACGTCTCATAAAAGGAATTATCATAAGCCACAGTCTTACTATCAGGACCCATTAGAAATAATTAACCTAGAAGATGAAAGAAATGTAAATGGTCCTCTTTATCCTTCTCATTCTTCGATACAATTGAAGTTGCACACCATATTCTAAGGAGGAAATGTAGTTGTATAAGTATTCAGATTGTTTGCAGCTGGCAGTAAAATTACTGCTGAGTCTAATTGTGAAATCGTGGCTGTCTCTAAAATTCAACTCAATAAATCAGGAAAATATAATGTTACTTTTTAAATGATAATAACAGTAACTAAATAATTTTATTTAGAAGAACAATCAGGAAAATAATGTTACTTTTTAAATGATAATAACAGTAACTAAATAATTTTATTTAGAAGAACAATCATGTATAGAAAGTAAGGGATTGTTTGGCCAGGCTTCTTCAGGTATTTTTATTAAAGTACTTATTTTGCAATCTTGTGGTGTTTGGCATGGTCACTTCCAAAAAAATAAGCTTTTGAATGGTAGTATAAACAACATTCTTTCTATTGTAGAAAAAAAAAATTGGAGTTTCTTTTTTTTTTGGTTGGGGTTGGGATACAATTATCTGAAAATTTACTAAATTCTGACTAATGTAGTCTATTTAGACCACTAAAATGTAAAGTTTGAATCACAGATGTCGAACTATTTGAATCAATCATCTTTGGTTGGAACTTCTCTTTTGAAATAAAATTAGAAGTTGAAAATGATATTTTTAAAAACAAAAATACTTTTACTCATAATCATCATAAATGTATAACCTAGTATCTTTTTCTACATATAATCTCTTCTTTTCCTATTATCTTTATATACTTATTTTGATGTAATTTCATGTTTATTTTAATTTTATGTAGTATATGTATTTATCTTGATTAAAACGTTTTATATATTTATTTTGATTTTATTTTCTACATTTTAATCAAATCAAAAGAATTACAAAATTATATATAGTTAATTACAAATAATATTCAAAATTATTTATCTATTCACAAATAATATTAAATGCAAGGTCAAATCTATGTACTCCTTTAATAATTCTATAGTGAAATGGACTCTTTTTTTAAAGATTTGCTAAACACATTATTGATAAAAATTCTAATCAAATATTTTGCCAAATACAAATTAATTATTTCTCGTGCATCTTACAAAAAAAATCTTTTTTTAAAAAAAGGTTACTCTAGAATGAACATAAATCTGTAGCAATTTCAAACAAGAAGAGTAAATAATGAGAAAAACTTTTGCGGATGTATATTACATGAGATATGGGATGAAAGGAATTGATAGAAGCTTGTGGGATATTATGAAATTTTTAAATCCTAATAGTCTTCTAGACTCTTTGGGTGGGAAAGTTGTTGTTTTTGAGGTGATTTCTGACAAATACTCCTTATCATTCCTAGAGCAACACAGGAAGAGATAGTTCTTTCTTCGTTGAATTCGTCGTATATATGAGATTTGTCTAAGTTGATGACTTTTGGACAGAATATGAGATTATGTTCCATCAATCTTCATAAGAGAATGATGAGATTAACAAAGTTTGCAAATTGGATCTTAGATATAGGTGAAGGTACCAGCAATGAAGACAATAATGGTTCATATCAAATTACCATTCCTGAGGATCTGTTGATAGATGTTTTAGATGATCCTAGTAAAGGTATTACAGATACTATAGACCCAAATTTAGTAAATAATTTGAATAACCTCAAATACTTTGATGAGAGGGCTATTTTGGCCCCAAAGATGTTGATAAGATAAATGAGTATATGTTATCATCTGGTGAAGAGAAAATATTTCTTAGCAGTGATAATGTCTGCAAAACTGATGCAAATGTTGATTCGATTGATGATTTATCTAGTTAAGAATTTTTTAATAGTAACAAAATTTTTGGGCTCCTAAGTCATGCGTGAAATTAAAGATTGGTGTGTACCTATAATGTTGATCGAAAATATCAACAAAGCATTAGGATTATGCAATGGCTCTAGGTTAATTATTAGCAAGTTGGGAAGACATTTGATCAAGGTCATAGTTATTTCGACCAGTAACTATGTAACGAAAACGAAGATCTCTATTCCATGGATAGTTATTACTCTTTTTTATACTCGATTTCCTTTTAAATTAAGGTAGTGATAGTTGTTGAATTTTAATATAATATATATATCCTATTTTGGATATGCATTAATCAATTATTAAAAATCATTAACATATTAACTATATTATTCTAATATATAGCCTTTAATATATGAATATTATAATTGAGCTTCTATATTGTGAGTGACCCGTGATGGGTTGCGCCAATCACATAGCCTGTTGAGAAGTCTCTGCTCTCATCTGATAATAAATAGACTGGCATCTCATTAATCAATCTAACCCTTGACAGAACACCTATCAGACAGAGAGTAGTACCACTCTCACACAACCCTAAAAAATTCCCTCTGTTCTACTGTTCGAGATGAATAGCGCAATAATGCCAGGTACACATTCTGTTCATCCTTTTTATGTTCTGTTATTTAATATGCTGTAGTTTATATCTACACCGATCTAGGATTAGAAATTTAATCCTTTTAATTCCATCAATAGTTTCTAGTGATGATTTTTTTTTTTGCAATGATTATTAATAAAAATCAAGGTCAATTATCATCAAAAATTGGTCTTTTATCTATCCTGTTTTTAAGTATGAACAATTATATATGTTGCAATTTTTAGAACACGTACAAGAGCAGGATTGAAAATCTTAATTCTCGACAAAGAAATTTGTGTAAAAAAGAATATTGTTGATGTTGTATATAAAGAAGTCTTTAGTAAATTATTGTAATTATATCTCTTTCTGTTATAGTTGTAAATTTATTATTATTATTATGCAGATGACACACTTGCAGAAAGCCTTGTTAATGTGTGTTGATGCTTTCAATCTAATAATATTTTAATCAATCTTGAAGTAAGTATTGTTATCATTATTTGTTAAATGTATTGGATGGTTGTTCAGTTTGTTTGGTGTGCCCTGCCTACTGCGGTTGTTATGAACAAGCAAGTTGTTTTAGTTGAGGAATGTTGGGTTGTATTTACATTTATGCAAAGAACTGAAATTACAAATTTCTTGAATGTGAGCATAATCTGTTACTTGTCCAACATGACATTTGATCATCAGTAATTGTCTGTGTAATTTGCATCTTAAATTGAACGAAAAAGTTTGTAGGTGTTTTGTTGTATGTGCACCTATATATATATATATATATATATATATATGTTTTGTAAGAACTCTTTTCTTGCAAGTTAATAATCATTAAAATTAATTAATATTCATGGCTTAGGATCAGCACCGACTTGCATACTACATAAGTGTTGTCTTTTTTTTTTTTTTTCATGGCCAGTAGGTGAACTGTTCGAGCAATGCAAATGTGAGTATCAAAATAAGAACGACTGAATAAGTATATAAGATCATATGCATATATAAGGATTACTGAAGAAGTCCATAATACACTCACAATAAATTCTTTTCTTGGCATCCGGATCGCTTTATCCACGTAAAACCTTTAATAATAATTAAAACTGTGGTTAAAAATATTTAAAAAAAGTATTTTATTCAACACTTTTAATCACAATTTTAATCGTTGTTAAAATTTCAGATGCAGTTAAAATTATTGTTAAAAATTTTAACTATAATTTTAATCATAATTAAAAGGACGAAGACGAGACCTGACTCGATTAAAAGCAAGTCGGGAACGATCAAGTGCAGTTTGAAAAACAATCTTATGATATTGATCGTTGTTGATCGATCCTAGTACGAAGATCACAATCACATGTCATGTTGCTATAATTTCGATCTCATCCATGATCTTGCAAGTATTCAACGAATTTGACAACAGGTCAAGATTGAGGAATTAATTGGGTTGCACAAGGTTGTTATAATTAAATACTAGTGTTGTGACCCGTGCGATGCACGAGTTAATATAAATGTCACTATTTTTACTTATAAAGAACAATTAAAATACATATAAAGAAATACGTGCACAAAAATAATGAGGCATTCAAGCTATGTTAAAATATATATACTTCTGATTTATTAGATATAACTGCATTAAAGATTGAATGTGAATAACATTAAATGAAAAGAAGAACAAAAGTAAGGTATTATATGAATTAATTTAGATAAATATACTAATGATAAAAATAGTTGAAATAAAAGTTATTGACATTTAATATATAGATTTGGAATACTTTTTTATATCTACGCTAGTAGTGTTTGTCATTGGATGCTCTACTTGTTAAATATCAAAATCTTTAATCCCTTTATATATTTCATTTTTTAGATGATAATGTAAAAATAAAATTTACAAGATATAATCTAATTGAGAAAAGCAATTGCTTATGTTTATAGCAAAAACTTGGAAAAAGAATACATGTGCGAAAACAATAATAACAAATAAAATATATAAAAATAAATAGATGCAAAAATAATGAGTTATTGTAAAAAAAAATATAAAACAACTTTGATATGAAATATTAAAAAGAATTTGATACCCAATACCGCTCATTTACGGACAGTCACAGGCTAGCCCATAGGTCTAATCTCATTTTGACACTACTATAAAGAGTAATATAAATTGAGATCAATGTATTAATAATAAGAAAAAAAATGAAATGAAATTTACTTGCCACTAACCAAACTTTTGAATATTTTTGTAGAAACTAATTAGTAATAGATATAGATGATTGTGTAGAAAGTTGGCATGATATTTGAGTTAAAACATCACAATCCAATTTAAACCTACAATCATAAATGAAAAAAAAACCTTTCAAATACATATATAATAATTAATATAGATAAGTAATAATAACTTATTAAGGATAAAATAATAATATTACTTTAAAACATAATCAAAACATTCAACCATATCAGGGTTGATAAATAGCCTTAAAGCGTTCAAAGAATTTGATCTCTGTCATGACCCTAACATTTTAGAATCTCATGTTATGTTATAACAAAAAATTATACCAACTTAAACTACAAAAAATAAAATTTATGAATTTAACCTAAAAAATCATTTTACTACATTAAACAACCACAATAGTTGGTCCATTAGCATCAGAATCAATGTACGATGCAATCTAATTAACAAAATTTTCCCATAGAGTACAAATCACTTTATTGCACTAGAAGGATATAATGTAGTTAATGAATATAAACAATCAAAATAAATTACAAATTAAAAACATAGGTAATTTACTCTAAATCTTACAATTCAATATCCATCATTTTGTTCTTCGTGCTATTCTTGCATATATATTCAACAGTTCTGACAACAATTAGCTTGCCAATGACATATGTAAAATACATGAAAGGTACACTGAACAATTACAAGTTCATATTGTGAGAATAATTAATTGTATATGATAAAAATAATGGGTTTACAAAGAGGACACAAATCAATCAAATAATTCTGATCAACATGTTGAGATGAGATGTCTGCAAACGAATAAAACTTAAAGTTATGCCCATAATAGCAATGTCATATTCAACTCGACAAGCTTTAGTGAAGTATTGAAAATTTATCTTAAATGCATGGTAATATAGTAATTATTATTGTCATTATCAACAATGTTGAATTGTATAATAATATACACACCATCTTTGAAAATAATGTGCTTGAACTTATTAATAAAAGTCTGCTTGACAAATGTATGAATGCCATATTCTTGAAAAAAAAAAAGAATTCAGAAAGAAAAAACTATATGAACCAAAAGCTATGCTAAAATAACAAAAACAATAAAAATAAAAGACAGCGAAAACACTTGTGAATTTTGTATAATCATCTTTGTGCTATTGACTTTTTCAGGTGAGTTATATCTAAGCATAAAATACATGCACACAATTTTGGTTTTGATCTTCTAGTTTTCTCTTAGTGGACAAATCTTTTTGATGATATCAAACCTATAGAGGATTATAGAAATACAAAATAACGTAACCTTTAATAATGAAAAATAGAATAGCACCAGGCAATATCTTACACATTTTCATGAAGCAACCATTATGAGTATGAGAGTAGTGACGAAAACAGAGAGGGAGAGACTGACTACTTCATCCATGTATGAGGTGAGAGAAAGCAAAAAAAAAAAAAATGAAGAGGCAGAGAAGGTGGGAGAGTGGAATGGTACCCAAATAGTGTTGGGGGCAAATAAAGATGCATGGGTTGGGCAATGAAATGGTGCTATAATTACTGTGTCAACTTTCAATGCATATTTGAACGAATGAGCAGTCAATCAGTGTAATTAATGCGGCTGTTCAAACGTAAAATCATATTGATTTATTAGTTTAAAATTTGTATAAACATTGCGTAATAATTATAGCAATTATATATATAGTAATTTATCTTAATTTTTTTTAAAATTCATTTAATATAATGTGATTAATTTACCAAATTTATTAATTTACCAAATTTATTTATTTAAATTTATTCTATTATATTTAATGTAATGACATACTGACAATTCAAGTCCTATAGTAAAATTTACCTTAATTTATTCGTTTAATTTATTTACATGAATATATTAAACGCTATATAATGTAGTAATTTATTATTAAATTATTGTTTAATTATTATAGCCACCGAAAAATTCATTTATATATATATATTAATTTAATCATGACTAATTTAATTTATAATTAGTAATTTACATAATCTATCATTTAATATTTTATTTTAATTTATTAATTTTAATATACGTCATTTAATGTGGTGTGATTAAATAATTAAATAATAATAAGAATGAATTTAGTAATTTACATAATCAAATTCTAATTTGCATGACAGTTACAATTTTCATAGAATTTGCATTCACGAATTTTAGGAATATGCATTGATAGTGAAGCGTTAATTGCATTTCAGAAGGATTACTTTACTATTTGAATTTGAATTTACCTTAATTTTACTTAATGCATCTAAAGTAATGATTAATAAGAATGAATTCAGTAATTTACACGATCTATTCATTTAATATTTTATTTTAATTTATTAATTTTAATATATGTAATTTAATGTGGTGTGATTAATAAGAATAATTTTTTTTAAATTCATTTTAATGTAATTTTTTTAAATTTATTTGAATGCAATTATATAATTAAATTTCAATTTGCTTGATAGTTGCAATCTTCACATAATTTAAATTCAGAGATGCTAGGAATATACATTGATAGTGGAGCCCTAATCACATTTCAAAAGGGTTACATTACCATTTGAATTTGAATTTATCATAATTTTATTTAATACATTTAATGTGGTGATTAATAAGAATGAATTTAGTAATTTACATAATCTACTCATTTAATATTTTATTTTTAATTTATTTATTTTAATATATGTAATTTAATGTAGTGTGATTAATAAGAACAATTTTTTTTTAAATTCATTTTAATGCAATTTTTCCAAATTCTTATAATTAATGTTTCATTTTAATTTATTAATTTTATTATATAGTATTTAATGATATTCATGTAATTAATGCCCTAGAGTGGAATTGTTTTAGTCTATTATATAGATTGTTCTCTTAAATGCTGTAAATGGTAAACTAATTCTAGATTCCATCACTACCATGTATTTGTAAAGTATTGTTTGGTTGAAGAGAAATGGAGGGGAGGGGAGAGAGGGGAGAAATTTTTTTTAAATTAATCCTGTTTGTTTTAATTAGTTGGAGGGGAAGGGAAAAAAATAGAAATGAAAAATTTTTTCCTCCCTCTCATTTTCTTTTCTTCTGAAAGTGGGAGATTTGAAGGGAAAGAAAATTGTAACAATATAAAATATATAAGTATCTTCAACAATTTTTTTTTTTAATTTTAAGATTGCCTTCTAACTTACTTTATTTTTCTTCTTAAATAATATATTATTAACATATTTGGACTATATAAAAATTTTATTATTATTATTATTATTATTATTATAAGTAAATAATATATAATATGTATAACTAAATAATAAAGAATAACCAAAAAAATTAATCATATTAAAAAAATTTGAGTAAATTAATAAGTTAGTTAAATTTTACTTAATTATCTTTTTCTTCTAACAATAAAATTCTTGAAAATGATTGTCTCCGAGTTATAGTTGAGTTCAATAATTCAAACCATGTATCGCTTCTCTTTTAAATTCTAGAAGCTGTCAAAGACCTTGCTTGTTCTTTGGATAATTTTTCCCTCACCTTTTCGAATAGGTCCTATAATAGAGTTGCTCATGGTCTAGCAAAAATTTGTTGTTACTAGGATTCTACTCGGTGGGATGGGCCTTTCCCCAGTATGATCCTAAATCTAGTATGTGAAGATGTTTAAAATTTGACTTGTTTTGTTTAAATGAAATAATAGGGCTTTGCTTAAAAAAAAGAATAAAATTAAAATTTTATGATTTTTAAAACACATTATATATTTGAGATTTTTTTAAATAAATTAAATTAAATCTGCTAAAATGTTATATTATTTTATCATAACAAATGAGCTAACTTATTTGAATATAACTGATAGCAAATTTATCATTTTTTATTAAATATATAATCAAAGGGTTATAATAATTATTTTATTTTATTTTCTCTCTCCTCTCCTCTCCTTGCAAATCAAACAAAAAAAATATTTATTTTTCCTCCTCTTCCTTTCTTTTAAACTAAACCAAACAAAAATTTTTTATTTCTTTTCTCTTATCATTTTTTGAACCAAACAGTCTTAATCGAAGACGCTAACATCCACCATGATAATGTACATTCGACTTTTTAAGGGATGCAATTGATTTTATCATTGATACCAACTCTTTCGATAGATCTTTGACGGCGATTTGCGTTCACATTGTTGTTGGTCACGTTGTTGATTGGATCGGTGTTTGGTGAATAATAAGGGATCGTGGTAAATATGCTCTAGGAATATATCTAGATCTTAGTTTAAACTTTTACTTCCATATTAATAATGTATCATAGTTTGTAATATTGCACCGAAATTTAAGTTTATTAAAGTTTGTACTCTAGGAATTTTTGCTGATCGGATGTTCATTTCTTTGTATTTGAACTTTAAGCATGTGTTAACAAAATTAAGTTATAGTTATTAATAGATAACTATTTTAATTTGTTAAGGATCGATGGTGTGATATACAACATATATACTTGATGCTCAAATATCCAATGTCATTATGAACTTGAGTGTTATAGACAACTATGATTCTTTCCCATGCATTGGATTGGATGGGTCACAATTTAGTTATTGAGAAAAACGCTAATCCAATAATTTTTGTCAAACACAAATTAATTCTTTCTCGTGCGTCTTACAAAAATTTATTTTATTGTTTAAATGTTACTTTAGAATAACAGAAATATGTAGTAATTCCAAACAAGAAAAGTAAATAACAAGAAAAGCTTTTGGGGATGTATATTAAAATGTCAAGTACAAAATAATATTTTTGAACAAAAGTAATATTGAGTATAATTAATCTATTCAAATATTTATTTTTTTTAAATAAGTTACAAAATAAACTTAATGTATTTAAGGTAAAAGTATCATTTTCATTATTAAACTTTGACTCAAGTTTTAATTTTGTTTCTAGCTCAACACTGTCTAGATTGTTAACGACAAACACTAATGTAGTTGCTCTTATTGTATATATTAACACTAACTCATTCAGTTAAATACATTCTCATCATATATAACAAAATTATCCTTCAAGTGAAATGAGACCATCCATTGAAAATAAAGGAAAGAGGGATAATTTTATCATTTTAAATATACATTTGATGTGAGCATGTCTTAATTAGACGAGTTGGAATTAATATGTATAATAGAGGTGATTATGTTAATATTTACTATTAAAAATTTAGACGGTATTGATTTCAATGATAAATTTGAAATAAATTAAAAAGATGTTATTTGACAAAATTAATATAAAATAAAATTGAGAAGAAATTAAAATTTGAATAAATGTTTGGAAATGAAAATGATACTTTTGACTTTGCTTAATTGAATTGAGAATTTGAGATTATGCTGGGTCGGAATACTTTCACCTAACCCAGACCCAAACCCAAACCCAAAACCCAACTGCGGAAGTTTATTCGAAGATTGGGCGGGATATCGCAACGTCTTACGTCTTGAGGTGATCTTTCGCGTTAGCAGTGTCAGTTCTCTCTCCATCTCGGTGCTGAGGAACCCTAGTCTACCGTCTCAGTTCTCAGGTGTAAATCTCCTTTAGGAATGCAAGCCTTCAAGCCATGTCGAAACTGTACGACTTACTGCTTCATCTGCGGTGTTCCAATGGTGAAGGAGCTGCTACTTACAACGACTTCAATATCTGTGGTCTCAAAGTGAAATCCAAGGACCTTTGTGTTCTCTCTGATAGTCTCTTCAAACATCTTAGTGGTAAATTTGAGCTATTTTTCTCTGCTTTGCGGGATGTATCAGAAAGTGGGTCTCGTCAAGTCCCCGAATTGCATTCAAATTTGTGGAACATAGTTAAGGATCTAACGTTGGTTTTGAGGTCCTGCCTGATTATTTTGACTTTGCTCGAGTCTGAACAGAAGTCCCTGCTTGAAAAATGCCGCTATATGTGTCAGGTTTTGAAGATTTTTGTTTCTATGGATATGGGTGAGAGCAATGAGAGAACCCAGATAGTATTTGAGAACTTGGCCTTCGGTCAATGTACTAATACTAATGTCGAACTTAACGACGCTGTTTCTTTAAAAGAATCTGACCCTTGCCGTCCATTTCTATGTGCAGTGCTGGAGGTAATGCTTGCAATTTTTCCCCTTATCGAATTTTGATGTGATAATGCCTTCCGTTGTACTTTGCTACTAAATGCACCTTTTGCTCGTTTAATGCTTATGATACTTGATGTGCAATTAGATTTTATTTCTGGAGTTATTGATCAGTACAATTTAATAGTATGATAAAGGTTAAGTTATATTAGTTGGAGACTGACTAAATATGATGATATTATCTCAGGTATTTGCAGATGAGTTTTTAAAGCATCCATGTTTAAGAAAGTATCTTATGATTGTTGAATCATCTTCCATTAGTGAAAAGATTTTTGTGTGTCACTTCAACCATGGTTATATTGCAAGCGTCTTAGAGGTGATGTCTGCGCATTTTATCCTGTCAGTTTCTGATGAGCAAGCACTTGAGAATTTCATCAGTAGATTACTTTTGCTTCCTGGTAAGGATTCAAGGGAATTTGAACTAAGCCTGGAAGCTTCCATTTCATTGCTGCTCAACCCTAGTTTGCTCTCTGCCCCAAAGATGTTCCATGCACATGTAATCTCATTGGTTTCTGAAGCCATCAGTTACAGCTTATCTTCAAAGAACTCGGTTCCAGATAGCTTTATGGACTACTACCTAACAGCATTTGAAAGATCTGTCATTCTGTACTCTATGTATGTGTCTAGTTTGCAAATGGATGGTTCTTACATAGGGTTTAAATGTTCCAATTATTCTTACCTGCACGGGAGCAGTCAGACAACTCTTGAAACCTATACTCAGCAAGTTACAAGGAACAAACTAAATCATCTCATATCAAAACTGGATAATTCATGGGATTCTTATCTATGCAAAATGTTATCCAAAACAAAAGCCGACCTTTTGACTGAATATTTTACATTTATGAAAGAGAGCCAACACATATTTGCTGATTCATGCAAGGACACGGGTGTCTCCATCTTAGATTGCATTATTCTAAGAACTTTCTCTGGGAATGCTGCTAGAGATGTATCGTATGCGAAGGAAAATACTAGTGCCCAGGATTTATGTCTTCTTTCGTCAATTTTGAAGTTAATGAGTATTTCTCTGACACAAGTCATTCAGGGTTTAAGTAATGGTAATAATTCGGGTTGTTTGAAAACCATGGGAAATGCCTCTTTGTGTAAAAGATATGATTTCTTGATCAACATTGTTAACTGTTTCCAACAGTTCAATAATTGTTTACCCAATCAAAATTTTTTATCTGATGTGATGAAGAGTCACCAAACAAGACATAAACACTCCAAATCAATGCTACTTCATTTTTCAGGCTTGCTATCTTCTAGTTTTATTCATGGATTTGATATCTTGGCAAAGGCATGCATTTCTGTAATTATGGCACTGATGCATCTTTTCATATTTGAAGAGGGAGATTTAATTGCATTAGGATCATTGAGGGATCTAACATTGCAATCTTTGTCATCTGAAATGCCATTAGATAAAACTGGGGAGGTAAAGTTTGCTTTCTGTTCTCATAAACTTGATGTAGAATTTGTATTTTGTGCCTAAAATAATTGGCAATGTTGCAGGTTACCAAAAATACAACCAGCTACAAAGTTGCATCAAAGTTTCATAGGATTTGGGCACGTCATTCAAGGTACATGATGCTATTACTTATTTATGTAAATTCAGTTTCTTTATTCACAACTTTTGGATATTTATTGTTGAATTGATCATATAACATAGTCATTTAGTTACAAACCTAAACCTATATTGAATTTCAATCATCATACTCCTTATAAAATCTAGTACCTTTGCTTCCTTAATTCAAAGCTCTGCTATAAATGATTGAGATATTTTACATTCAATTCCCTCTATATTTCAAGAATTACATGGACTACCAGTGTGATGTAATCCGATTCATACAATTGTTTCTAATTTTTCCTATTTGTTACTGGTCTTCTTTATTGATTCTCAAGATCTGAAGACAAGACCTTGGTTTTATTAACAAAAACATACACCTAAAGTAATAACAAGTATAACTGAAGTGTACATAAAAGTTAAACTATTAGCAGTGATCAATCATCCTTTTGAACGTAAATGTCACTCCGTATTGAACCATGGCTTGCTTAAGAAATCCACCTTTCTAGCCTCATAACAGTACATCTTACCAGTCCCATCTATCTTTAATGCAAATTGGGATGGCATAATGCTTGGGTACAAGTGCAGCAGAAAAGACATCATCAAGTATTTGAAATTTCAGTGGATCCCCCTGATTTTGAAACATTGGTGTCTGCCAATCTGATTATAGAAACAAAAATCATGATCATTTTCAACAGTGCATTGATCTATGGACTCCTTAAAAGCTGAGGAAATATTTATGTGCTTAATGAACAGGCCAGATCTTGAATTGCTTATAAGAACTAAAGACAGAGTTATTGGGATTTCTGTATCCTTTCTACAATATTCTATTTATGAGGATATGAAAATTTTGACATATGGCCTGTTAGGTTTCTGGATTACTGTAACAAAGGTGAAACAGGTTGGTAGAGCATTGGGTTCAATGCTTGGAAGTTGGAAAGTTGGAAACCCAATCTGACCAGTGGCAGAGCTCCCTTCTAACATTGTATTTATATGGTTATTGTTTCCATGATGCCCATGCACTATTCGGTTGTTAAGGTGAAAATTGCATTGTTACAGAAAAAAATGATTAGGGTTGAAGGTGTTTGAAAAAGTGCATGGGTAGAAGGCTGTAACAAATCCTTCTATGGAAGGTGAGAAGTGATTGTGGAGGTCCATGAGAGCCTCTTAAATAAAACCAAAATGATTCTTGTCTAATCATGTGTTAGTGTGCGATGAAGAAAACTCTTGTGATACATAGTGGTATGTATTATGATTGCTAGTAGGGTGGGTATGTATTATGATTGCTAGTAGGGTGGGTTTTCTACCAAAAGTGGCAAATTTGAAGACGAAGTTCCAAACAAGGATAGTTCAGAAAGTGTTTTTCTTAAGTGGTTGACAAAAGGGTAAAACTATAAAGAATATAGCAAAATTACAAAAAAGAAGTCAATAGAGAAAGTGACGCATGGTCTTTGGGAGTTCTTTCTCATAAAATATGTACCTTTCTTTTGTTACTCTTTGCTTCTTTGAAAGAAGTTTTAATACTGATTTTTTAAAGATACTTCCCTATTAAGATTGGCTTGCATCAGGGATCTTCTTTGAGCCCTTATTGGTTTGATTTGGTTTAAGATGTTCTAACGAAACACATCCAAGAAGAAATCCCCAAATGCATGTTTTTTTGCAGATAATATTGTTCTCGTAGCAGAGTCAAAGGAAGAGATTAATTTTAAACTAGAGTTATGGAGGGCTATTTTGGAATCGAAGGGTTTTCGTTTGAGCAGCAGTAAGACAGAATATATGCATTGTAAGTTTAACAAGCGACAAGTTAGAAACGAGTTGGAGGTTAAAATTGAAGATCAGGTTGTATCACAAGTGTCAAAATTTAGGTATCTGGGATCAGTTATACAAGATGACGACAAAATTATTGGAAATGTGGCACATATGATACAAGCTGGGTGGTTGAAGTGGAGAATGATATCAGGAGTTGTTTGTGATCGAAAAATACTTGATAAGCTCAAAGAAAAGTTTTATCATACTGCTATAAGACTAGCAATTTTATATGAGAGTGAATGTTGGGCGATGAAAGGACAATAAGAACAAAAAATTGGGGTAGCGGAGATGAGGATGTTGCAATGGATGTGTAGTTATACAAGAAGAGATATGATACGTAATGATAGTATACGAAGTACAGTTAGAGTGGCACCTATTGAGGAAAAAATGGTTGAAAATCGTTTAAGGTGGTTTGGGCATGTTCAAAGAAGATCGTTGGAAACGCCAGTAAGGAGAGTTGAGCAGATGATTTGGAGTCCTGTGAAAAAAGGTCAAGAACAAGAATGATACTTAGAGAAGTTATTGAACGGGATCTTCTGATAAATGAGATACCTAAGGAGTTGGTCATTGATAGAGTTCAATAGCGTCGTGCAATTCATGTAGCCGACTCCACCTAGTGGGATAAGGCTTTGTTGTTGTATTTGTGGCATCTTTATTGACCTGGCACATCAATAAGGCTTTGCAAAAACTGTTATTGATACTTATTTTCTTACTATTTCTTAATACCTTGCTTATGTTAAATATTGTGTGCTGCAGCCCAGAAATTTTAATTGAATTATGGTGTTAGACTGTCAATGACCATTTCAACCCAAAAGATTAAGCTCTTAGGTGAAGGATCATGATTGGTTTTATTACTATCTCTAGCATGCCTTTGAGACAAGCCATTTAGACTTTGAAGTATGGACAAATCACTAGTTTGGCCATACCTTGTGCTGAAACTTTAACTTTAATTCAGAGAATTGGCAGATGGTAAAGATTGAACCCTTGATCACTTGGTCACAAAGGCTCTATGTTAGTAACCCATTACACATGCTGCTATACTGCATGTTAAACATGTTGGAGTGCAGTATTCTTTTATTTGTATTTAGTTGTTTTTAGATTCCTTTATTGTTCTTCAGACTTAGTGGGTAGTTACTAGAAGTAGTTTTCTCCCACTCTCATCTTTTAAGGAAGTGGTGCTGGTTAAGGGAAGTTATGTTCTTTTAGATTGTATTTAAACTTTCTGAAATTAATAGAGATATATCATATCAGTTTCTTTATCAAAGAAGCCTTGTGTGTGAGCACTAGAGATTTGGTTTTCTCTATAATCTGAACCAAACCAACAGCAAAATAGGTAGGAAGAAAAGATCAGATTTCTCTTCCGCTGGACCCAAAACTTGATCAATGAGTAGAGACCCTAACACTCTAACTCCATGTCATTAATAATTTTATTTAACCTAAATGTTTAAGTGAAAACCCATTATTGGTTTAATTAATATCTCTAACACAGACAAAAGAGGAAAATGGGATAGATTAGGTTAAAAGTAGAAGTCAACCTCCTTGGATGGACAGAATTCCGAGGGTTCAGAAATTTGGTCCCACACTATAAGAGTTAAAACTTCAAAGGCAATAAAATATTCAGGGGGTGAATTACTTCACAAATCTGTTCAAAACTGTTTCCCAGCTTTTCATGATTACAGCTTCTTAAATGTTCCTTTTGGATAGTGTCAGGTAATAGCCTTATGATAATTTAATCTTTCTCCCCAATAAAACACTTATGCACATATCTGCATTATAATTGTATTGATGATAGCAATTTCTTTCAGAATTTCTTCACAAATATCATGAATGTATCTTGCACCCCTTTGCTTGTTGGCTGGATCTGGTGTCAATATATAGGGACGGAAAGCAACAGTTGTCACAGATTTCATCTTTATAGCCTCTTTATTTTGTTTTCTCTATTTAATATTTGATTTTGATTTGTATCCTAGAATTAAGTAAGATTGATTGATTTGTATTAAGTAGTTTTGATTTGTATCCCTAGGATTAAGGAGGATTCTCCTCCCTTTGTTTCTCTAGCTAGGTGTATATACCTTAGGCCGCTTCTTTTAAATCTCAAAGTTTTGTGAATAATATTCCTTTGGGTTCAAATTCCACATTATGTTTAGGATTAGTTACTTTCAGTTTCTGTATTGCATCTGATATGTATCTAGTAGTATGAATATAATGTGTGGACTATGGTGTAATGTGTGTGAGTTTGTTAGAGGGGTAATGGGGTAATTTAGGAAAATGCCTACACTTCACAAAATATATCAATATTATATTTATGAAAAAGAAAATGATTACAGTCTCAACTACAGAATCGAAACAAAGAAGAACTAGAAATTATATTGATAAATGCAGAAAAATACAAACATAAGGTAAAAGAACCATAACCAAAACTAAAGCTAATGAAGGATTACAAAAGAGAATCCCTCCCCAGAGCTAGAAGCTCCTACAGAATCCCTTTTTCCAAAGGTATTCTTCCCACACATTCTCCAAAGAAAATGCCCATACACTTCACAAAATATTCTCTCATGATATCCTTCACACACTCACTACCACCTATTTATAACAAACTCTGACCACTGCATTTCCCAAATTACCCCATTTCCCCTCTAACAAACTCACACACATTACACCACAGTCCACATATTATATTCATACTACTAGATACCTATCATCATCATCCCTAGGAAATTAGATAAGTTAAAGAATAAGGTTTTCTGTTGTATTTTGCTGTGACGTGTTCGTGCTCTGTTTTTGTGTGTTAGTGTATGGTGTGTTGTTTTGTTTCTTATTGTATGTCGTTTAGTCATGTGTAAGTTTGGGTTGGTTAGGTTGGTTGTTTCTGTTGAAGATTAGTTGTACTCGTGTCCCTGTTTTTATATGTGTTGTACCGAACCAAGAAGCAATGCAAAAGTGAAAGTTTCTCTCAGTTTCTCATTTCTCTACTCTCTCTTTCTTCCACTTACATATTTGTACAAAAGACTACTGTAACCTTATGGTTAATTATGTGATATCAGAATTGGAGGTTTGTCCACACCACACGGACTATTTGTTGCTGATCCAAGTGTTTAGATTCTGGCACTTGGTCTCTAATTTGCACTTACAGATAATTCCTTCTTCAGTGTTCCCCTTCCTCTATCAATCACACCTCCACAAAACAGTCCCAACCTTACTAGGATAAAAAACTGATCAGGACTATGGTAGGGTTGTGATCAAGATTCTAAGAAGGATCCTGCAGTCCTACCTGATTATGGGATGGGCATGGGTATGTGTGTGTGTTCCTTATTTGACTCAATGCACCACCTTTTTGAATGCAAGAACACACCTTTCTGACTAACATTGCCGAATGTAGTTTCTTTCTTTGATTTAACTTATTCATTCCTCGCTTCTTGTGTCTTGACTTTTGATTCTCTTGAAATTTGTTGGGTGGACTTGATTATTGAATGTACCTAAACTTAGTGAATTATTATTTTGTTGTTATCCTGTCATTTGTGACTTTTATGACATATGACTTGTTTTAATAGTTTTATGCTTATCTAAGGATTTGTGAAGCCCATTATCTTCAAAAGTCATTTTCCGTTCATTCCTCAATTGAATTTTGATATGATGATAGCCACTTCTAAGATCAATCTTGGATGCTTCAGTGTCTATCATCAAGTCTTTGAATAGGAAACTGGAACTTCATGCTCGACTATAGTTGTACATTCTCCATTTCTCATCCCTTCTAGATGCTAGTAATGTGGGAACTGTGCGTGGATTGAGACTTTCACTAATAAAACTCTATCCAGTAGGTCTTGCACCTACGTTCTGGGCAGTTCATGTTCTGCTGGACTCATTTTGTAGACTGGCAGATCTGGAAGTGATGCTCAAGGCATGAAATCAAATGTATTTTAAATATTCTGCAAAGGGAAGGTCCAGATCCAAGCTGCTATCCTTTGGCCATGAAAATCATCGGTTTGAGTTGTTTGACAATTTATGAGAAATCTCATTAATTAGCTGTGCATGATTTTTTCTGAAATGCGCAAGTTGAAAAAAGGTCATTTAAGGTACATAATTTATTCTAATTCTAATATCGTTTGGAAGTTTGTTATTTTGTTATTCTGCCATAAAATATTTTAAGGCAAATAGTTGACTTATAACAACCATTATCCTAAATGGAATAATTTAATGAAATTAATCTCATTAATCTGTAGCAAGCTGTTTCTGTCGTTGAAGCCCAAAGTCTAGGAGTTTTAGTGCAGGAAATACCACGGACTAAACCATGTGTGGCATAAAAGCATCGAATTGTATTCAGTCAAATATGAACCTTGTGGAACTGAAATGGCAATTAACTTTTAATACTGAAAAATCTTGTGCTACGGTGGAGCTTTTGATTTTGAGGGTTGATGACTGTTCAATCTAATGCCATTATACTTTTATGATGCCTAAAGCAACTTTCTTCCTTTTATTTCTCACAGCATAAATTCTCCTTCAAGCTTCAAACGGAGAATCCGAGGCAACAAATCAGATAATATAACGACTGTGCCTATTCTAAATTCTCTTTCCTCCTATGACTCAGCTGAGGAAACCTGCAACGGCGAGATATTCCTTGATTGCATATTAGGAGAATCTGGAAAACCATCTGATTATTCTGATCTAGGGGACTTCATTGTGTGTAAGAAAGGGAAAGACTATCGTAGCTGGTTGAAGGACCGCGAAAAATACAGGGGATGGAGACGCAACAAAGTTGAAAATTTGAGGAGGAGGAAGAAAAAAATGATGTTGAAGCTTTTAAGGTGTCAGAAAACATTTTCAACAGAGAAGGTAAAGCCTTTGAAGCGCTTAAAGAGGTAAAACGTGGATCCGATGCATGATCCATTCTCCTTGTATATCAGTATATGTACATAAGTAACCTAAGCCACTTTGATCAGCTAAATCTGAATTCTAAAAGTGGCTTTTGTTGTTCAAAACTTTATTGTAAGATGTTGGGTTTAACATATAGAAGTATTGTAGAATGTGTTGTATTGTATGTGCCTAATTGATATAGGATTATTAATTTCTTTTCTTTTTGGCATTGAAAGGTGAACTAGAGTTGAAACTAAAACTAAGAGATACCGACACCAAATGCAGTTCCTTTTTTTTTTTCCTTTTTTTTGACACGGTGTCTTACATTCAACGACTATATGATGTAAAAGAAATGATAATTTTAATGAATTTATGAAAATTGAATGTTTTATTACGATCTAATTACCGGGTAGAACTTTTTTTTAACTTGTGATCAATTAAAGGTTAAAATGTTCATGTATTGTATAGAATTAATAGACTGTAACTAAATTCAATCTATAGATAATTGTTTAAGAGTTCATGACAGTTTATATGAGATATTATGATTTTTTGACTTCCGTACCTGTCTCTCATTTTAAATTATGGCTCCGTCTTTATTTTTTTATTTACTAATATAAGTCACTATTATTGTAAACCGATATTATTTACAAGTGTCATCTTTGTTAGAAGTGATATTATTTTATTTGACAAAGCCGGTGTTGCCCTTGACATAAGCGACATGCATACATCTATCGCCTCTTCCCATCTGTGGTATATTGTGGTTAATCTATGGTATAATAAAGTAAGATAACATCTTTTTTATGCACAGTACCCTAGTCCCTGTCAAATTACTTGTAAAAGTAAAAATTATAATGTTGTAGAATTTTAAAATTTGGAAAGTAATTATCTTAATTTAAAAATTATCATTAATTAAAAAAGAAGCACAATAAATTTAATTTATCATTAATTTATAATAAAAATTATCTTTTTATTTTTGGAAACCCTTTTCAACATTACATGCATCATTACATGCATTTATTTATGGATATATATATATATATATATATATCATTGTTAGGAAAAAGAAAAAAAAAAAAAGAAGCCATAAAAGTTGTGCCACATAGCCAGTATTATACAACATTATAATTTTTACTTTTTCAAGTAATTTGACAAGAGCAGAGTATTGTGCATGAAAGGGATGCTATCTTACTTTATTATATCACAGATTAACCACAATATATTACAGATGGGGAGAGGCAACAAATGTATGCATCGCCTATGTTGGGGCGACATGCGTATCACCCCTAACGGTCAGATAAAATAATGTCGCCTTTGACAAAAGTAACATGCTTACAAACGAGATTAGTCTACAGTAAAAGTGACTTATATTGATAAATAAAAAATAATAATGATGGAACTAGAATTTAAAATGACAGACCACACACGAAAGTCAAAAAATTTGATATTATTCTCTTAAAAAAGTATTCTCAAAATAGTAATACCAGTTTCATTTTATATGATAAACTAATTGTCATTCAGTTATTTTAAAAATTTCAGTTTAGTTCTTACTAAAGTAAAACTTGGCTGACCAATAAGAGACATATTCGGGATTTCTTTAGATCAAGTAAAGCTGCAGTTTTCACTTGGCAATAGATCATTTCTTTCAAAGATGAATTTGGAACTTTTTTATTTTCAAAGAAATTGACACCATCAATTTCAGGAAAAAAAAATAAAAAGTACCGCAGACAAAATTTAATGGGAGTTTTACACTACATTGTTATCTTTAAAATAAACCCAATCATTTTTTTTAATGGTTGATATTTAAGTTTCACATTAAAGAAAATGAACTCATTCAACTCAATCTCTAGTCGCTTTGCCCTTTCAAAAATAGAAGGTAATTTTATTATTTTAAGTGTATATTTGACCTGAATATATATAGTTGGACAAGTAATCATTGACATGTATGATAAAAATAATCATATCAGTACTTGTTATTAATAATTTAAATGATGTACTTAAGAACAAAGTTAAAACTAATTAAAAAGATGTAAAATAATATTGACAATTCTAAGACGGACCTGAAACTTTCAAAAATCTGGAGATCAAAAACGATACTTCTGCCCCTTCTTAAAGTTGGAAAAATTTATCTGATTCAAATTTAAATTCATTCAATTTTTTAAAAAATTACAATTCCTTTACTGTATGCTAGTAAATATTAATAACTTGTAGGAATGGTTCACAAAATAAGATAAATCATAATATATCATATAATGACTGTCAGTATCAACTAATACAAAAACATATAAGCTTTGGAAATAAGAATTTACAAATTTATAAATCCAAACCGCTTCAACCAAATGGTTAAATTCATTCCTCCAGCAATCCTGAGTTGAAATGAATCATATAAAATTTAAACATCCATATAAAATTTAATTTTCAAAACTGCGAGGAGCAAACTGCAATTTTTTTTTTTTTACAATAGGAGCAAACTGAATTTGATATGCTAATAGCTATATAATACACATCATGTTACAACGGAGCATCAACAAGGTCCCTATTCTCTCATTACGCGCAACATAATTCCTAGTTACATATTTCCCAAGAAAAATCAATTAACTAATTAACTAATTACAAAAAAGTATAATCAGAAGCCAAAATAAGGCATATTTTGAGCACCGAACGCTGCTTTCACCATGTTTGACGATCTTTAACTTCTTTTTTTTTTTCAGCACCGACCATTTCTATTATGAAACTTGATGTACAAAATTTAGACATGTGAAAATGAATTTAACATATATCTCATTAATTTGATCATTTCATTATACAAATTCTCAACTGGACCAAACACAGCCTTTGAAGATTTGATAAGAGAATGTCAAGTCATGAAAACATGAACCAACCATGAGATTACCTGAGAGGCCAAGAAAATGGCACAATATTTAAGCCATAATGCCACCAAAAACAGAGCAAAGAACAAAATAACATTAGACTATAGGTGTGTATAACATACAGTTTAAATGCTACTAGTGTCTGGTATAACATTTTATATAGGTTTAAATACACTTAGTCCCTCTAATATCTTAAGTTTCACTTTAGTTATACTAATTCAAACCCAGGCAATGCCGCCATCTTTTTTTTTTTTTTTTTTCTAAAAAGAATGATCCAATTTTGCCCTTTATTATGTCATCCATTCAAAATTTAAGGTCAAACTAAATGGTCAGCTAAGTTAGATGTTACTTATTTACCTAGTACAGAAATTCAATCAGATTTGGCATCCAAGTTATAGTGTTAAACTGGGCAATAAATTTTGGATGATGATATAATAAAGGGGCAAAATTGGATCTTCATATAATGCAAAAGGGCCGAAATGAAACTTTCAAGAAGATGAGACAAAGAGGAACGACTAGTTTTTTTTTTTTCCCTGGTCATGAGAGAGGACTAGTTAACATAATTCTGCATATATTAGACTAGTGAAGCTTAGAAACTCATGAACAACGTCAGCAAAATCATAGCTACCGAAGACTATTATATTTAACATAGAAAATCATACATATACTGTAATTCAGACTACAGACTACAGAATTCACAACGAATCTGGTGGAAGTCAGAGATGGCAACTTCTGAAAATGGGTACAAAGAACGGGACAAAGGAGAAAAACTAAGGAACAACAAAATGATGCATCCTAGCTACTACAAAAAAGTAAAATTCTGAATATAATAATGGATGACCAGATGAATTAACATTCTGGTTACCTCCTTCAGCAGCCTTTCACAGGATAAACCAGATGGAATTAACAGTCTGCCTCAGCACTTCATCAGTTAAATGTATTCTGCCAAACCATGTTCAGCATATGTACGACTTCACCCCTAAAATGAGAATGATAAACGTCATTTATTATCAATAGAGGATATCATTTACAAAAATGTCAAAATTAAGCCAGACCAACTATGATATTTGGTTTAAACATTAAGTGTATACTGATAGGAATGGGGGTGAGGCTGTAAACCATTTACTGGGCCACGGTGACAGGCCCAAGATATGGAGGGTATATGAGAGAAAGAAAAAGAGGGCAGGGGCAGATGTGTAATTGCCATGTAGTTAGTTAGTAGTGGGATATATGGAACAGTGCTACGTACAGAAAGGGTATGCAGAGAGGAAATCAATTTTGTGAGGGGAGAGCAAGGTACCCTGTCCCAGGATACTTTGTAGGAGTCATTGGCTCTGGGTGGGATTTCATACTGTAATCCTTCTTTCTGATAAATAATACTAGCAATTTCTTTATGAGTTCCCATCATTGGTCCAACCTGTCGAATTTGCAATGCCGCCTAAGGTGACCGAGAGAGGGGATGCTCTGGAAGCACGTGTAGCAAATGTGGAAGATATGGGTCATAGATTGGAAGGGATAGAAGCCACCATGGAGGAATTTCGGACAGCCCTTGTGGAAATGCAGCAAACACAACAGGCAGCCCTTGTAGAAATGCAACAGTCACAACAAGAAATGCAGAAGTCAATGATGGAGGAATTTCAACAAGCACAAGAAAAGTTACAGCAAACTTTTCTAAATGAAATAAACAAAGTGATAGGAAAAGGAACAGAAGGTGAAAGAGAAGGAACTGTACTGGTAGATGGGTCTTCAGCTTCTTCAGAGAGACCAATGAGGGGCACAGTGAGGCCTCCATTCATGGGAACAATTCACGAGGGTTGGGATAAGTATCGGGTTTCAATGAAGAAGGTTGAGCTCCCGGGGTTTCAAGGAACGAACCCAATAGGATGGATTCAGCGTGCAGAAACATACTTCGAGGTGCACAACACTCCGGATGATTTGAAGGTAAAATAATCTCGCCTGTGTATAGAAGGTAATACCATACATTGGTTTACTCTACTACGAGAGACGGACGAACACCTCACTTGGGCAAAATTTAAATACGCACTTCTGCTGCGATATGGGGGAATAATATACGACAACCCATTCGAAGAACTCTCCGTGGTGCATCAAGCAGGAACGGTGGACGAGTACATAGAGTTATTTGAACTCATATCTGCTCAAGTCTCTCGCCTATCGGAAAACCAGTACCTGGGATATTTCATGGGGGGGCCTCCAGCCTGACATCAGGCAACGTGTTCGTTCCCTCCACCCAGACTCACGTTGGCGTGTGATGCAGGCAGCCAGAGACATGGAATGCGAAGTGGAAGGGACCTTGGCAAATTATGATGTTGTAGCTTTTCGTGCGAGAGTGGGGCAGCAGACTTCATCTGCACTTCGGGTTCCTGGGCCGGGTAGGGCCTTAATACTTTAAACCCGACCAAGCCCAACATGAATTCGAGTGGGACGACGTCGTCTGGGCATACTCCCTCAGTCGCATTTGCGTCTCCATTGTCCAGGGATTAGTGGCTTCGAACTTGGTTGCTTCGCAGTAGAAGTGGGAGGGTGATCGACGAACAGCAGCGGAGAAGGCTAGGGGAACGAAACACATCTCCTACCAAGAGCTTATGAATCGCAAGAGTAAGGGACTTTACTACAGGTGTGGGGAGTAATTTCACCCATTGCATCAATGCTCAAAAAGATCCTTGCAAGTGGTTCTTATGGATGACGAGGATGATGAAGGTAAGAACGAAATTTTGGCTCTTGAAGTTGAGCAATGGACCGAAGGTGATGGGCTGGAATGCAAGTTAATGGGATTAATGGGGGTTGTAGGACCAGAAATTTCAGCATTCAAGACAATGAAATTAGAAGGAATAGTGAAGGGAGTGCCTCTGTTGGTATCGATAGACAGTGGTGCAAGTCACAATTTCGTGGCCCCACAGGTAGTTTCTGCTCTCAATATTTCTGTAGATTCTTCCCATCATATACAATGAACCCCAATAAACACAATTATCAAATTTTTAACAAAAAATTATTGTCAAGCCCTTGATAGTCACAATTAATGTTGTTAAAAGTCCAAACTAGATGGACAAAGTAAAGAAGGAATACAAATTCCCACTTCTACCACTTCACCATGAATAACAGATCACTTAAACATTTTCAAGCCAATATCCAATTAAGATAGCTTACATCTATCCAAAATTCTACAGACTACCTCTCCCCATAATGATACTTTCATTTCATAAGCACACATCTAAGGAGTTAATGGAGCATATTTACTATAGCATCAACTGCAGGGCATTAGTGAACCTATAGAAGTTAAGCAGCATAAAATATATTGCATAGAACATAGCAGTTCAAAGTCACTTACCAAAGAATTCAGACCATATTAACTTCGAAATTGGAGAGATCAAGATGCATTTCCTGGTCGTGTGTTGCGGCAACAGTCGGAGCTTTAAACAGTGCACTTGGAGTATAGTTAAGCTGGTAATTTACAAGTATTGGTCCAAATATGTTGAACTTCTTAGCACTATTAAAAGCAACTTCTGCATCAGCACACTTCTTAAAAACCACTCTAGCACGGCTGCTCACTGTATCAACTTCTGTTTCAGATTCCTTAAGAGGTCCAAAACGCTTAAACATCTTATTAAGGTTTGTTTCTGAAGGAACAGAATCCAACTCAGCAAAGTTCATAACAAGCTCAGCAGGGGAGTTCTCATCTATATAACCAGCAGGTTTTTCTGAAGCCTCAGCTTGATTGCTATCTGTATTACGTTTCCTGGTGTAGGTCCTACGACTCACTTGAACAGGTTTCTCTGGGTCAGCAGGGACTGATTGATTGTCTCTTTTCCTGCTTCTTTTTGATGGTTGCTCTTCAGAACCATTCTGGATGACCCTATCTGTCCAATAGGTGTCACTCATATCCTCAAACTCAAATGTTTCAGGTGATCCAGCTACAGGCTGTTTCTTCCTTTTAGCACCAACTTTATTTGTAGGAGTGATCTCTCTTCCAGAGTAATTTCCCACAACTATTGAATTCCTGAAGTCAGAGAAGAAACTCACAATAACACTCAAGAAATTACATTTTTCTAAGGGATCTTGAGCCACCCTCTGAAGTGAAGATAGCAAATCATCAAGTGACGAGTATTCTGTTGGGACAAACAAACTCGACCTCTGAGCCTCCTCAATATTCTGGACAGAAACATTGGATACATCCTCATCAAACACATCATTGCTTTCATCTGGCTTCTGAGACTTGTCACCAGAACCCTTCAATGTAGGAGACCCAGTAAGTTTACTAGCAACCCTACGAATACATTCACCAATTTTAAATGATTTTTTTGCAGAACCGGAAACTTTTGCAAGGGAAATTGTTTTTCTCCCATCTTGCATCCCCAAGTCATCAGAATATGGATCAATAGTCCTCCTTTTTTTAGAAATGGAAGGGGAATCTAGACTATCAATGGCCTTCTCATCAGACCAATAATCATCTGGGGAATCTGGAGTCCCGACAGTTAGTTCTGACAAGCTTTTCTCCTTCTTTTTAGGATACATACCATCCTTCAAATTATGTTTACGTTTGTGGTAAGAGCCGTTTGGGCCCTTTGAAACTCTATGGCCAGCAGAAGCTTGATCAGCATTCTTAATTACAGGATTTGCATGCTGAACATCTTCACTCAAATTATTTGCAGAATCTTGAATTGAGCTGTCCATGTCATCGTCCAAACCTCCACAATGTTGTAATTCAGGCAAGCAAGAGTAACCCTTTAAACGATAGAATGCAAGCAACTGAGCCTTAGCAATCACAAGCTCCAATCGACTGAAGCCATTAGTTGGGGACTGAGATAAAATTTTCAAGTACTCTATTAATTTATCAGGTGAAAAGGAGCTGGCATTCAAAGATTCATCCACCCCATATCTTAAACTTGTTTCTTCTCGAATCCCAGTGTTTTCAACAGTTTGGAATTTAATCTCGTCATATGTATCTTTTGGTATGCAAGAACATGCAAGCCCAAATTCTACTTGTCTTGAGACTTCATCCAAAGCACATTCTACTGCATTCTGGAATGATTCTGAATTGCTCTGCTTTTCAATATTAGAGAAATGTGCCCTAAAGGGCTTCAGCTGAGATGCTTCATTCCAAGCAAATGTTCGATCCCCAAAATACGCTACCAAAAAGCAGTCCTTTTTATAATGCTTCATAGCCTTCTCAGATGAATCCGAGGGATCAAATATCTGTCCAGGCCACCATGGATGGCTTCTCACTTTACTCCAAACCATATCAGACACAGAAAGCTCACCTTCCTTTTCAGGTGGTACCAGAGAGTTAGCCTGGTAACATCTTCCTGAACTTCCAGGCTTCATAGCTACATGCTTTATGACTTTCTCATCCCTTGATTTGCGGTCAGCATTATTAAACTCTTCAGCTTCCATTTCTTGCCTTCCTTGTGAACCCACCTCCTCAGAAGTACCACCTAGTTGTCCTTCAACAATTTGCCTAACATTTGACTCAACCTGAACAACATCACTTTTCACATTCTGGTTAACATGCTTCAAGGATTCAGACCACTGATCATCCAGAGACAATGATACCTCGTCTTTGGATTTCTCCTCTTCAGCACCCAACAACGAACCATCAGCAGGTTGATTATTTTCTACACCCCTGGAGATTGTATCAACCTCTAACTTATTCTCACCAACACCATTAGAAACCCCTGTAGCTGCAAACACAGAATAACAAGCTTCATTATCTGAAGTCAAAAAAATGTTTTCATTGACTACTGAAATTTTGATTCAACCGCTAGTTAAGATGATATATGCAGCTACAGCAAAGGTGTTTGTGGGTCGGCAGGGTCAGGTTAGAGGAAACTTTCAACCCTACCCAAAATGTAATTATTTTAAATAAAAATTTAGTAATTAAAAGAATTCATATCAACAAAGATACAATTAAAATAATAAAATTATTTTTTAATAAAAAATGACTTAATTAATGAGAGAAGAGTAGAAAAGGATACACAAAATAAATTAAAAAAAAAAAAGAAAAAGAAAAACAGACCTTCTAAAAACTAAAACACAAAAAAAAAAAAAAAATCTAAGTCAAAAGGGCTTTCCAGTCCCTTTGAACATCCATAAGAGAGACTCCCTCTTAACAATCACTGGCAGAATCCCGTATAAAAGACAAAAAGAAACCTATCCCAAATGTGTAAAGGAAGGAAATGCTGCTTATAAACTCTAGCATTCCTTTCTAGCAAAAGAGACCACAAAACTACAAACTGCATAATGCCACAGAACTTTATTCTCCTTACTCCTTCCAAAACCCCTAAGTTTTATAGCTAAGAAAGCCCCAAAGTCAGCTAGGCAGGCCCAATGTTCCTCAAAGAGGCCAAATAATACATTCCAAACATCCCAGGCCACTTCACAATGCAAAAGAGATGGTTATTTGTCTCTAAATTCCTAAAGCACATTACATAAACATAAGGGGATAATGCATCATTGGGTCTCCTAGTCTAAAGCAAAGTATTTGTATTGATTCTGTTGAGTACAGCTGTCCAAACGAATGCCTTTACCTCAAAAGGGGCCTTAACTTTCCAAAAAGACTTAGTAACAGAAAGAGAAGTATTTGGTCTACGAATCAAGAAAAGAAAAGACAAGCAAGTATAGAAAACTGGGGAATCCAAATTCCTAATTCATTTAGATGGCAAAGAAGAGACATGGAACGGGACCAACATCAAATCAAAATCAAGTCTATCAATTAGATTTCTAGGAAAATGAAAATTCCAAGAAGACTGAATATATTGTTTAGTTAAAAATTCAGAAATTGGAGAGTTATGCAAAGAAGATAACTGATAAAGACAAGGATTAAGTTTGAGAAAAGAAGCATCACCAATCCAATGATCCCCCCAAAACCAAACACAAGTACCATCTCCAAAAATAATAAATTCTAAAATGAAAAACAAGTTAAATCATATAAAAGAATTAAATCTTCTATCCTTAAATCAAATATTCCATATTGTATAATGACTGAAACAACTAACACTAACATACGTAATATAATAAAAGAAATGAAGAATAATAAGTATATTTCTTTTATTTATATAATTTTAGGAATAAGGGAACGAATAACAAACAAGTTTCAATATTTAAGCTACTAAGGAAAACATATTTAAGAGAAAAAATATGTGCTGGTGAACCTGACCCACATGCTACGGGCTGAAGAAATTTCAAACCAAACCAACCTACAAATATGTGTGCAGGTTGAGTTGAGACCCCAATGAATCCCCCTAGTTATGCCATTGCCAGTGATTTTACCTTGAATATTAGCATTGTGGCTCCCCTTGTTTATCCTTGATGATTGACCTTCAACTTCCTGCCCTTTCCCTTTATGCAAACCAACATCTTCGGCATCAGAAATATTTTCATTTAATGTTTCATGTTCTCCAGTGTTACAAACCTGTGCATCTCTATTTGTACTCGCACCACATGTCCCATGATTTTCTGAATTTTGTTCTCCACCAAGTAAAGTAAAACCTTCTGCATGGAAGTATTTGTCAACCTCCATTGCCTGCCCTGTATCTGAACTAACCTGTGAAGTATCAGGAATTGCTTCCTTCTCTATGCATGTTTCAGAATTCAGAAAGTTCTTGTCCACAGAAACTTCAGCTTCAGTAGCCACCCCTTTTAGAGGACTACTTGATATTTCATTTACTTTATCAATATCCATTGGCTGCTCTCCAAGTGAATGTAACGTTTCATCAGTAGCACTAGTTCTCACACTTTCATCTTTGTGATAGACACAAGCTTCTTCATTTAATATTTTGCCACCCTCCCTATTAGCATTTTTCTTCTGTTCATCCAATAATTTTAAGTCCACATCGTTTCCCCCTTCTGTAGCTCCATGATCTACCAAGTCCCTCTGCTGCCGGTTATCCTTTTCAACTGATTCAGAACGCTCATTTTCTTCGTTGAAAGAACTAACTGTTGTCAAACCTCCTAGAGCATTGTCAAATAAAGTATTTGTCAACTTGTCATCTGGAACTAAAGCTTCCTGAGCATCCATGCGCTCAACCCCCACATCCTCCACAGTTGGAACTTCTGTTTCTTCAGGTGTGGAATTGACAACTGTCAGAGAGTCACCAACTCCAGTTCCCACTTGTTTTTCCTCTCCATTGTCCAAAATAGGTTCTCCCTGCATATTTGTTACATCAATTTCATCAGAACGAACAGCTACTTCACCTCTGTCTACATTGTGATCCTTCAATGTTCCCATTGAAACCTGTTCCCTATCCACTATTCCACCATCCTGCTGAGCTGCAGCATTCCCAGTCTTAGCTTCAGAGGATTGCAGCGAACTCTCAAACCCAGCCTCAGCCTCGTAACCACCTGAAAGTTTTGAATCTTTTCCAGCCTCATCTGATCCGCCACAAGGCACTTCATTCAACTCTGCCTCATTCCCACGAGTGCAAACACCATCTATGTACACATCAGAACCCAATACCTCCACCATTATGTCCTTTCCAGTACACCCTTCAGTATCTTCACCACCCAACTCCTCATTCCGACCCTGACTGGCACACTCTACAGACTGCTCTAGGGTTTCACGAGCCACGTTCTCATTAAGGGTCACTGTGGGTTCTGTAATTCTACATACAGAAACCTCCTCCTTCGATTTTTCCATAAAAGTTGTATCTGAGCAAAGTGCAAAACTGTTTAAAAAACAAGAAAAGGGAGAATCTTTCTTTTACCCAATTTTCGGAACAAAGTGTAACAAAAACCTAAATCAGAAAACAGCGTAAATTTTCCCGTATCGTACACAGATTGATAGAGCAAGAGTAACAGAGAAAAAAAGAATTAAGATTCAAACTTTTACACTTAAAAAAAAAAAAAAGAGTGAAGATGGGTTCAGTACCGGGTTAGATCTTCTGGAAGTGATAGCCCAGGGGATGGTTTGATGTATAGAGAGAGAAAGAGAGAAGACTAAAGGAAGGAAGAGAGCCTTTGCGCGCGTGTATAGGCAGAAGGTGGGGTTTCGACTTTCGAGTGAATGTGCGAAAAATAAAAAATGTAAAATAAAAATGAAATTCTCAAATCCGAATATAATGCGCTTTTGTCCTTTTCACATTTTTTGCGATCCATGTCAGCACGACAGCAACAGAGAGCTTCGTTAAAAGGCTTTTTTTTTATTTTTATGTAATTAAACTCACAATATTTTTATATATTTTTGTCAAAAATATTTATATTATTTCTTATTATATTATACATCAATATTAGAGTAAATTACACTTCCATTTTCTACAATATTTGAAATTACACACTATTCCCCTCAATTTTTGAAATAATACTCCCTTCCTTTTAAATATGAAATTTTTACATTTTAATTTAATTTTATATTTTTTGTTTTATTGTATTTTTTTAATGTTTAGCAATCTAATATCACATTTTTTTAGACTAAACTATCATTTATTACTCTAAGTACATATTAGATTTTTTAAAAAAAAAAGAATAATTGTAACGTCTTATTCTAGATTAACAATGAAAAAATATTACAATAAATAAAAGTAAATATTCTTAGATTAATGAAAAGTATTTTAGTTAAAATATATGTGATATTAAGTTATGGACCAATTTCATCATCCCCAAGCCCACTTGTTGTGACCCTTAGTCTTAAATAGGTTGTCTGTGGGCTACTTTTTCTTTTTAATTTCATATTTAATTATTAAATATAAATTTTTAATAAAAAATTTAAATTATTTTTATTAATACTCAAGCATGACCTTATTATTTGAATAGAATATAAGCTACAATATTATCACATAATTTATTTTTTAAAAAATTTAATTTTGTAAAATTAACCACTTTTAACATTGTTATAACATATTTTAATTTTATTAAAAATATTATTATAATAGTATTTGTCATGCCTCGATTTGGGGACGAGACCGGCATAACACATGACAACCAATCACAGTCACAAGCCATCGTATAAAAATCTCAATTCAAACATGACCCATGCATAATTTCATTCATTTGTAAAGGTTCACATAATTAACCTTATGTTTCAAACCATTCCAATATCATACAAAAATAAGGAATGATAGGAAACACTTCCAAATATATATATATATATATATATTACACTTCGTTATACAAAAGCAAAATACGCCTTAGAAATCCTATATTACTACATAGCACATCTAGGACATCAAAAATATCTATGACATATCTCCCAAAATACCAACCCAAGGGACAAACGAGGTTTGGCATGAGATTTCTACTACTCCTCCGGCTGGTGACCGTCTACGAGTTTAGTATGTGAAAGTGGTGACATAAAAAAAATCATAAGTCATAACTATTCAGTGCGTAGCAAAATAATACATTATGATTAAAGAGATAAAAGAAAGCAATTATCATATAACTATGTTGAACATTAATAATTCATACTCATTCGGCTGGGTCGCTATGAGCCAATACCGTTTTCTAGCAATTGAGACACACCAAGCCCTCTCGAGAAACTTTGGGTTACTAGGGAAGTTGTCCCACTGATCCCTTTCACTACTGAGAACATCATAGACTCAGAGTCTACCTATTTCCTTTCATTATTGAGGTTACGGTGAGCCCTTATCAACCTATCCGTTCAACTCACTGTCATGACCTTCATTTCTTCCTCACGTACCTCATGGGTGTAAACATACATCAACAATACTCATACAATGAAATACACACATATAAAAATCATACTCAATCACCACTAGACAAATAATTTCAACAAAGAAATAAGTAACTTAGTGTTCATCCCATACCTCTCACATGAAGCATGCTTATATGTAGGCAATTGATTAAGTTTACCTTTCTTAGTTTTTAAGATATATGAGAAAACTACTCATCGAGGAGAAGAGTAAGTTTATCCAAAAGAAAGCCCCCGAAAAATGTTTAAGAGCTTGTCCCAAACACCTAAAGATGGCATAATGACACATACTTAGCAAAGAGGGTAAAGTAAAAGAAGAAAGGGAGCTTCCAGTGCTGGGCACCTGGGTGCCAGCACCAGACCTCTCGTGTTGCTGCACCTTGGGTGTGGTGCCTGGGCACCACCATGGTTGCCCTAGGGTGCCACCACAAGACCTTTCGAGTTGCTGCACCTTAGGCGTGGTGCCTGGGCACCACCATGGATGCCCTAGGGTGCCAGCGTCAGAACTCTCGGGTTGCTGGCATCCTGGGCGCTCGAATGGCAACAATCCGAGAGCTTCACATAACATTAGCGACACAGAGGTTTTTGGGTCCCAAAATATTTCTTCAGCTCCTTCTCCTTCTAATGTAACATTTGGGTGATTGGAGAGTTAAGGTAAACATCAAAACTAAGCTCAACAAATAGAAAAATGCTATGAAGGATTAAACAAGAAAACCCATGACATCCTCAAAGAATCCCCTAATAGTTTCAAAGTCATCATTCATAACATTAGTTCCATGGTTGCCAAAGGAAAATCGAAAATTTGATTCTCCAAAACCTTCTCTTGCCATTTAACAACAGCAAAACACTTATTCTCACACTTAGGGTTTGTTTAGAAATAAGATGAGGGAAAAGAATAGAGAAATCACTTACCCAAAATCTTTAATGTACTAAGGATTAGGGCTTCCTTGAAGACAAAGTGGAAGATTCAGTCAAGGGGAGAAAAATCGTGTTGCAGTGGTGAGTGGTTTATCGACAAAGGGAAGAGAAAATTTTTGGAAGTGGAGTGCGTTTGTATATCGTGGACTAGAGGAAAAAAAGGGATTATGAAATTAGATTTGGCTTAAATGGCAAAAATGCGCTCCCTTGGAAACTTGGGTCAGAGTAAAAATGTCTTAGTATCACTTAAACTTGTCTTATGCACTTACACGCTCTTTCAAGGGTTTTACCCACATACAATTTGCATCCCAAGAAAATGACTTCATGAAGTCATCCAAAATTAAACTTTCTTTTATTTAAGTCCTTTCCATCACAGTCTCTAATTAAAATAAATATATATAACAGGAAAAATAAACACAATTGAGCAAATGATGGTAAATCAATTATACTTATGTATCCTATTCAGAGAATAAAATAGTAAAATAGCAAAATGGGGGAAAATTTTGCAAGTGTTATATTCTTTCCTCCTTAAGAAATTCGATCCTCCAAATTAATCTTAACTTACCTAGGAATAAAAAAGATGAGGATATTTAGCTCGTATAGTGTCTTCGGGTTCTCATGTGGCTTCTTCATGGGAATAATTTCGCCAAAGGATTTTGACTGGAGGAACCTCTTTGGAATGAAGTTTCTTAACTTATCGGTCAAGAATGACGATCACAATTTTTTCATAAGATAAGGTATTGTCAAAATGCACTTCTTGAGATTGGATAACATGTGATGGATCAAGGAAGTATTTCCTGAGCATAGATATATAGAAAACTGGGTGGACTCTCTCAAGATCTCTCGATAAATCCAACCGATATGCTACGTGGCCCACTTTTCCAAAATCTCATATGGCCCAATATATCTTTGGCTCAATTTCCCTTTCTTGCCAAATCTCATGACACCCTTCATAGGTGAAACCTTAAGAAACACTATATCCCTGACCAAAAACTCAAGATTATGTCTTTTATGATATGCATAAGCCTTCTGTCTACTTTGAGTCGCTAGTAGCCTTTCTCAAACGACTTTGACTTTGTCCATTTCTTCACGTACAAGGTTAGGCCCTAAGGCCTTAGCCTCTCCAAGTTCAAACCACCCTATGGGTGACCTACACTTCCTTTTGTATAGAGCCTCGAAAGGTGCCATTTTAATGCTAGCATGAAAACTATTATTGTAGGCAAATTCAACCAATGGTACGTGGCTTTCCCAAGTTCCTTCGCCAACACACACCCTCGAAGCATGTACTTTAATGTCTGAATTGTTCACTCTGATTATCTGTCAGTTTGAGGGTAAAAAGTCATGCTTATGTCCACTATAGTACCCAAAGCTTCTTGAAAAGCTCTCCAAAATCGAAAAGTAAACTAGGGTTCTCGGTCAAAGATTATTGACAATGGTATTTCGTGCAATCTCACTACTTCTTTGATATAGATTTATGCCAGTTTTGCCACACTAAAGATAGTCTTAACCAGGATGAAACTTGCTACCTTTGTCAATTTATCGATGATGAACCAAATGGAATCATAACCAGTGGAAGAATGGGGCAATCCTACTAGAAAGTCCATGGTTATACTTTCCCACTTCCATTACGGAATCTTGATCTTTTGGAGGAATCCCCTAGTCTTTGATGTTCAGCCTTCACTTGTTGACAAGTGAGGCATTTAGATACATAATTTGCTACGTCATTTTTCATGCCCACCCACTAGAAAAATTGTTTCCAAGTCCTGGTATATTTTAGTGGCACCAGGATGTAATGAATAAGCATAGTTATGAGCTCGTCGAGAATTTCCCTCTTCAAAACTTTGGTACTAGGTACAAATAGGCAATCTTCGAATCTCAAAACTCCATTATTATCAAGAGAAAATTTAGTCACCCTACTTTCCAATACCACATGCTTTAAGTTGGGGTCCTTTTCTTGAAACTCCTTCACCTTATCAACAAGGGAAGATCATGCTTGCATATGAGTTAAGAATGCTCATGTTTCAGAAATTTCAAGCTTTATACCACAAGCTTTGAGCTTGTAGAGTTCGGCAATAAGTGGTCGTCTTACTTTTGTGATGTGAGATAGACTCCTCATAGATTTTCAGCTTAAGACATCGACCACTACGTTGGCCTTTCCATGATGATACGAGATGGTATAATCATAATCTTTGAGGAGCTCCATCCACCTCCATTATCTAAAATTAAGATATTTGTGTTGGAATATGTATTTTAGGCTCTTACAGTCAGTGAAAATTTCACATGTCTCCCCATAGAGGTAATGCTACCAAATTTTTAGAACAAAGACTACCGCCACCATTTCAAGATCATGGGTAGGGTAGTTCTGCTTATGGGGTTTAAGTGGTCTTGACACATAAACCACAACTCTCCCATGTTGCATCAAGACACAACTTAAACCTACTCTAGATGCGCCACAGAACACCATATATCATCTAGAACTTGAGGGTAGGGTTAGAACGGGGTGTGGTCAAACACTCCTTCAACTTGTTAAAAATTTCTTCACATTTATCAGACCAGAGGTACTTGACATTCTTCCTCATTAAGTGTGTAAGTGGGAATGCAATTTTTGAAAAATCTTTAACAAAAAGTCTATAATAGCCGGCTAACCCTAAGAAACTCCGTATTTTAGTCATGGTCATGGGTCTAGGCCATTTCCTCACAGTTTCAACTTTACGAGGGTCCACTTGAACCCCATCTTTGGAGATCACATAGCCTAAGAAAGTGACTTGGTCGAGCCAAAACTTGCACTTGGAAAATTTTGCATACAATTGATGCTCACAAAATGTTTGAAGGACGGTCCTCAAGTGTTGCGCATAATCCTCTGGACTTTTTGAATATACAAGAATATTATCTATGAATACAATTACAAATTTATCCAAAAATGGTTTAAAGACACGATTCATGAGCTCCATAAAGGCTGCCAGTGCATTAGTGAGGCCAAAAGACATAACAAGAAACTCACAATGTCCATAGCGGGTTCGGAAAGCTGTCTTTAAAATATCTTCCCTTTTAATTCTTAGTTGATGATATCCTGATCTCAAGTCAATTTTTGAGAAACAACATGCACCTTGCAATTGATAAAAAAAGGTCGTCAATTCTTGGTAAAAGGTACTTATTCTTCACATTCATTATATTCAATTGACGATAGTCAATACACAACCATAACGACCCATCCTTCTTCTTGACAAAGAGCACAGGTGCTCCCCAAGGTGAGGGACTTGGCCGTATAAAGCCTTTGTCTAATAACTTTTGCAATTATGCCTTTAACTTTTTGAGTTCTGCCCATGCCATCTGATGAGTGAGTATCAAAGGCAACAACAAAGTTAAATTCTATCTCCCATATCAGGGGTAAGCCCAGTAATTTATCTGGAAAAACATTGATAAATTCATTCACAATTGACACTTGTTCAATTGATGATGGCTTTCAATTTTAATCTTTCACAAAAGCTAAAAAGCCTCGACACCCTTTCTTCAGTATTCACCTTGCACCCATCATAGAAATGAAATTACACGGTACATCACTTCTATCCCCTTGAAAAGAGAAATTTGTACCCTCTTTTGTACCCTCTGGCATGGTAAACTTAATCATCTTGGCAAAACAATCAAGCACAACATGGCAGGTTGCCAACCAATCCATGCCCAAGATTACATCAAAGTCCATCATATCAAGGAGCATGAGGTTCGCTACGGACTCTAACTTTTCTACCTTAACGTTACATAATTTGAAACCTTCCTTAACCAGAATAGTCTCCCCTGTATGAATAGTCACAAGAAAAGGATCATTTAGTGGTTCGATTCAAGGATAGTTCCTTCGTAAAGGTAGGTGATACATAAGAGTGTGTGGAACCGGGATCAAACAATGCATGTACAATAGAAGAATTAACAATGACGATACTTGTAACCACGATGTTAGATGCATGTGTGTCCTGATGTGTAAGGGCATAAACTCGAGCAATGCCCTACCCAGATTATGTCTGAGTCCTACCACCCTATCCTCATCCAGTGCATTTCCCAGTACCTCTCCCTATGCCACTACCCTCAGCAGAAGAAGAAGAAGCTAGTAGAAGAGGAAGAAGCTCTACTAGTAGGTGCAGTTTCGGTCTGAATGCGTGAGAAATAAACAGATCCTTGTCCTGGACAAGAAACAAGTTGTGGGCAATCCTTTTTGAAATAGTTCATCTTGCCACATTTAAAACATGCTGACATTCCATGAAGATAAACCCCTGTGTGAAGTACTCCGAATTTAGAACACGAAGGCTTATTGTGCTTCTATTGTGGATCGGATCTGGCCACACTAGCTGAAGACTAAGGTGGACCAGAAGTAATGGTATTCCTTGACTGTCCCTATCCTGAATTTGTGTGGGAGTCGACGATCCTCATGACCTAAGGACTTTCTGCCAAAGTCTCCTTTCCTCTTATTCTTTTGCTTGTCAAACTCTTCTTTTTCATGCATTTCAACTAGCTTAGCCATGTCCATTATGGCCATATAACTTTCCATTTATAACTTCAATAGTTGTCAAATATTATACTGAGTTCCCATAATGAACCTCCTAATTCTCCCCCCTCACCTAGATGCATGTGAGTAGCAAAGCTTGATAGTCAATGAAATTGAGTGTCGTAATATTCAATAGTCAATAGATCCTTGCTTCAACGTTTCAAACTCTCGGGCCTTGGAAAGTCTTATACTTTGTGGAATAAAATGATTCATGAATAGTTTTCTAAATTCTTCCCACTTGACCATAGGAGAATCCCTTGCCCTTTCTTTAGCCCTGGTGGTCCACTATTTATCAGCTTTACCTTTTAAACGATAGGTAGCGAAGTCTATGCTTTGAACACTAGAACATCCAAGGACCCTGCAAGCTTTTTCAATGCCTTCAAGGAACCACATTAGATCTTTTTTTGGATCCTCCCCTGAGAATTCTAAAGGTTTAAGTTTTAAGAATTCAGAATATTTCACTTTTTCTAATGACTCCTCCCATTGAGGTATATGGGGAGGAGGTGGTGCAGGTGGAGGAGGAATAGTAGTGCACAGTGGAAGGTTATTAGTAACCGTGGCAGCTGCCATAATGACATAATTTTCCTGAAATGCATTAAACATTGCCATAATGATTGCCGGATCAATCAAAGGTACTAGTACCTCCCTAGCTCTCGGGGTCCTTTCAGAAGGGTCTTCCTCAAGTAGAATATGCTCACCCTTGGCATGTGTACTAACATCTTGAGACCTCACAAGCCTAAATGAGGGCTGAGAAGAGGCTTTATCTGAAACTCATATATTTCCAACATCAGTACGTTCTTCTTGACTCATAGAGTAGAAAAAATCTACAATTCAATAGCGCAACATTTAACTAGAAGACATTTCAATGACACCAATATGGGACATGAACAAAAGACAATCGACAATCCCAAAGGGTCTTTGGTGGACCCTCTCCATATAGTTGTGCCATAATTGGCAATAATAGGGGAGGTTTCGCCAAGGACATCCTGCTTTGTAGAATGTAGGAGACTTAAAACCATTGGTTTAATACCAACTTGTCACGCTCCAATTTGGGGACAGGACTGGCATGACAAGTGACAACTAGTCACAATCGCAAGCCATCATATAAAAATCTCAATTCAAACATAACCCATGCATAATTTCATTCATCAGATATTATAAAGGTTCTCATAATCAACCTTATGTTTTAGACCATTCCAATATCATACAAAAATAAGGAATGATGGGAAACACTTCTAAACATAAATATATATAGATTAAACTTTGTTATACAAAAAAAAAATAGGCCTAGAAATCCTATGTTACTACAAAGCACATCTAGGACACCAAAAATTTCTATGACATAACTCCCAAAATACCAACCCAAGGGACAAACGAGGTTGAGCACGAGATTTCCACTACTCCTCCAGCTAGTGACCTTCTACGAGTTTAGTATCTGAAAGTGGTGACATAAAAAAATCGTAAGTCATAACTTTTCAGTGAGTAGCAAAATAATACATTATGATTAAAGAGATAAAAGAAAGCAATTATCATATAACTATGTTGAACATTAATAATTCATCATACATACTCACTCGATTGGGTTACTATGAGCCAATATCGTTTTTGGCAATTGAGACTCACCAAGCCTTCTTGAGAAACTTTGGGTTACTAGAGAAGTCATCCTACCGAACCTTTTCACTATTGAGAACGTCAGAGACTTAAAGTCTACTTATTTCCTTTTGTTACCGAGGTTATGATGAGCTCTTATTGACCCAGCCCCTCTACTCATGGTCATGACCTTCATTTCTTCCTCGCGTACCTCATAGGTATAAACATATATCAACAACACTTACAAAATTAAATACACACATGTATAAATCATACTCAATCACCACTAGATAAATAATTTCAATAGAGAAATAAGTAACTTAGTGTTCATCCCATACCTTGGAATTCTTACATGAAGCTTGCTTACATATGGGCAATTGATTAATTTTACCTTAGTTTTTAAGATATATGAGAAAACTACTCGTCTGGGAGAAGAGTAAGTTTATCCGAAAGAAAGCCCTCGAAAGATGTTTAAGAGCTTGTCCCAAACACCTAAAGATGGCATAATGACACATACTTAGCAAAAAAGGTAAAGTAAAAGAAGAAAGGGAGCTTCCAGTGCTGGGCACCAACACTAGAACTCTCAGGTTGCTACACCCTAGGCGTGGCACCTGGATATCACCATGGTACTCCTGGATGGCAGCAATTCAAGAGCTTCACGTAACAGCAGCAACACAGAGGTTTTCAGGTCCCAAAACACTTCTTCAGCTCCTTGTACTTTGAATGTAACATTTGGGTGATTAGAGAGTTAAGGTAAACATCAAAACTAAGTTTAACAATTAGAAAAATGCTATTAAGGATTAAACAAGAAAACCCATGACATCCTCAAAGAATCCTTTAATAGTTTTAAAGTCATCATTCACAAAATTAGTTCCATGGTTGGCAAAGGAACACAGAAAATTTCATTCTCCAAAACCTTCTCTTTCTATTTAACAGCATCAAAACACTTATTCCCACACTTAGGGTTTGTTTAGAAATAAGATGAGGGAAAAGAGTAGAGAAATCATTTATCAAAAATCTTTAATGTATTAAGGATTAAGGCTTCCCTAAAGACAAAGAGGAAGATTCAGTCAAGGGGAGAAAAATCGTGTTGCAGTGTTGAGTGGTTTGTCGACAAGGGGAAGAGAAAATTTTTGGAAGTGGAATGCATCTGTGTATCGTGGACTAGAGGAAGAAAAAGGGTTATGAAATTAGATTTGGCTAGAAAAAGGGTTATGAAATTAGATTTGGCTTAAATGGCAAATTGCCCTCCCTTAGAAACTTGGGTCAGAGTAAAAATGTCTTATTGTCACTTAAACTTGTCTTATACACTTACACATTCTTTCAAGGGTTTTAGCCACATACAATTTAGGTCCCAAGAAAATGACTTCATGAAGTCATCCAAAATTAAACTTTCTTTTATTTAAGTCCTTTCCATCACAATCTCTAATTAAAATAAATATATATAAAGGGAAAAATAAACACAATTGAGCAAATGAGGTTAAATCAATTATACTTATGTATCCTATTCAGAGAATAAAATAGTAAAATAGCAAAATGGGGGAAATTTTTTTGCAAGTGTTACAGTATTTGATGTAAAATTTAAAATTTCTATATTTATTTAAAAAAGTTACAACATTTTTCATATATAAGATTACTGCATTTATTAAATATAATATTATGAAATATGAAATAGGATAAAATAAATAAGGTTTATATATATAAAAAAATTTTAAAAATAAGTCGGCCTATTGGGCCCACGTGCTTTGCATGTTTGCCCTATAGGTAAATGGACTAAGCTAGTTTAGTAAAAATAGACTTAATTTTAAAAGTCTAAATTTGCCCTAAATATGGGCCAAGTCCACAAGTCTAGCCTCATTTTGCCACTATTAATGAAATATCATAAAGAAAATGTACTGAACCACTTTAGACAAAAAAAAAACTAAAGTGTAATAGTTTTTTATTTATAGAGCAAGAGATTGTAGATTTAGAAATTAGAGAGGATTGGAATGCAATTTACTCTACATATTAAATAAGTCTAAAAAATATATGATTATTAACATTCAAATATCATTTCTCTTTGTTAAATTTCTTGTATAGCAATGCCACTCAAGCCTCATTTGTACTTAATAAAGATCTATATCTGATTCATTTAGACTTTAAATTATTAAGTGTGTTTTTTTTTTAAGTGCTTAATATATCTGAATACATCTTAACAAATTAGATTTTGTGACAAGTTTTAATACTATTAAGACGTATTATTTATTTTAGGCAAAAATACAATTTACCCAAATGCACTTTGTCTCCCCTAAACTTTGAAACTTCACAAATAATCCCCTCAAACTTTACAATTTGTGCAAAATAATCCTTTTGTTAAATATTTCGTTAAATAGGCTAACAATCAGTACTTACTTTTTCAGTTTTAATTTTTTTGGGTTCAATATATAATTCTATTTTTAATTTTGTTTTTATATATTTTTTATGATATATGTTTAATTACTAATTTATTTGATTATTATTTTTCACTAATAAACAATTTCTATGTATTCAAATGCTAAAAAAAACAAACAATCTTAATCATTCAGTAATTAGATTCAAAGACAATATAATAATATTCAGATTCAAACATTTTAATATTAAAAAAAACAAATGCCCCTCAATCACACAAAAAGCAAATGTTCTCTTTTTTTTCCCCACTTATGCTTCTTCTCTATGGCAGTTGTTGATTGAAGTGATACTCAATATCAAAATTTTAAATTTTTGATACTCATATTCAAAATATTTAATATTTATTCTTTCTTGAACATTTAAAATATTTTTTAGGGGAAAAAAAGGAGGAAATTAGATTAATCACCAAGGTTCTTTACATGTCTTCCTAGAGTAGTAGGGATTATCACAAACAAAAACAAAAGGTGGCTTAAATTTAGTAGCAGCCTTAAGTACATCATTATTCCATAGTTCTTAAAAAACCAGATAGATAAAATGCAAACATCTAAGGATAAACATGATAGCTTACAAGAAGAGAGTTGGCAAAGAGCAGTGTCTAGATGCTTTTATAGTTTAAAGATATGCTTTGTCATGATGATAAAGATGAAGAATAGTTTTGTGTGGTTCCTCATAGATGGTTAGATCAAGATTTTTGCTTCATCCTTCCTTTGTAAGAGCATCAACACACAAGTTTTGCTGCCTGTTGATCTTCTTTATTCTAAATTCTGGAAATTTAGAAAGTAGGTACTTGTAGTTTGCAATAAGATTGTCCAAAGGATAATGAATGGTGCAATGATGAAGTAATAAGTCAATTGTTTATTTTGAATATGTTTCAAGCTCTATTTTAGTTGTGTCATTCATTTGAGTTACAACCTGGAGACCCAGTAAGACTGCCCAAAGCTCAGCCTGAAGCACATTTCCTTTACCCACGTGCTTGGAATAGCCTCTAATCCAAGAACCCGCTGTATCTCTCAAACCCCTGCCTCCCAAGTCATGATTTTTCCATTGAGCCATCACTATTAAACTGATCCAAAATAAGGGTGGAGATAACCATTTAGTAATGGTAAGGTTTACTGTATTTGTAGAATTTATAACATTGAGAGCAAGATTGTTGTTTGTGTTGTGAAAATAGCCTTTCAAGGCTTTGTATTTCAAAAGAGAAAACTAAAAGTCCCACATTGCTTGGAGCAAGGAGGGGAAGAGCGTTTATATACCAACTTGTGTTAGTAGGCTAATAAAGCGCTAGTACAGTGTAAATCATCCAATTTGCCCCCCTACGCGTGCAATAAATCGGACTGATGTGGTTTTTTCTCTGAAGAAATATTATTTTTTTATAGCTTACTTGAACAGAGGCGAATTTTATTATTATGAAATTAACTTGGATTAATGTCAGAAAATTAAGGGTTGATAGTTTTGTTTTATTTGTTTTAAATATATTTAAATATTTCAAAACTACCCATTAATTTTCTGAAATTGCCCATTAATTTTCTGAAACTGTCCATTAATTTTTGAAACCGAATTTTAATTGTATTAAAATATTTGTCTACCTCATTATTGTTCAGCAGCTATAAAAGGAGGACTCATTCTCCTCATTTTTCACACTCACACAACAAATAGTTGTGCTTTTCTTTCTTCCCTCTCTAAAACTCTTTGAGTTACGCTTTTCAAAATTTTTTACTGTTCTGTGGCCTGAGAACTTTTCTCAGAAGAATCTATTTAATCCTGGAGGAAGTTCTGTAGACGCAGGTTTTTAGCTGTGGTCACGGAATAAATTTCTTAAGGATAGTGTCTACTATAAAGACGTAACTCAGATTATTTTTGTATTGGTATCCAAATTTTACAATAATCTTAAGGAATTTACTACCAATGCTGTCACAGTCACAACTCCAGCATAGTGTAAGAACTCGGTTCACGGAGGTAATGTCATATTATTTACTCTGATTTATATAGTTGGGCATGAAGCTTGTGTTGAAAAATATTTATTAAAAAAAATTTGTTTTTCATGAACCGTGTTGCAATTTCGTTCACGTTTTTGCTGTCTTCATAGTCAGAAAACTGATTATGAATGGAAATATTTATTTATGGGTACATTGCAAAACGTTTTGATATTATATCACAACTAGTGTTGTGACCCGTGCGATGCACGGATTAATACAAACATCACAATTTTTATTTATCAAATAAATAAAAATAATTAAAAAATATATAAAGAATACATGTACAAAAATAATAAGACATTTAAGCCATATTAAAATACATATAAGATGATTCATTAGATACAAATGCCTAGAATATTGAATGTGAATTATGTCAAATAAAAAAATATATTACATGAATTAATTTAGATAAATATATTAATTAATGATAAAAATGAGTTAAAATAAAAGTTATTAACCTAATAAGTTTGCTAGGATCAAAATGCTTGTCTTCCTTTGATTGTTTCTTCTTCTATTTCTACAAATATATATTTGGATTAGCAATAATGATAACAACTATAGGTTTATTGAAATTTCAAACATGACTTACATATTCACAAAATTTTAAAACAACAAAAAGAAGATAATCAAGGGAAATATACATCACATCCCAATTTTAAAATTTAATACTTTAAATCCTAAATTAGCATTCAATTAATCCACACACATGTAATCTCGGCATTGCCTGAAGTTTCTCTTCATACGGAGGGCTCTACGCTTTTCTCACAGTAAGCCTAAAAGGGATTATTCATTAATCTTATTAGATGAGAAAATCGGGAAAAAATTAATTTAAAAATAGTCAAATTATATTGTTCAAACATAAGTAACTACCTCAATAGCATCATTTTTTTTCTTTGAGTATTTGATTTTTCTCATGACCTGCTTTCCTAAAAAAAACATAATGACAGAAACAACAAAGCGAAATAGGAATTAAAAACCAGAACAATGCAAAAATGAAATACAACAGATAGGAATAAAAAATCAGAAGACCAAAAAGAAACATAAACAAATCAGAAACACGAAACACAACAACAGAAAACAAATACAGAAATGAAAAAAGTAGAAAAAAGAAGAAGCAAAGAACGAAAGAGAAATAGAAAAATCAAAAATCATAATTGAATGAACAGTAATCGCAAATGTAAACAATACGTGAACTACATAGATCAGAAAAAATAATAAAAAAACTAAGCTGTGATACCAAATAATATGAAAGAAATATTACTTAAAACCTTTGATGATAAATCGTCATTGTTGTCATTCATCCATGTAAAGGAAGAAGAAGCAAAATCAAAGAGAAAAAAGAAAGAAATTGTGTAAGAAAAATAGATATGCAAATATAGATGAGATATTCAAAAGAAATATATAAATATCTACATTGATTTTAAATTTTAAAATTTTAATTTTGAAAAACGAAAAAGCCTCCAAATTGGCCAATAATGATAGTCAATTTTTAAAAACCTCTCCATAAAGATAGGAGATTGGCCATTGATGATGGTGCAATAAAGAAGTCTAGTATGCTTGTATAAAAAAAAAGAAAAATAAGTGATAATTCATTATTATAGTTTGATTTGATTGAGGTAATTTTAAATTTTATTATAATTATATAAGAAGAGAAATAAATAATATGAACATTTGTATGTTAGTTTTTATATAGCAATTAATTATTTGATTATTAGTATATAATAAATGTTAATTTATCAAATAACAACATATTATATTTCAATTGAAAAGTTTACCTAATTTATCAATTATATAGCAATTATAACAATTACATACCAATTATATAGCAATTATATCAATTATAAATCAATTATATAGCAATTATAGCAATTACGTAGTAATATACCCTAATTTTTTCAAATTCATTTGATGTGATGTGATTAAGTTACCAAATTTATTCATTTAAATTTATTCTATTATAATAATTTAATGACCTACTGATAATTAATGCGTTAGAGTGGAATTGTTTTAGTCTATTATATAGATTGAAAGCCATTATATTAATGTCTGTACGTTGCCTCAATTGTGATTAATACCTTTATAACCTTTTCCGTTTCATATGTTGGCCTTCATGATTTTCAATCTATGCCATTTACTTTGCTTAATGGGCTTTTATGTTGCTAACATAATTTATGGTGTGGTTCCAACAATATATATAAAGCTTGACATGCTTTATATTACATATAATATATATATATATATATATATATATATATATATATATATATATATATATATATATATATATAAAGCAACATGTGTATATAGAGAGAATGTTAGAAAATATTTTTATAAAATATTAAATCTCTTTTATTGCTTTACGGTAGCATCCTGTTATGGTGATTCATGGTGCTTTATTTGATCAATCAATTGGTGTCTTTATATATGTATATAGACGTTTGAAAAATTGATGTATATATTTATATATATAAAATCATGGGGCCAATGTGTTTTTATTATATATACATATACATTGGTTCATGTTGTTTGGTCCAATTTAATGAGAATTATTCTCATATCATGTGGCTAACTTATGATTTACTCTTCACGAGAAACGTGATTATATATTCATATATGTATGGTATTGACATATAATATATATATATATATATATTATACACTCTTGTATAATTTTTTTGGAATTTAAGTATATGATATTCTTGGCACTTTATTTTAAAAAAAATTTCATTATATGAGATACATATGATGAGGTGTGTTGATATAAGACTTTAGCTTTGGCTATATATTGTCTTGTGTATCTAGAACATTACAAGTTCTTTTAACTTGGTTTGAAAAAATTCTTTTAAAGTAGATTGTGCATATATATATATATATATAGCATTTGCGTTATGTGGAGCAAATACATATTGATTTAATCCACTTTCAAATATTATATACATGGAGTGAAATTATTATTGCTATTATTTTTATAAGCACAACTCATAATTTTTTGAGTTCTAATTTTGAGTGATCATGAAGTGATCAATTTTGCTCATGAAGCAAATTTGTGCAATGGTGATTTCTTCTCCTTACATCATGAGGTATGTTATACTATTTTAATCTTTCTCTTTTTGAGAATTTATATTAATAGTGGGGGCAAGAGGAAGAATATTTTTGGATAATATTTTTATAACAACAAGTGGAGGATGAGTGTTGTTATAATGATACTGTAGTTTAATAGAAATTATGGGTTTATTATATTTGTGTATTGTGTATGTCCCATAAAGTTCTATTGACGTAACTACTGATAGTATGAAAAGGCTTTCTTAACATGTGAACCATTTTAAAATTTCTCTATTTTGAGAATTTTATTTATGTGAAATTCTTGAAATTAACATATGTGTGAGGGTTTTAATTTAAGAATTCAAAATAGCTTCATCTTAAGCTTTTGAGAGTTTTATTTTGGAACATGATTTTTGTGGATTTGTGACCAAATTTGAAGATATTGGCATATAAATTTTGGGCCAATTTGGAAATTAAGAAAATCATCTCATTGAGATGATGATACCACGCTGTTAATTTCCAAGTTGAGAAAACCATCTCATTAAGATGATGATATGCCATATATATATAAATTGGAATTAGCATTTTTTAATTCTAATCCATGAAAACACTTCTATTGTACAAAGAGGTACAATGGTGTTGAATTATTGGTCACAAAAATGAGATTGAAATGTTCCAAAATAATTCTGTGAAACAATTCTCTTGAAAAATAATATTATATGATGGATGAATTTAGATGCACATATATGTTATGTGTTTGATGCCCATCTATAATAATTATAAGGTTTCATATGAATTGTGTAATCATACTCTTATAGATTTAAAAATACGGGGGTATTTTGCAAAGTTTATGTTACATGACTATGAGAAAAATAAATTAACTATAAAACCTTAGTTATTATGTTGTTAATTTTCTCTTTGTGATTAGTGAAAATATCTCTTTTAATTAAAGATAGATGTGTATATATGTGAAAGTAATAGATGGTAAGGATGAATATTTATCTATATATGTGTGATGTAGATGTTACATAAAGTCAAATATTCCTTTATATCTAATGTTAACATGAAAGACATGGGTGAAGTAAATGTGATTTTGGGATTAAAACCATAAGGAAAGGTGATGGTATTTACTATCACATGAACGTTATGTTCAAAATTGTCTTAAAAGTTTGACCATCAAGATGACAAAATGGTAAAAAACTCCATATGATTTTAACACTCAGTTAAGGAAAACAGAGGAAAGTCTCTGTTATATTTAATAAACTTTACCTAACTTGACATATCATGTGTTATGTGTTAGATGAGTGTCTATATGTACACAATTCCAATAAAAGAGTTGAGAGGTATCATGATTTACGACATCATATAAAGTGAATTTCCCATTGTATTAGAAAAATACAACGATGTTAACTGAATCTTTGATTCATATGAGACAAAGTCCACTAGTGGTTAAACCTCACATTTGGTGGTGGGACATTATTTTGGAGAGAGCAGCCATACAAATTTATAGGTTTATCATAAAATCAGAGTTTAGTGCTCTGGAGATTGGCTAAAAATAAGACTAAGTAGTAGAAAAACTTCTTAGCAAATTTTTTAGTTGAGTAAGAGCCCAATGATGTCAGTGTCTGTGTTTTGTGATTGCCAAGTGGCAATAACCATTGTAAAGAACAAACTTTCAATGGTAAGAGTAGACACTTGTGTTGACACACAAAGTTATCAAGCAATTGCTAAAAATGAAATTTGAAGTATACTGATCAGTTCTATAAAGTCAAAAGTGAATTTCGCCAATTCACTGGCTAAATATGCATGTAGGAAGGAAATTAGTCCTTCACATATCGAGGGGAATTGAACTTAAGCCAATATCAAATTAACAATGGCGGGAACCCAACCTTTGTGATTGGAGATCCCATGAAGAAGGTTTATATGGATAATAACAAGTCGTCTGTTAATTATGCTAGCACTATTTTCTCAGTCCATTTCCTATAATGTTTAAGTGTGAAAGTGTTAGAATGCATTGACTTGTGGGTTGAGCGTAAGCTCTTTATGATCTTCATAGCCCTACATTGAGGGTGGTGTATTCATTGCAGATACACTTGATGAAGTCACCTATATGAGTGTGGAGTGGGGCCGCTCCCATGAGATTGTGGTGAAGTCTCTAGAGCACTCATGAATTCTAGGCACGCGCACAACGGCGTTAATAGCAAAAATGTGGGGGGTGAGATGTGACTTTTAAGGTCACTATCTTACGACTAAAAGTATATTGGTTTATAGAAGCTATATGCTTCACTGACTACTCTGTAAGATAAATCTTATCGGTCTAGGTCTAGTTCATAGTCTAACAAGAGATACTAGATTAATACGTCTACACCCATTTATGTAACCCAAAAGTTTTTAAATATCTTTTGAAATATGTGGGGGATTGTTGTGAAAATAGCCTTTCAAGGCTTTGTATTTTAAAAGAGAAAACTAAAGGTCCCACATTGTTTGGAGTAAGGAGGGGAAGAACGTTTATATACTAACTTGTGTTAGTAGGCTAATAAAGAGCTAGTACAATGCAAATCATCCGATTTGTCCCCCCTGCGCGTGCAATAAATTAGACCGATTTAGTTTTTTCTCTGAAGAAATATTATTTTTTTATAGCTTACCTGAACAGAGGCGAATTTTATTATTATGAAATTAACTTGGATTAATGTCAGAAAATTAAGGGCTGATGGTTTTGTTTTAAATATATTTAAATATTTCAAAACTGTCCATTAATTTTCTGAAACTGCCTATTAATTTTTTGAAACTGTCCATTAATTTTTGAAACCGAATTTTAATTGTATTAAAATATTTGTCTGTCTCATTATTGTTCAGCAGCTATAAAAGGAGGATTCATTCTCCTCATTTTTCACACTCACACAACAAATAGTTGTGCTTTTCTCTCTTCCCTCTCTGTAACTCTTTGGGTTACGCTCTTCAAAATTTCTGCTGTTCTGTGGCCTAAGAACTTTTCTCAGAAGAATCTGTTTAATCTTGGAGGAAGTTCTGTAGACGTAGGTTTTTAGCTGTGGTCGTGGAATAAATTCCTTAAGGACAGTGTCTACTATAACAACGCGACTCAGATTATTTTTGTGTTGGTATCCAAATTTTACAACAGTTTGTCCAATATTCAACAACCTTTAATAGGGTTAGATTTGAAATTTCATTTAGAGATTTTTGGCCATTTTGAAATATAATGTTGTTCCTGGATGACCAAATAGTCCTTGTGGCAAAAAGGAAAATTGTATTCCAAGGGAGGTTTAGCAGACTTGGATGATTGTTTGTGGCATTAAGATGTAGCCATGTCTAAAGATCATCAGAGTAGAAGTTGGAAGGTGTATTGAGTTTTATCCAAATAGTTATGACTTTCGGACAATCTCTTAGGGCATGAATGATAGTGATGTGCTTAAAAGAGGACACGATCTGTACCACAAGGAAAATAAAGAGAAGAAACCAACTCAACTAAATTGATAAGCCTATGGTGCCATAATCAAGCTAAGATGAGTGGAATTCGCCACACCCCATATTAGAGAACGAAATGGGAGTGATAAGAATTCTGAGATTTTCTCGCCACACTAACACAATTGTTAGATAAGAAAAGATAGATGTACACAAAGCAATCTAACATATAATTCACTCAAATCTGATTATCTTGCCACAAGGAGGCAAGTTCCCTTTTATAGATAACAAAAGCTAGCTAGCTGCCTTATTAATGCATCCACAGCCACCTCATTAATGAGCCTACAATAACTATAGTCAACTTACAGCCACCTCATTAATGAGCCTACAACAACTATAGCCTCCCTACAGCTACCTCATTAATGAGCCTACAACAACTATAGTCAACCTACAGCCACCTTATTAATGAGCCTAACCTACAACAACTACAACCACCCTATGGCCGCCTCATTAATGCAACAACAACAACTACAACCACTTGGAAAGTTAAATGACAATACAGCAACTCTAAAAACATTAAATTACATCAGATTTTATATCCCAAAAAGTCATGCACGAAAATTATTAAAACAATAAGAAAAATCTGTAGTTCTTTTATTCTTCAAAGTCCAAACTTCTAATTTGGCCCAGCCCATCATTGCACACAAGTAAAGAAACCCAAGTCAATCCCATTTGATGCTTCTTGGCCCTTGAACGTGTTATTGGCCCAAGTATAGATTCAGCCTCTTGTTCTTCAAGGACAGCCTTCGTGATCACATCATCTTCCCCCGGTTGACAAGGATTTGCCCTCAAATCTAGCTCCATGTTATCTTCCAAATAAGGGGTTATGTCCCTTACATTGAATGTTGCTCAAACACCATAATTTCCTGGGAGATCAATTTTATACGCATTTTCATTTACCTATTCTTGTACTCGAAAAGGACCATCAGCTCGTGGCATAAGTTTAGACTTCCTGTTGTTTGGAAATCTCTCTTTGCGTAGGTGAATCCAAACAAGATCTCCTAGGCTAAATTGAACATGCTTTCTCCTCTTGTCTACTGACTTTTTATAGGCAGCATTCTTCTTCTCAATTTGCTTTTTTACTGCTTCATGCATTTTCTTCATGAATTCAGCTTTACTTTTGCCATCCAAGCTAAGTTTTTCATTAATTGGAAGAGGTGCCAAATTTGCTGGTGTATTAGGATTAAATCCATACACAACCTCAAATGGAGATTTCTTTGTAGTACTATGAACACTTCGATTATAAGCAAATTCAACATGCGGCAAGTACTCATCCCAATTCTTCAAGTTTTTACTAATAACACTTCTAAGCAAAGTGGAAAGAGATCTATTTACCACTTCGGTTTGCCCATCAATTTGAGGATGACAGGTTGTGCTAAATAGCAGCTTTGTTCCAAGCTTCATCCATAATGTCTTCCAAAAATAGCTTAAGAATTTGGCATCACGATCACAAACAATACTCCTTGGAATGCCATGCAATCTCACAACTTCCTTGAAGAATAAATCAGCAATATGAGAAGCATCATCAGTTTTGTGACATGAAATAAAATGAGACATTTTGGAGAATCTATCAACAACCACCATAACTGAATCTTTTCCCCTTTGTGTTCTGGGTAATCCAAGTACAAAATCCATGCTTAGATCCATCCATGGTTGATCTGGAACAGGCAATGGCATGTACAATACAAGCCATGTACAGCCTCATTGCTCTTCACTTTCTTACAAGCAACACATCTTTCTACAATCCGATGCACATCCTTCATCATATTTGGCCAATAGAAATGCTCTTTCAACATTTCAAATGTCTTCTTTTCACCAAAATGTCCAGTTAGCCCACCTGCATGTGATTTTCTAACAAGAAATTCCCTAATAGAACAATTAGGAATCACAAGTTTCCCAAATTTGAACATATAACCATCATGCCTATAAAACCCTTTAATGGCCATTTTCTCACAAGATGAATAGATTTTAGCTAGCATAGGATCAAGCAAGTATTGCTCCTTAATAAGTTCAAAGCCCAACAGTTTAGTGTTCAAAAGAGAAATCAAAGCATACCTCCGAGATAATGCATCAGCCACCACATTCGTCTCTCCCTTTTTGTATTTGATTACATAGGGGAAAGCTTTCAAATACTCCACCCATTTGGCATGTCTTCGATTCAGCTTCCCTTGCCCCTTCAAATGCTGCCATGTCTCAAGAGCTCGAATAATGCTGCCATTAGTGTGAATGATGAACTCCTTTGGTAATAAATAATGCTGCCATGTCTCAAGAGCTCGAATTAGTGCAAAGAACTCTTTATCATAGATTGAGTAATTCAGACTTGCTCCACCAAGCTTCTCACTAAAATAAGCAATGGGACACTTATCTTGTGTTAAGACAGCTCCAATCCCTACTCCAGATGCATCACATTCAATCTCAAATACCTTTGAAAAATCTGGAAGAGCTAGAATAGGTGCTGAACACAATTTCTCCTTGATTAAGTCAAAACTCTTTTGTGTAGCTTCGGTCCATTTAAACTCATAATTTTTTTTTGATGCATGCAGTTAATGGTGTAAGAATAGTGCTAAAATTCTTCACAAATTGTCTATAAAAAGAAGCAAGGCCATTAAAACTTTGTACCTCAAAAATACTTTTAGGAATTGGCCACTCCTTGATTGCTTTTATTTTCTCCTCATCCACGTGCACCCCATGTTGAAAGACAACATAACCAAGGAAAATAACTTGGTCTTGACAGAATTGGCACTTCTTGAAATTGCCAAATAGCTTTTGTTCTCGTAATACTTCAAATACTTGCCTCAAATGCTCTTCATGCTCTTTAGAATTTTTACTATAAACCAAAATGTCATCAAAATAAACGACAAATATACCTATAAATTTTCGAAGCACATGGTTCATTAGCCTCATAAAGGTGCTTGGGGAATTGGATAATCCAAATGGCATGACCTTCCATTCATACAGCCCATGTTTTGTCTTAAGGGCTGTCTTCCATTCATTTCCTTCCTTCATACGAATTTGGTGATAACCACTCTTCAAGTCTATCTTTGAAAACACTTTGGAGCCATGTAATTCATCAAGCATGTCATCTAACCTTGGAATGGGATAACGATACTTGACTGTAATCTTGTTGATTGCTCTACTATCCACACACATCCTCATGGTCCCATCTTTCTTTGGCACCAATAAGGCTAGTATTGAACAAGGACTCATGGACTCCTGCACATATCCTCTTTTCAGCAGCTCATTTACTTGACGTTGCAACTCCTTTGCCTCCTCCGGATTCATTCTATAAGCTGGCCTATTTGGTAAGGCAGCTCCTGGTACAAGATCAATTTGGTGCTCAATACCACGAATTGGTGGTAATTCCTTTGGTAGTTCTTTTGGAAATACATCACGAAATTCTTCCAAGAGCCTTTGAATTTGTGGTGGAAGTGATCCCACAATTTCTGGTACTATCTCCTTCAAATGCAATAAAAGAACTAAATTATAGCTGGATAAAGCTCTCTCAATGTCTCCTTTGTTGGCAAGTAAATTACCCTTCCTTTCAGCTTCTTGTTGATGTGTCTTCACTTGTTGAGGACTCAATGGTGCTAACACAATCTTCCTTCCATCTTTCTCAAAGGAATATGTGTTTTTAAACCCATCATGCAAAGCTCTTCTATCATACTGCCATGGTCTTCCCAAGAGCAAATGACTAGCACTCATTGGAACAACATCACATAGTACCTTATCTTTGTAATTTTTCCCAATAGAAAATGGCACAACAACATGTTTAGTGACTCTCATAACTCTATCTTCATTTAGCCACTGCAATTTGTAAGGATGAGGGTGTTCAGTTGTGGCTAAATTCAACTTATCCACCAAAGTAGTAAAAGCCACATTTGTGCAGCTCCCTCCATCTATAATTACACCACAAACCTTCTTTTCAACAGTACACCTTGTGTGAAAATGTTCTCCCTTTGCTCATCATTAGGCTTAGCTTGCAAATTTAGAGCACGCCTTATGACAAGGAGTTCTCCCTCATCAGCATACACCATGTTTTCCTTATCAGAACATTCTTCCATAACTCCTTCAATGACTGCCTCATCTTCATTTACCACTTTTCCATACGTGTCTTGGATGATCATTACCCTACGGTTTGGACTTTCAGATGCGTAATGCCCATGACCAAGACATTTGAAGCACTTTACATCTCTACTCCTTTTAGGAGGTTCTGAATCAGCTCCCTTTTCTTTCCCTTTTGATGAACTTGATGGAAGTTTTGAAGACTCCATCTTCTCCACCTTTCTTTCTTCTCCTTTAGATACAACCCATGATGGTGTTGTAGAGAAATTTATGATTTTGTTTCTAGCTGGCTGTGACATTTGCTTACTAGAAACTCTCTTCCTTTGTCTCTCCACCTTGATTGCAAATTTAATAACATCCTCTAAGGTTACATAATTTTGTAGTTCCACCAAATCACCAATCTCCCTATGCAAACCACCAATGAACCTTGCAATTGTTTGCTCTTGAGGTTCATTCAGTTCACATCGAATCATTAGCATCTCAAACTCTTTCACATAGTCTTCTACGCACATACCTCCTTGTCTCAAAGATTGAAATTTGAAGAAGAGCTCTTGCTTGTAATATTCTGGCACAAATCTTCTTTGCATAAGTCTCTTCATTAGCCTCCAATTTCTAACTTCTTCCTCACCATCTCTCCTCCGTTGGTTCTTCAAATTCTCCCACCATAAATTGGCGTAATCTATGAATTCAAGGGCTGCAAGACAACATTTAGTTGCCTCCGAGTACTCATGGCACTCAAAGACCTTCTCTTGAAAGTAGGGACCTTCATCTTAATCTTCAATTCTTGCTCTCTTTCCTGCCTCATTGGCCTTGGAGACCTTTCATCTTCTGTATTGCTTTCTTGGTCCGATTGCTCTTCATTTCTATTTCTTCGCTGCCCACGCCTTGATTGATGGTTTAGCCTCTTCATTTGTTCTACCAAACGATCCAACCGCTCCATCATTTGTTGTTGAGATCTCTCCATTTGACTTTGAGACCTTTCCTACTTCAGAATTTGAGCTTGCTCTAAAGTAAGCCCCATTGGAATTGGAAGTTCAGAACTGTTATCTCCATACATGATCTCTCTCTCTAAGTGTTGTACTCTCAAGTTACAAGATTTTTCCCACACGAAACCACCGCTTTGATACCAATATGATGTGCCTAAAAGAGGACACTATCTGTACCACAAGGAAAATAAAGAGAAGAAACCAACTCAACTAAATTGATAAGCCTATGGCACCATAATCAAGCTAAGATGGGTGGAATTTGCCATACCCCAAATTAGAGAACGGAATAGGAGTGATAAGAATTTTGAGATTTTCTCGCCACACTAACACAATTGTTAGATAAGAGAAGATAGATGTGCACAAAGCAATCTAAAATATAATTCACTCAAATCTGATTATCTTGCCACAAGGGGGTAAGTTTCCTTTTATAGATAACCAAAGCTAGCTAGCTGCCTCATTAATGCATCCACAGCCACCTCATTAATGAGCCTACAACAACTATAGTCAACCTACAGCTACCTCATTAATGAGCCTACAATAACTATAGTCAACCTACAGCCACCTCATTAATGAGCCTAGCCTACAACAACTACAGTCACCATATAGCCGCCTCATTAATGCAACAACAACAACTACAACCACTTGGAAAGCTAAATGACAATACAACAACTCTAAAAATAGTAAATTACATCAGATTTTATATCCCAAAAGTCATGCACGAAAATTATTAAAACAATAAGAAAAATTTGTAGTTCTTTTATCCTTTAAAGTCCAAGCTTCTAATTTGGCCCAGCCCATCATTGCACACAAGTAAAGAAACCCAAGTCAATCTCATTTAATGCTTCTTGGCCCTTGAACGTGTTATTGGCCTAAGTATAGATTCAGCCTCTTGTTCTTCAAGGACAGCCTTCGTGATCACATCAGATAGTTTCATTGCTTATGTTGCAAGGGGGCAAATATCAGTTGAAGTACAGTTCTGATGGTGAGGGTATTTAACACTGGTAAGCCATTTTTATAGCATTTCTAGAAAAAAACTTTTTCTCGTTGATTTCCTAAAGATTTCCAAATCCAAAGCATATTTGTGTTTTAGGTTTCTTCTTCATTAGAGGAGTTGAAAAAGGAATTATAAGCAGAGGAAAAAGAAAAAACACCATTCAAGGATTGTTTCCATATTTTGGTGTCTTTGGAGTAGAGGTAGGTGAGGGGCAGGGCAATATTTTTATGCTTTATTTTTTGGAAGAGGGTAGCAATTTGGGATCTAAGAGTGTTGTTATTTAGCCAAGGTTGCAACTAGAGATTTATGTCTTCACCATTTCAGACAAGGAAGGAGATATTCTAGCTAAAGAGATTTTGGCCTTTTTGCATGCTTTTGAAAGTAAAAGATGTTCTTTTATAGATCTTATTTGCGTCAGAGTATTTTAGCTTAAAAAGTTTAGTCTATAGTTTTGGTTTGTCTATTTCAAATTCCCACTTTATCTTAGCCATGAAAGCTGCATTTGAGTCGCTTGATTTCCTAAGACCAAGTGCTCCCTTTTTTTTTTCTTTTGGTTTGGTGATAGTGTCCCAATTTATAAGATGGAGTTTTTTTGTTTCATTTGGGTGCCCCCAAAGGAAATTTTTGTTAATTTGATCAATTTTGTTGTGTATCTTTTTAGAGAGGCTAAAAACTTTGTAGTGGTATTTGGAAATTTGATTCATGGTGGTCATGATCAGCTAAAGTCTTCCGACAAAAGAAAGGTGTTGTGATTTCCATTTTTGGAGTTTTGGTTGAAGTTTTATCACAATATTTATAAAATCTGAATAGAGTATTTTGTTTTTAGTTGATATCCTAAATATGTTCCTAGATTTGACGTGTTTGGAATTTGGAGAATATATGTAATGGTTTCCTTTCTAGGTGGTACAACGGGTAAGAGCCATAATTTGGACTTTTCAAGATTAATTTCCATCCCACTTACTTTACAAAAGTGATCAAATAAGGCTTTTATTATGTAGATTGAGTTGTTATCTGCTTTCACAATAAGAGAATGTTATCTTCAAAGAGGAGATGGGAGATGCTAAAGTTATGATTTTTATGCTTAAAAGGTTTCCAGTTTTCTTATCCATTCTATTTTTAACATGTTTTTGCCTTCTTTTCATGTTGAAATCATTAGGGGTTGTTTCCAAAACCTCTTGGGACATCTTCTCTATGAGCAAGTCTTAGAGGAACAGTAATGTTAGCTTGGAGTTGAGGTATGTAGCTAGCCCTACCTAAGTTGATGTGAAATGGATATTGTGACTCATTAGATGCTTGTTGCATGAGAATAAGTAAGGCTCCGAGGAAGGTGAAGGAAAATCTCATCTTAGTTACTTAAATTTAAATATAATTTGATGTATATGAAAAAAGTATGTAACCCAAACTTTTATCTATGTTGCGTGGTTTAATTCAAACCACTTATAGGATACTGGAAGTACATCCAGACTTATGTCGAGTGTTAGGTGGCCCAGAAGAGATGGGTACTCTAGCATTATGGATATTTGAGTCGGGATGAGGTAGAGGTATGCATAGCTTAAACCCCTCAGAGGGAAGATAATCATAACATAATAGTATCGTGGTAAATAATTGAATGGGTAAGAAAATATATGCGGGCATTGTTGTAAATTACAACTCAACTATTTGTTACCGGGGAATGAAAATAAAATCCTACACACAAATGAATATTGATGTCATGGGTGAGTTGGCACCTAAGGGTGAGGAATGAGAACACAATTATGTGCATAGTAACATAGGTAGTATATTGCACAGTAGGGTAGAATTGGAGGCATACATTTATACATGTACTTAGCTCACATATGGTGTATGCTTAGGTTTGTAAATTTGTTATGCTATATGCCTATAAGTAGGGTGGGATGATGTTGTGGAGTAGTATGAGACTAAGATTGAGTCTTACCATGCCATGGGTAGTCGTGGGCATGGGTTTGCATTGTTTGGGCTTAGTAGGTACATTTTCATAACATAGCTTGTTTCGGTGTAATGAGAGACTCTGGTATGATGTATAGTTTATATCCGTAGTTATAATAATGTTCATTGTTTATCATGATGCGGTATGATGAATAGTTCATATCCTCGGAGATCATTGTTTGTAGTAGTGTGGTATGACAGATAGCTCATACCCTTGGTGATCATTGTTTAACATGATGTGGTATGATGGATAATTCATACCCTTTGGAGATCACTGTTTGTTATAGTGTGGTATGATGAATAACTCATACCCTCGGTGATCATTGTTTTTCATGATGTGGTATGATGGATAGTTCATACTCACGCTTGGATTATTTGCATTATCGGGATGTGGTATGATGGATAGTTCATACCTACACTTGGTTTATGTGTGTTGAAGAGATATGGATGATGAGTAGTCTATACCTACATTGATCCAATATGCGTTGATGGAATATGATGTGATAGCGAGATCATACCCATGGTTGGATTATGTACTATGATAGGGTATGGTATAAGGGATAGATCATACCCTTTGTGAAATAGTGTGTGTTGATACAATGTGAGTAGGAAGAACTCCTTAGTTGTGAATTAATCTGTGTATTGCGTGAGGTATGTGTTGTGCAAGTAATAGGTGGGTGAGATGACCCTTGAGACCTTGATTTATGGATTTAGGGTATTGATCGCCAGAAAGGTTATTTTGAGCGTGAGACGTAGAGCTCACTATAAGTACACATAGATATGTATATGTGTATATATGTTGTTACATATGCATGAATGTTGTGTTGTGGTTTCTCCTAAATTTTTCTCATATGCCTTGCTACAATTCATGAATGCATGTCAATACCTTGTTGTTACTTGATGAATTTCGCAAAATGCTTGTATAGTTTTATCTATTTAATGAGTTTTCCAAACTCACCTTGGGGTTAACATTTTTCAAATCTTGTAGTGGAAGAGGAGTATCCGTTAGATGAGTAGTAGAATCTTCTAGGTGACCCTCTATCACAACCCTCTACCCGGACCCATAACCGGCATAGTAATGATTCTTCTTGTTACTATAAGCCTTACCTTTAAGATCTAACCCTTCATTTTAATCCCATAATTTTATTTCATACACGGGATTAATCGAGAAGTTTAATAGTTTAATGCATTCGTGCCAACATACCATTTCTCACATGATTAGAGTAAGGAAGGTTCATACCTGGAATCCATGCTACTCATAGTTAATAGGTTTAATTAACGTATACAATACAAGGACACACAGACATCCACATTAGGGAAGATTCATACTTAATCTCTATGCCATACACAAGCACACTCAAATAGAATAAAGAGAACACGTATCTGGTTTCCATACCCTTTCACATAACACACACCTCATGCAAAAATATGCATGTCATGCCATACAATCTACTCCTCTTACTGTAATTAGAGAATATCATATTTCATTTTTTAAAACACTTTTTCCGAATTTTAACATCAAATGTGCCTAACTTAATTTGGTAGGTTTTCATCAATATACATGCACAGACTACCTTCCCTATTTAAAATCTTGTTAAGTATATTGAAAACCCTTCTTACCTTTAAATAGAATCATTTCAAACAAGTTTTCTCTCAAAGAAACATGGTGATAATCTGTTCTTTTAAAATTGTAATTTCATGTTTAACTTCTAAAATTAGAATTTCCTTCCCAATGATTTCAAAACAATTGGAATGTTACATCAAGTTTATCTTATCTCATGTCGCACAATCCGGACATTTCCAATTTACCCATGTAAAACTTAGACCACAAGTCTCACACATAATTTAATGCAACAAAATATGAATTCAAATCTAGACCATTGCATCACAAGACTGTCCACATAATCTGTGAATAAACGACATATTCAATTTCCAAATAAAAGCAATCTATAATACCCGTGGATTTAAAATTTCTATGTTAGTTTACTTTTTCTATTCTCGCCTGTGTGTGCCATGTTACCCATCCTGTGTTGGAATTAGATGAGAATATGAATGCTATGTGATGCATAGGTTATTGGTTATGTCAATTGTGATTCGGACTATTGTTAGGTCGATTTGGCAAGCGCACCAATCGCACAAGTAATATAGTGATTTGAGAGTAAAAGTATCGTTCCCACGAGGACTAAGCGACTAAGTACCCAAGAAATTTAATTGAATTAGTTGGACGAAGCAATTGGATTGAGGACAACTCTAATGAAGAACTAACAATAAAAGTGAACTATGACAGTAAATTTTTATAGATTTTCTTTTAATGACAGTAAACAATGCAAAAACCGATGAAATAGTCTAATTAAAGCCTAGGGTCACTAATCCCTCTCCTCTATCTTAGAAATTACAAAACCCCTCTCATGCACTCGCAACTTATTCAACTATATAAGTTAATCCTAGGTTATTCTAATAACTTAAAAGAATCCTCCCGAATCTCAATTAAGTTGCTCAACTCCTACGCAATTCCTTGTGTGGGTTAAGCCTAACACAACCAACCTAGCTTTGATTAAACGAGATTAACTAACATTCCTATTAGCTAACAAGCCAAAACACTTAGTAAGGTTCACGCACTCGTCCTTCCTATTCAGTGTTCTACTCTCACCTCCCTCTCCCGAGTTCGAAGACAGCAACAAGCATACATATAGATTGATCAAGTCCATATAACGCAACAATAAAATGGATAGAAAGACTTATATTAATTGAAATAAGGTTGCAAATACATGAGAGGATGTAAAATCTATTCAAGAGTCAAGTTCATAGTAACCCTAGATAGAAAATCTAGCTACTCATAGAAAACAAACAGCAGAAAGCAGAAAAAGAGATGAAGTTGGCTATGAATCTGAGGTGGAATGATGGATTGAGCTCCCCAAGCCTTGAGAATCAGGTTTCCCTTGCTCCTCTCAGCAAAAACGGCGCCCCCCTTCAGTCTCCAACTCCAGAATACCCTAAAAATTTCATCTGAAGCCTTTTATATCAGTGCAGGATCGCGAACTACCGCTATAGCGGTAAGTACCCACCGCTATAGCGGTAGGAGGCAGAGAAGAAGGCTTAAAATTGATTTTTTTTAGGTTTTACCGCTATAGCGGTGAATATCCACCGCTATAGCGGTGGCTGGCAGAGAAGAAAGCTCCAAAATCCTTTTTTCAGCACTCTACCGCTATAGCTGTAAATTCTACCGCTATAGCTGTGGGAGACAGCATTCACATCAGCATTTTCAGAATTTCAGCTCTAGCATTCCATCTTCTAACACGAACTTTTTACCAACTCAACCTACACCAAAAATAGCAAATAAACCCATTGAATCGCATGAAAGAATCATGAAATCACTCCATTTATTAAAAGATCAAAGAAAACTAAAACTAATCTAAACTACTCAAAATATGAGCTAAGAATTACAAGACAACAAGAAAGAGATCAAAAGAGAGGGTATTTAGCATCAAAATGACAGTAAATTGAGAACTCAACACTCCCCCAAACTTGAACCTTTGCTTGTCCTCAAGCAAAAACTTTCAATGAGAAAAAGTTTGAGAAAAATATGTGTGACCATGAATATGTGCAACTAGGAGAAGTAAAGATCTGAAAATGTGAATTAAAGCAAACCAAGCCTCATCAAACCATTACTCAAAAGATTTAACTCAAGAGTTTGCAATCTTAAGGATTCAATAAGAAATGTTAACCAACCACAAGAAAATTTGAAATCAAAGCTTCACCTCTTGGAACAGTTTATAAAACCAAATTCACAAAAATTCCAAAATTAAATTACTTCTTTGTTCTCAAAGGCATCGTTTTATTTCGATTCTCAAGGGCTTCACTGTTTTGTTCTCAAGGATATAGCTTCCAAACTTTCCTTATTTCCTTTGGAAATTTTTTTTCCAATTTTCTCATTTTAGTTTAATTACAAGAGCCTATCCCTTATTGAAACTTTCAGCTATCCCCTTATTGAATCCTTTTTTCACTAGCCTCTTATTGAACTTTTTTTTTATATATAAATATGAAAATGATCTAAAAACCATTAAAAGAGACAAAAATAAAACTCCTGTTATTTTGAAGTGATAGAGCTAACACTTACAAAATATGAAAACTTAAGATTAGCAAATTCAAGAGGTAACTCTTAAAAAGAATTGCATTTGACATGATTTGACTTGCCAAAAACTTCAAACTTTCAGATTTCAAAATTTTCAAAAATTTCCTCCTACAACACATACGTATGGACAACACAAAATTAACCAAAATTTTCTCAAAGAAGAAACTCATCAACAAACCTCTCCCCCAAACTTAAATTTGACAGTGTCCTCACTGTTCCAGATCAGCACAATAGAGGAAAAGAAGACACAACATAACAAACAAAACAAAACAAAACAAAATGCTATTACGAACATCCTAACTGCCATTCACCAAGATAATAAACATGCCCATAAGCAGCATTTATCAATTCGACTCCAAAATAAATAATAAATAGCAGTTAAAATTTTACCAATAGCAGCACATCAAACCACAAAAAAAAAAATGACGAAAGCAATAAACTTGGGTTGCCTCCCAAGAGCGCTAAGTTTATAGTCTTCAGCCAGACTTTACCGATGCTTGCTCAAGGTCGATCGTCCAATGTCGGCCACCTACACAATAAGAAACACCGGTTAACAATGAAAAATATAGCTAAAAATAAATTGACACAAGAAAAGCTTAAATGATTAAATACTCGAATAGAATAGTAAAGAGAAAAATGAAAGAAATCAAGACAAAACAGAAAATAAAACAAAGCGTCCAAGCTAACACTTTCAAATTTCTTTGAATATTAGCACAAATCTTAGTCCCCGGCAACGGCGCCAAAAACTTGTTAGGTCGATTTGGCAAGCGCACCAATCGCACAAGTAATATAGTGATTTGAGAGTAAAAGTATCGTTCCCACGAGGACTAAGCGACTAAGTACCCAAGAAATTTAATTGAATTAGTTGGACGAAGCAATTGGATTGAGGACAACTCTAATGAAGAACTAACAATAAAAGTGAACTATGACAGTAAATTTTTATAGATTTTCTTTTAATGACAGTAAACAATGCAAAAACCGATGAAATAGTCTAATTAAAGCCTAGGGTCACTAATCCCTCTCCTCTATCTTAGAAATTACAAAACCCCTCTCATGCACTCGCAACTTATTCAACTATATAAGTTAATCCTAGGTTATTCTAATAACTTAAAAGAATCCTCCCGAATCTCAATTAAGTTGCTCAACTCCTACGCAATTCCTTGTGTGGGTTAAGCCTAACACAACCAACCTAGCTTTGATTAAACGAGATTAACTAACATTCCTATTAGCTAACAAGCCAAAACACTTAGTAAGGTTCACGCACTCGTCCTTCCTATTCAGTGTTCTACTCTCACCTCCCTCTCCCGAGTTCGAAGACAGCAACAAGCATACATATAGATTGATCAAGTCCATATAACGCAACAATAAAATGGATAGAAAGACTTATATTAATTGAAATAAGGTTGCAAATACATGAGAGGATGTAAAATCTATTCAAGAGTCAAGTTCATAGTAACCCTAGATAGAAAATCTAGCTACTCATAGAAAACAAACAGCAGAAAGCAGAAAAAGAGATGAAGTTGGCTATGAATCTGAGGTGGAATGATGGATTGAGCTCCCCAAGCCTTGAGAATCAGGTTTCCCTTGCTCCTCTCAGCAAAAACGGCGCCCCCCTTCAGTCTCCAACTCCAGAATACCCTAAAAATTTCATCTGAAGCCTTTTATATCAGTGCAGGATCGCGAACTACCGCTATAGCGGTAAGTACCCACCGCTATAGCGGTAGGAGGCAGAGAAGAAGGCTTAAAATTGATTTTTTTTAGGTTTTACCGCTATAGCGGTGAATATCCACCGCTATAGCGGTGGCTGGCAGAGAAGAAAGCTCCAAAATCCTTTTTTCAGCACTCTACCGCTATAGCTGTAAATTCTACCGCTATAGCTGTGGGAGACAGCATTCACATCAGCATTTTCAGAATTTCAGCTCTAGCATTCCATCTTCTAACACGAACTTTTTACCAACTCAACCTACACCAAAAATAGCAAATAAACCCATTGAATCGCATGAAAGAATCATGAAATCACTCCATTTATTAAAAGATCAAAGAAAACTAAAACTAATCTAAACTACTCAAAATATGAGCTAAGAATTACAAGACAACAAGAAAGAGATCAAAAGAGAGGGTATTTAGCATCAAAATGACAGTAAATTGAGAACTCAACACTCCCCCAAACTTGAACCTTTGCTTGTCCTCAAGCAAAAACTTTCAATGAGAAAAAGTTTGAGAAAAATATGTGTGACCATGAATATGTGCAACTAGGAGAAGTAAAGATCTGAAAATGTGAATTAAAGCAAACCAAGCCTCATCAAACCATTACTCAAAAGATTTAACTCAAGAGTTTGCAATCTTAAGGATTCAATAAGAAATGTTAACCAACCACAAGAAAATTTGAAATCAAAGCTTCACCTCTTGGAACAGTTTATAAAACCAAATTCACAAAAATTCCAAAATTAAATTACTTCTTTGTTCTCAAAGGCATCGTTTTATTTCGATTCTCAAGGGCTTCACTGTTTTGTTCTCAAGGATATAGCTTCCAAACTTTCCTTATTTCCTTTGGAAATTTTTTTTCCAATTTTCTCATTTTAGTTTAATTACAAGAGCCTATCCCTTATTGAAACTTTCAGCTATCCCCTTATTGAATCCTTTTTTCACTAGCCTCTTATTGAACTTTTTTTTTATATATAAATATGAAAATGATCTAAAAACCATTAAAAGAGACAAAAATAAAACTCCTGTTATTTTGAAGTGATAGAGCTAACACTTACAAAATATGAAAACTTAAGATTAGCAAATTCAAGAGGTAACTCTTAAAAAGAATTGCATTTGACATGATTTGACTTGCCAAAAACTTCAAACTTTCAGATTTCAAAATTTTCAAAAATTTCCTCCTACAACACATACGTATGGACAACACAAAATTAACCAAAATTTTCTCAAAGAAGAAACTCATCAACAAACCTCTCCCCCAAACTTAAATTTGACAGTGTCCTCACTGTTCCAGATCAGCACAATAGAGGAAAAGAAGACACAACATAACAAACAAAACAAAACAAAACAAAATGCTATTACGAACATCCTAACTGCCATTCACCAAGATAATAAACATGCCCATAAGCAGCATTTATCAATTCGACTCCAAAATAAATAATAAATAGCAGTTAAAATTTTACCAATAGCAGCACATCAAACCACAAAAAAAAAAATGACGAAAGCAATAAACTTGGGTTGCCTCCCAAGAGCGCTAAGTTTATAGTCTTCAGCCAGACTTTACCGATGCTTGCTCAAGGTCGATCGTCCAATGTCGGCCACCTACACAATAAGAAACACCGGTTAACAATGAAAAATATAGCTAAAAATAAATTGACACAAGAAAAGCTTAAATGATTAAATACTCGAATAGAATAGTAAAGAGAAAAATGAAAGAAATCAAGACAAAACAGAAAATAAAACAAAGCGTCCAAGCTAACACTTTCAAATTTCTTTGAATATTAGCACAAATCTTAGTCCCCGGCAACGGCGCCAAAAACTTGTTAGGTCGATTTGGCAAGCGCACCAATCGCACAAGTAATATAGTGATTTGAGAGTAAAAGTATCGTTCCCACGAGGACTAAGCGACTAAGTACCCAAGAAATTTAATTGAATTAGTTGGACGAAGCAATTGGATTGAGGACAACTCTAATGAAGAACTAACAATAAAAGTGAACTATGACAGTAAATTTTTATAGATTTTCTTTTAATGACAGTAAACAATGCAAAAACCGATGAAATAGTCTAATTAAAGCCTAGGGTCACTAATCCCTCTCCTCTATCTTAGAAATTACAAAACCCCTCTCATGCACTCGCAACTTATTCAACTATATAAGTTAATCCTAGGTTATTCTAATAACTTAAAAGAATCCTCCCGAATCTCAATTAAGTTGCTCAACTCCTACGCAATTCCTTGTGTGGGTTAAGCCTAACACAACCAACCTAGCTTTGATTAAACGAGATTAACTAACATTCCTATTAGCTAACAAGCCAAAACACTTAGTAAGGTTCACGCACTCGTCCTTCCTATTCAGTGTTCTACTCTCACCTCCCTCTCCCGAGTTCGAAGACAGCAACAAGCATACATATAGATTGATCAAGTCCATATAACGCAACAATAAAATGGATAGAAAGACTTATATTAATTGAAATAAGGTTGCAAATACATGAGAGGATGTAAAATCTATTCAAGAGTCAAGTTCATAGTAACCCTAGATAGAAAATCTAGCTACTCATAGAAAACAAACAGCAGAAAGCAGAAAAAGAGATGAAGTTGGCTATGAATCTGAGGTGGAATGATGGATTGAGCTCCCCAAGCCTTGAGAATCAGGTTTCCCTTGCTCCTCTCAGCAAAAACGGCGCCCCCCTTCAGTCTCCAACTCCAGAATACCCTAAAAATTTCATCTGAAGCCTTTTATATCAGTGCAGGATCGCGAACTACCGCTATAGCGGTAAGTACCCACCGCTATAGCGGTAGGAGGCAGAGAAGAAGGCTTAAAATTGATTTTTTTTAGGTTTTACCGCTATAGCGGTGAATATCCACCGCTATAGCGGTGGCTGGCAGAGAAGAAAGCTCCAAAATCCTTTTTTCAGCACTCTACCGCTATAGCTGTAAATTCTACCGCTATAGCTGTGGGAGACAGCATTCACATCAGCATTTTCAGAATTTCAGCTCTAGCATTCCATCTTCTAACACGAACTTTTTACCAACTCAACCTACACCAAAAATAGCAAATAAACCCATTGAATCGCATGAAAGAATCATGAAATCACTCCATTTATTAAAAGATCAAAGAAAACTAAAACTAATCTAAACTACTCAAAATATGAGCTAAGAATTACAAGACAACAAGAAAGAGATCAAAAGAGAGGGTATTTAGCATCAAAATGACAGTAAATTGAGAACTCAACAACTATCCAGAAACTAAAATGAAAAGGATGAAAAGTTTGGCTAGGGGCTTGATGATATTTACATCAAGTTGGGAATTAAATAAAATAAATATGGGATAATTTAATTTCAACCAAGGAATAAGAAGAGAATTAGTAAGTAAATAAATAAAGAAAATAAATAATATGTTGGGCGTGCAAGTAAGAGCATTTTATGATGGAGCCCATTTATTTAGAAGTCTAATTTATTTATGGTGTGAATATATTTTGGAAAATATAAATAATACAATTAGTATATACATGTGTGGTGGACGTGTGGACCCATCTAATTGGACATGGAAAATTGAAGAAAATAATAATAGTAATTAAAAAAATCATAAAAGAGCAAGATGAAACTTACCTAAATTAGATCCAATTAGGCGTGTGAAATTGATTTAAATTGGAATTGATTGATTTTAAAGGAGATTGAAAAAAAAGGGAAATAGGAAGCAAAGCAAATAAACAAAAGATATTGGGAATCTTGTGTTGTTCCAATCAAGAGGGTTTTGGCAATGCACACCTTTCCCCTCCCCCCTAAAAGTAAAATTCAAATTGATCTTGATTGGATATAATTAGATAAGGAGATGATTAGGAGCATTTTAGGAAACCAATCAAGGGGGTTATAATGTTTGAATTAGAGAGAATTGCCTTACCTAGGTGTAAGGGAGGAAAAGGAAACAAGTAACCAATAAGGAAATAATCATGACCCAAATAGGATTAGAATTAAGAGAAAGGAATTTTGGAGAATATAAGAAAGTTAAATATAGAGTAAATGGAGCCCAAATTTAAAGATTTAAGCGTGTGAAGCATTGAAATTAAGAAATAATATAGAAGAAAATAAAATGCATGATTAATTAAATAAGATTGACTTGGGATGAAATAAGAGATGATCCAATTTAAAGAGATATAGAGAGATTAGTCAAATTACATCATCATTAAATAAGGAAGGAAAGATAAGTCAAAGCTCTAAGAAAAAGCAATTAGGTAAGTGAAAATATACACTAAGAGAGAGATAGGTGTGAATGACAATAGGTAAGTAGGAGATTGGAAATCAAATCAATTATGAGAATTAGTTCCCTTTGAACCCTATTCTCACCACATTTAGAAACCCTAGGTGTGCATTTAGTGAACCCTAGCACCCCAACATCTCCTTTCTCTCAACTAAGAGATTCCTAGTCGCTACTCGCTACTCTCTACTCCTTTCTTTCTTCTCTCTTCTGCCTTCTCAAAGAAAACCATGAGAACCCTAGAGACACCATACCCCCACACATAAACCTCAAGGAATTGGAAAAATTCAAGAAAACAAGGTAAGAACTAGAAACCCGATTTTTCATACTCTATTTTTCACATTAATTAAAATGGTCATAACTCCCTCATCCAAACTCCATTTTTAATGAATTAGATATCAATGGACAGCCCCGCGAGTCTATTTTCCAATGAAATGAAAACTTTTCAAATATTCCTTCACATTTAGGAGTTATGACCAAAATAGTGACAATAGGTCATGTGCAGAAACATGTAATTTTCTGGTTTCATAGTTTTGACCTTTTCTTGCAACATCTTGTATTGTAGTAGTGAACTGGCTATCTTACACCCCATACCCCTTTGAATAATGCTCGAGACACAGTAAAAAGGTTAACATTGGAATCCAGAGGAGTGGAACGACTGTGCTTAATATGAATATGTAATCGGTTATTACGTAGGGTGAAGTAGGGAAGTTTCTCGGGACTAGTAATAAAGTAACTTTGATATCGGAATACAATTAAAGATCAAATTTTGCCATTAATATTGGAGTTTAGGATTTAGAACGTAAATTAAAATTGATTAGCACAATATATTATGTTCGAATAATAATACTTATGGGAGGCGTGAAGCATTGGTGATGTTTGTTAAGTATGCAATATTTGATGTTACATACGAATGCGGGGGGATGAACTGTTGTTTTGAAATTTCGCTCAGTAGAACATGTGAATAACATCTTAGATGTATGGTTTTGTTATTATTGGAAAAATATAGTGGAATATATGTATATGCTTGAATTTATGAATTGATGATGCTTGGCACTAGTTGGTATACACCTTCATGGCGAGGTCGAGGACGTGGCCTGGGTAAGCTTAGCTGTCGATTAGCGCTTTGACCGATGAGTGGTAGAAGGCAACCCTCATGACGAGGTTGGACAGGTGACCTAGGTAAGTTTGACTCTTGATTGGCTTCTTGACTGGTAAGGTGAGATCACATCATGGCAAGGAGGTGGCCTGGATGAGGTGGACTCCTGATTGGCGCCTTGTCACATGACAAAGAGGTGGCTTAGGTGAGCTTTGCTCCCAATTGGCTCCTTGTCATTGATATGCACTTTGTTTGGTGTATTGCAAATGATTAGTATTTGGTATGATTACTAAACTCTATTTTTGATTTGAAATTTAGGCCTAACAGCCACTTCATGTAACATTTGATAGTTTGACTTGTATTATGACATAGTCATACCATTAACTAAGTTTTATAACTTAGACTCATTGTTACATTTTTCCAGATTGGTTACTGTTAAGGAAACCCAGCTTGAGGAGGAGCGAGGTTGTAAAAGACCATCCTATTGTAAAGTAGGTTCAGTTATTCAGTTTATTTTTTAGTCTTAGGATGCTTTGTAGTCATTTAGGACACTAGGAGGGATATTGGGGAGGTTGATATTTAATTTCACTTATTTTTAGACATATATTATGAGTAACATTAATTGGACCCGAATCATGATGTCTTTGATGCATGTCTATGTATGAATTTCAATATGGCCTAGTGAAGTAATTATGAACCTATTAAAGGTGAAACTTAGTTGTAATTCAAGATGAAATTCCTAGTAAAGGAGTGTATAATGTATGTTTTATTGTGGTAATTAATAAAAGTGTATGTGTTACAGAACAATTGAATGTGTGTGATTTGTTCGCATAATGTAGAGACCAGGTACGAGTCCCTTATATTTTGGACATATGTGTATGTATGAATTTGCATGGTGATATTAGCATCTAGGCCAGTTGTATAATTATTTCATAAATGTATGTGAAAACTATGATGAATTAAATTAAAACTAAAGGGATACATAAAGGTCACAGAACAAATAGTGCTAATCCTCATGTGGGTGCTCCTCAACAACTGAATCTATAAAAAGGAAAAATAACAGAGAGCATGAGTCATAAATTTAGTGAATAGAAGGTTCAAACATGTCAAACATTACATAAGGTGCCTGTCAAGCCAAACCTAAATACAAAAAAAGTAATAAGAAAATGTACCATCTCAAGGCATCTAAAAGCATCCAACTAGTGATACTCGTTAGAGGTATGGTGCCATAGGGAGTTAAACTTGCCCGACTACCCTCTTTGCCTACCCTAACACATGGATACCCCACCTGTTACGTCATAACCCAAAATCAAGGTCGTGATCGGCATGGACAATATGACACCTACACCGCTACAAACCTAAATTTTCTCAACATAACTCAACTAATATACACTACCTCCTAGGTGGCCTACTTAGAACATATTAAAGAATTTAACTTAAAAACGAATGAAATTACTTTACCCCGAGTAATAGGTAGGTATCTTCAATAGGAGAATCATCAAACTAATCATCCTTTTGTACTTGCAACTATGAGGGGGTGAGTCTAATCCACTGACTTACCCAAAAATAGCCCTATTATACAAAAACATACAGTTTTATATATCATAAAATTATATATATATATATATATATATTCATGCACTACCACATCCCCAACTTTAAGCTCTCCTGGTCACATGTATATACCTTATTATGAGTCCTTAGAGTACCAAGCACCTTCAACATAGCCCAACCCACCCCGGGTTATTATGCACACCAAACCATATGTTATAATGCAAGTTAAAAGGAAAATTGTAAATATAAACACACCCATGTATACTCATACATAAACATCCATATGTATATCATAGTAATCAACCCACATGCACTTATCAAACATACTCATCTCGCCACATTGGTCTACGTTCCTATGGGTTCATTGCTCATGAGCTTCAACAACGTGAGTCTACGTTGCCACGGATTCATCACTGAAGAGCCCTATCATGTGGGTCTACGTTTCCATGAATTTGTCACATAGATCTATGTTCCCATGGACTAGTTCTTCCACTAATCATATCCATATCACAATTGCATTTACAATCACAAACACATATAATAATAATAGTAACAAACAAAACCTCAGTTCACAATTCCTCAATTCCAAATTAAATTCCAATCATGGGGCACCCTATTGGCAAGTCGTCTATTGGGGAGGACTTTATAGCCCTTCTTGGTGGCCTCAACTTGGGCCCCCACTTTGCCGACCCACACATGCTTACAATCAAAAACTCATGCCAAACCTATATTACGTCCTACGCCTAAATCAATGTCATAATCTAATCGATAATTTATATATTCATATATACATGCCAAATTAATTCTCATTGCATAATTTATCAAAGACACAAATTATCATAGTGTGCTATTCAAATTTTATATTTAGCATCCATTCAAATGGTAGCACCTATACCATTCCTACCCATACCTCATAGCACCTATTCATTTCCATCATACATGTTAAGTATATCATCATTCAATTACATAACTACATTTAATTAAATTTAGGAAAATCAATCCCAAAATATAAAATCATATAGAGCAAAGCTAGACCCCTTACATAGATTTGAAGCTCTTCTAGCTCCCGCATTATGTCTAGGCCAAACCTCGATCCATAACCAAACCTACGGGACATAAACCACACTGTTAACACACAAAACATGAGAGAAAAATTCAACCTAGCCTATGTTGCCATGGGGCACCACAAGTTCCCCTAAACCCTCCAATGAGTCAACCTTGGGCACCCACCTTGGCGCTTGAGGCACCCAGGCCTTCACTATCGGCCTCAGTTTTCTTAGGTGCCAAGCACCCTAACATGCGTTCTCCCTCAGATATGGTGGTGCTAAGCACTCACCATTAACTACATGAGAGGAATTCTTGGTTTTTGCTCTTTTTTACCCAAATTTTCATCATTTCTCTTGATTTCTTCAATGGATTTTCATTACAGATGTTTAAGTGATGTTTTGACATCAAAATCCCTAATTAATTCTAAACATTCATGTCCCAATCATCAAATTTTCCTTTAAACTCTAACTGTTTCTTTCTATTCGCTACATTAGAGCAATTAAGTTATATGGGTAGTCAGCAAAGGAATCAACATAACCCATATCCAAATACTTATCATCCAAGCTCAAGAAATCACCCCAATTTTTCTTGGAGCAATAATCATTGCTCTCAGCTTCATCTTTCGATAAGCGATCTCAACCTCCTGGTTTCAATAATTAGAATAACTACATTCCCCAAAATAGAGATCCACCACCTCATGTGGAGAAGAAGTCACCAATGGAAGAAATATTCATGAAATTCATGGAAAGAACTGAGGCAATAAGTCAAAATTAGAGTGCTTCCATCAAGAATCTAAAGACTTAAATGGGCCAATTGGCAAGTGCTTTGAATAATAAAGTACAAGGTAATCTTCCCAGCAACACATAAAATAATCTTAAGAGAGAACAGAAGGAACATTGTAAAGCTATAACACTTCGAACTGAAAGGCAACTTCCTGAAGCTCCTACTCCAAATGTTCAAAAGCAAGATGATAGCCTTGAAAATGATGCAAGTATGGAAGAGTAGCCATAACAAGGAGTAAATTTGGATAAAAGTGAAGTTCAAAAGGCCTCTGAAAAAAGGGAAGCAATAATGAAGGAGAAATGTATGGAGGTATCATTTATGCCTCCCCCTTCTTCAAAAATCATCCCACCTATCCCCTTTCCTTAAAGGTATAAGAAGCAGAACATGGATAGGCAATATCAGAAATTTTTAAAAATACTCAAGCAACTGCACATCAACATTCTTTTTATAGAAGCTTTAGAACAAATGCCTAGTTACTTAAAATTTATGAAGGATATGCTCTTAAAGAAGAAATAGTTGAGTGAATTTGAGATGGTAAAGTTGATTAAGGAATGTAATGCAATATTCCAAAAGAAGTTGCCGATAAAGATGCAAGACCATGGAAGCTTTGTAAGCCCTTGTAAATAGGGAAGAATTTTGTTGGCAATGCATTGTGTGATTTGAGGGCTAGCATTAATTTGATGCCCCTTTCCATTTTCAAAAAGTTAGGCTTAGGAGAAGCACGACCTACTACTGTGACTTTGCAGTTTGCAAATAGATCTTTGTGCTATCCAAATAGGGTGATAGAGGATGTTTTGGTTAAGGTAGATAAACTAATATTGTCACATCCCAAAAATTGAACATGTGAAAAGATACTACTCATTAAATAAAATTCTCAAACATACGTCATTTACATATATTCTGTAAGGTTTTACATTCAACCTTAATCATTCATTCCACACTACAGAATTATATTCATCTGATAAGCAAATATAGACATACATAGTCTGATATTTCTATCTCATCGCAAGCCTAGGAGACCTATAGAAAGTACAGAGCGTTTCTAGTATCCACATTAATAAGTACTGGTATCCCACCAGACAGAAATAGAGAATAATCCCAAGGGGCTTCTAATCTTCAAACAGATTCTCTTCTTCTTTGTTTTCTGTATCTGAAAAAAATAATCATAGGGAGTGTGAGTTTATTTAAAAACTCAGTAAGTAAATAACTGTACTATATAAAATATCAAAAGTACAAATACCACATTTACTCATATAATTAATTATCTTATACATCGAGTAGTATGAGACTCTAACCCTTTCAAACTCATGAATAAGATTTCATAGATATACACCGAGTAGTATGAGACTCTAACCCTTTCAAACTCATGAATAAGATTTCTTAGATATACGCCGAGTAGTATGGGACTCTAACCCTTTCAACTCGGGTATAGGTTTCATAGATATACACTGAGTAGTATGGGACTTTAACCCTTTCAAACTCATGTATTAGATCCCGTAGATCTTTACTCATTAATAAGATAGAGAGAATTTATCACATAGTACAATTGCCATTAAATAAAATAATTTCTACATACTCTTATTTCTACCGATCATCTTATACTCCCATATGAAAAATTGATTGCTTATTATCCCAATAATATTGTAAATGAGACTTATATTGTACTTTGACTAGTAATATCAAATTAGCTTAGCAATGTTATTCACTCACCTTGATGTTTGTCTAAGTTTACCTTGTTCCACACTAGAATTTATGTAGGAAAATTTCCTAGTAAAATATATTACAAGGAAACATAAGAAAGGAAACAAAATCACGAAAATACGTAAAATTTTCTGATTGCTACAATAACGGTTTGCTACAGTGTCGGTTCGCTACAGTGTCGGTTCGCTACAGTAACGTTGACTGCTTCAGTACCGTTGACTGCCGACACTACAGTACTGCTACAGTACTCGAAGAAAATTTTTCAGAATTTTTCCGAAATCTCTGGTCGCTACAGTAACTCGAATTTTTGCAGAAAAATCTTTCAAAAATTCATCCTTTCCTTTCTTGTTTCAAAACCAGAATTTCAACTCTTTTAACCGATTATAACTCAAATATAACTTCTAAAACAACTGAGATTCATGAATTATCATCAAAATCTTCAAGAACAAAACCTCCTCTGATCTTTTACATAAACTGAAATTTAAGGAAAATAATGAGATTAAAGCTTACCTTCGATCCTTACAAAGCCTTTGAACCGAACAAATAATCAAAGCTCTGAAGATCAAGGAAAGGATTTGAGAAGAGAATGAAGAAAGGAGAGAAAACTTCCTCAGGCTTCGGTTGCGTGAGAAAAAAATGAGGGGGTACTATTGAAACTTTATATTAAATATTTCTAATGGGTTATTCAATAACCCATGGGTATCCATAACCCAACATCCAAACCCATCCAGTCAATTTACAATAAATGGACTAATTGACCATTATGAAACCACTTTTCCATGAATTTCACCATTCTTAGAATATATCCCACATTGTGCAAATATTTAGTCCAGTCATTTAACTCAATTTTCATAAATAATATTCAAAGAGAACAATTAAATATGAAAATTAAATATGACCAAAATAAATAACTAAAGTAACGTTGTAAAATTCTAAAATACTCTTAAGCGAATTATATTCCGAAATTAACGGGTATTACATTCTACCCCCCTTAAAAGAATTCGGTCCTCCGAATTAAAATCTTACCTCAAGTTTCAAATAAATGTGGATAGTTTTTCCACATTTCATCTTCTGCCTCCCACGTAGCTTCCTCGCAAGAATGATTTCTCCAAAGAACCTTGACAGTAGGAATTTCTTTAGTGCGCAATTTCTTGACTTTCCTATCAAGGATAGCTACTGATACCTCTTCGTAGGTGAGAGTTTCATCAAAATAAACTTCTTGGGTTTGAATGACATGAGAAGGATCAGGAAGATAATTCCGTAGCATGGACACATGAAATATTGGATGAACTCCCTCTAGGTTGGAAGGTAAGTCTAGGCGATATGCCACATTACCTACTCTGTCTACAACCTCATATGGGCTTACATACCTCGCACTAAGCTTGCCTTTCTTCCCGAATCTCATTACTCCCTTCATAGGTGAGATTCGTAAGAAAACCATATCACCTATTGCAAATTCAAGGTCACGTCGTCGGTTGTCCGAATAAGACTTCTGTCTACTCTGAGCAGTTAACAACTTCTCTCTGATCAGTTTAACTTTATTTATATCTTCCTGTATCATCTCAGGTCCAAATATTTTGGTTTCACCAAGTTCAAACCAACCTATAGGAGATCGACACCGTCTCCCATATAAAGCCTCAAAAGGTGCCATCTGAATACTGGCTTGGTAACTGTTGTTATAAGCAAATTCAATAAGAGACAAATGATCTTCCCAACTTCCACTGAAATCCATCACACAAGCTCTTAGCATATCCTCTAAAGTCTGAATTGTCCTTTCGGACTGTCCATCAGTCTGAGGATGGAATGCTGTGCTAAGATTCACTTTGGTACCCAAAGCCTCTTGAAAGACTTTCCAGAACCAAGAAGTAAACTGAGGTCCTCGGTCTGATATAATGGATATTGGTACACCATGAAGTTTCACTATTTCTTTAACATAAAGTCGAGCAAGTTTTGCTACACTGAAAGTGGTATGAACAGGAAGAAAATGTGCTGACTTAGTAATTCGATCCACTATGACCCATATTGAGTCATTTCCTTTTGTTGACCGAGGTAAACCTACTACAAAATCTATAGTGATCCTTTCCCACTTCCACTCGGGAATATCTAATTTTTGCATCAAACTAGGTGGTCGTCGATGTTCAGCTTTAACTTGCTGACAAGTCAAACATCGAGCTACAAAGTCAGTCACATCTCGCTTCATGCCCTCCCACCAGTAAACTTGTTTCAAGTCCTGATACATTTTCACAGCACCAGGATGTACAACGTAGGGCGAACCATGAGCTTCCATTAAGATTTCATGTTTCAAAGATTCAATGTTGGGGACACAAAGTCTCCCATTAAACCATAAGACTCCTTCTTCATCTACCAAGAAACTTGGTGCTAGACCTTGCCTTGCCTTATCTCTGATTTTGACCATATCAATGTCATTTTCTAAAGTTGCTTTTACTTTTTCAATAAGGGATGATCTAACTGTTAAATGAGCCAGAAATGTACCTGACTCAGTGATCTCGAAGAATACTCCATCAGCTTCCAATTCTTGTAGTTCATGTATTAGAGACCTCCTTATAATGGCAATGTGAGCTAAACTTCCCATAGACTTTCGACTTAGAGCATCAGCCACTACATTTGCTTTACCTGGATGGTAAAGGATGGTACAATCATAATCTTTCAGAAGTTCCATCCACCTTCGTTGCCTTAGATTGAGATCTCTCTACTCAAAAATGTACTTAACGCTTTTGTGATCTGTAAAAATCTGACAAGTCTCCCCATACAAGTAATGTCTCCAAATCTTTAGGGCAAACACTACAGCTGCCATTTCCAAATCATGAGTGGGGTAATTCAATTCATGCTTTTTAAGCTGACGTGAGCCATAAGCTATAACTTTACCATGTTGCATCAACACACACCCTAAGCCTATCTTTGAGGCATCACAGAATACAGAGTAACCCCCTGGTCCTGATGGTAGGATTAAAACTGGTGCAGAAGTTAAACACTCTTTCAATTGGGTGAAACTTTGCTCACATGAATCATCCCAAATGTATTTAACATTCTTTCGGGTTAACTTATTTAATGGGAGAGCCGTCTTAGAGAAATCTTTGACAAAGCGACGGTAATACCCTGCTAAGCCAAGAAAACTACGTACTTCCGACACAGTTGTTGGTCTAGGCCATTGTTTTACTGCTTCAATTTTACTTGGATCTACATGAATACCTTCTTGGGAAATAACATGTCCCAAAAATGTTACATGACTCATCCAGAATTCACATTTTGAGAGCTTTGCGTACAACTGATGCTCTCTCAAAGTCTGAAGCACTATTCTCAAATGTTCAGTATGTTCTTCATGATTCTTTGAATATACCAAAATATCATCAATAAATACAATTACAAACTTATCAAGGAATGATTTGAACACTCTGTTCATTAAATCCATAAATGCTGCTGGTGCATTTGTCAACCCAAAAGACATCACAAGAAACTCATAATGTCCATACCGTGTACGAAAAGCTGTCTTAGGTATATCATCGTTCTTAATTCGTAACTGATGATATCCAGACCTTATATCAATCTTTGAGAAGTATTTTGCTCCTTGAAGATGATCAAACAAATCATCTATCCTTGGTAAAGGATACTTATTCTTCACTGTGACTTTATTCAGCTGACGATAATCTATACATAATCTCATAGAACCATCTTTCTTTTTCACAAAAAGAACAGGAGCACCCCAAGGTGAAAAACTTGGGCGAATGAACCCTTTGTTTAACAAATCTTCCAATTGTTCTTTGAGTTCTTTTAGCTCAACAGGAGCCATATGATAAGGTGGAATAGAAATTGGTCGTGTGTCTGGGACCAAATTAATACTGAACTCAATATCTCTTTCTTGCGGTAATCCAGGTAAATCTTCTGGGAACACATCTGAAAATTCATTAACCACATGTATGTCTTCTAACTTCTGTTCTTTCTTTTCTAAATCTTTGATAAAAGCTAGAAATCCCTGAAATCCATTTTGCAACATACGCCGGGCACTTAACATAGATATCATGTTGCAAGGTATATCACTTCGATCTACTTGAAACACAAAATTACTCCTCCCCGGCATATTAAAGGAAATAACTTTATCACGACAATTTATAGTAGCATGACAAGAAGATAGCCAGTCCATTCCTAAAATCACATCAAAATCTAACATATTGAGAATCATAAGATCTATCTCAGTTTCCATGCCTCCAACGATTATTTTACAAGAACGATAACATGTTTTAACCATCAAAGTCTCTCTCATCGGTGTGGAAACCAAGAATGGTTCTTTAAGAATAATCGAATCAATTGCAAATCTCTTGGCAAATAGGGGTGACACATATGAGTGAGTAGAATCAGGGTCAAACAAAATACGTGCAGCAAAAGTGTTAACAGATAATATACCTGTAACTACAGCATTGGATGTTTGATCATCTTGTCAGGTTAGAGCATATGCTCTTGCATTTCCTCTGCCAGCAGCTTGTTTTCCACGGTCACCTTGGCCTCTTCCAGAACCTCTTCCCATACTACCCCCTATTGAAGGGGTTGGTGTTCGAGTAATAGAAGCAGAAATAGACTGTGGTCGAGGTGCAAAGTAGACCCTTGACTTGGTCTTGTCATGAGCTGAGGACACTCCCTTATAAAATGTCCTTTTTGTCCACAGTGAAAACAGCCTGTACCAACAGTGTTTAACCTGCATTCTCCAAAGTGAAACTTTCCACATTCAGGACATTGAGGTTTTTCCTTTCTACCTTGAGTACCTCCTCTACTATAAGAGCTAAAACCACCCCTGTTCTCTGAACGAGGCTTAGCCACACTGGCTGTAGAATAAGATGACTTAGTAGGAGTGGCTGGAGCATGTTGTGATGCAGTAAAAGTCCCTGAGTCTTCCCCTTGATCAAAAGATCTCCTATATCTGGCCTTCTTCTTTTGACGATATTCTTCTTTATTCTTTGACCTCCTTTCCATTCTTCGGGCCACATCAACAGCTTCTGAGTACGAAGAGTAATCATTCATATTAGAACCCACTTGATCATATAAGGCATCACGAAGCCCTTCCACAAACTTTTCTATTTTCTTCCTTTCAGAAGGAATGATTTCAGGGGCATATTCAGATAATTTAACAAACTGAGCTGAATATTCATCAACAGTCATGGTTCCCTGTCGTAGATACAGAAAATCCCTGGCCCTAGATGATCGTTCACTTGCCGGAAGAAATTCATCCATAACCAATCTGTAAAATTCTGTCCACATAACTGGCGGTGCGCCTTGAATTCTAGCTTTCTTCCAGTTCCTCTACCATTTACCAGCCCTACCCTTTAACTGAAAGGAAGTGAATTCTACCTTTTGAGTAGGAGAACACCCTATAGCATCACATATTGCTTCACAATCTTCAAGGAAATATTGTGGGTCCTCTTTGGGATCTTCCCCTGAAAAAGTAGGAGGCCTCATTTTCTGGAATTCAGACATTCTTACCTCCCTTACATTAACTCCTCCCGCTAACGGAGCTGGTGGTACAATTTCAGCTTCAACAATAGGAGGATCCACTGGCAGGTTAGCTTGTGCAGCTCGACCTCTCATTTCAGCCTCAAATCGGTCAAATCGTTCATTCATCAAATTAATCACATGTGTAATAGTTGCATTACCAACGTGAGTATCAGGTTCGACTCTTCTTGCTTGCTCACTAGTTGCGCCCTCAGTACTTTGAGCATGTAAACTATCACCACGGTTAGGATCATCTTGCACATGTACTGGTGGATTTATGGCCCTCCTTGGACCCATATGCTCATTATTATTAGAAGATCCTTCTGACATTGATCTGTCACAGATCTACACACATAACAAACAATTTTCAGACATAAACAAAATATCACTTACTAGCCCCACTGAGAAGTTATCTATAAAATGACGTTATACTCTACAAGGTCTTTTATGGAACCTAATCCTATGGTCATGTCGCGGCTCATGACAATAGGGAAGGGCCCACAAAGATCACTTTGCTCTGTACTCTATAGGGGACCTATAAAACCTATCCTCTGATACCAAATTTGTCACATCCCAAAAATTGAACATGTGAAAAGATACTACTCATTAAATAAAATTCTTAAACATACGTCATTTACATATATTCTGTAAGGTTTTACATTCAACCTTAATCATTCATTCCACACTACAGAATTATATTCATCTGATAAGCAAATATAGACATACATAGTCTGATATTTCTATCTCATCGCAAGCCTAGGAGACCTATAGAAAGTACAGAGCGTTTCTAGTATCCACATTAATAAGTACTGGTATCCCACCAGACAGAAATAGAGAATAATCCCAAGGGGCTTCTAATCTTCAAACAGATTCTCTTCTTCTTTGTTTTCTGTATCTGAAAAAAATAATCATAGGGAGTGTGAGTTTATTTAAAAACTTAGTAAGTAAATAACTGTACTATATAAAATATCAAAACTACAAATACCACATTTACTCATATAATTATACATCGAGTAGTCTGGGACTCTAACCCTTTCAAACTCATGAATAAGATTTCATAGATATACACCGAGTAGTATGGGACTCTAACCTTTTCAAACTCGTGAATAAGATTTCTTAGATATACGCCGAGTAGTATGGGACTCTAACCCTTTCAACTCGGGTATAGGTTTCATAGATATACACTGAGTAGTATGAGACTTTAACCCTTTCAAACTCATGTATTAGATCCCGTAGATCTTTACTCATTAATAAGATAGAGAGAATTTATCACATAGTACAATTGCCATGAAATAAAATAATTTCTACATACTCTTATTTCTACCGATCATCTTATACTCCCATATGAAAAATTGATTGCTTATTATCCCAATAATATTGTAAATGGGACTTATATTGTACTTTGACTAGTAATATCAAATTAGCTTAGCAAGGTTATTCACTCACCTTGATGTTTGTCCAAGTTTACCTTGTTCCACACTAGAATTTATGTAGGAAAATTTCCTAGTAAAATATATTACAAGGAAACATAAGAAAGGAAACAAAATCACGAAAATACGTAAAATTTTCTGATTGCTACAGTAACGGTTTGCTACAGTGTCGGTTCGCTACAGTGTCAGTTCGCTACAGTAACGTTGACTGCTTCAGTACCGTTGACTGCCGACACTACAGTACTGCTACAGTACTCGAAGAAAATTTTCCAGAATTTTTCCGAAATCTCTGGTCGCTACAGTAACTCGAATTTTTGCAGAAAAATCTTTCAAAAATTCATCATTTCCTTTCTTGTTTCAAAACCAGAATTTCAACTCTTTTAACCGATTATAACTCAAATATAACTTCTAAAACAACTGAGATTCATGAATTATCATCAAAATCTTCAAGAACAAAACCTGCTCTGATCTTCTACATAAACTGAAATTTAAGGAAAATAATGAGATTAAAGCTTACCTTCGATCCTTACAAAGCCTTTGAACCGAACAAATAATCAAAGCTCTGAAGATCAAGGAAAGGATTTGAGAAGAGAATGAAGAAAGGAGAGAAAACTTCCTCAGGCTTCGGTTGCGTGAGAAAAAAATGAGGGGGTACTATTGAAACTTTATATTAAATATTTCTAATGGGTTATTCAATAACCCATGGGTATCCATAACCCAACATCCAAACCCATCCAGTCAATTTACAATAAATGGACTAATTGACCATTATGAAACCACTTTTCCATGAATTTCACCATTCTTAGAATATATCCCACATTGTGCAAATATTTAGTCCAGTCATTTAACTCAATTTTCATAAAATAATATTCAAAGAGAACAATTAAATATGAAAATTAAATATGACCAAAATAAATAACTAAAGTAACGTAAAATTCTAAAATACTCTTAAGTGAATTATATTCCGAAATTAACGGGTATTACAAATATTTCCCGATAACTTCATTATTCTTGATTATGAACAAGACAAGGAAATTCCCATCATTCTTTGGAGACCATTCCTTGCAACTCAAAAAACATTGATAGATGTATACAAGGGTGACTCACTGTGCGAGTTAAAGTCACCTTTAACATGGATAAGGTGATGAAAGCACCCCATGAACATGAGGAATGTAATTTTGTAAGGGTAATTGATGATAGTGTACAATTGCATTTTTAGCATATGGTGAGTAAAGATAGGTTGGAAACATCTTTTACAGTGGAGGAAGAAATTGATATGGACAATGTTAAAGAGATGGTTAAGTTTTTGAATGTATCTGAATTGTTCTACAATCCTACTAAATCTTTTGAGAAATTAGATAAACCTACAAGAATTATATCTCCATTGAAACCATCTGTAGAAGTTGAAGCCCCTACCTCCTAACTTGAAGTATAAATATCTGGGAAAAGAAGAGACACTATCTATCAACATCTCTTCTTCATTATTTGAATCACAAGAAAATCAATTGATTGAAGTTATGAAAAAGCATCAAATGGTAATTGGGTGGTCAATAGTAGATATTAAGGGAATCAGTCCATCAATCTACATGCACAAGATAAATTTGGAGGATGGATAGAAAGCATCTATTGAACACTAAAAAAGGTTGAATATAGTCATGAAAGAAGTTGTGAAGAAGGAAATAATAAAATCGCTAGATACAGGGATTATATATCCTATTTCGAATAGCTGATGGGTGAGCCCAATCCAATGTGTCCCAAAAAAATGAGGCATGACTATAGTGGCTAACGCCTATAATGAGCAAATTCCCTCTCACACAGTCACTAGATGGAGGGTGTGTATGGACTACAAAAAGCTCAATAACGCCACCTAGAAGGATTACTTCTCTCTACCATTCATTGACCAGATGCTTGATAGATTAGCCGATCAAGATTACTTCTGTTTCCTTGACGGGTATAGTGGTTACAATCAAATTGCCATAGACCACAAAGACCAAGAAAAGACTACATTTACATGCTCATGTGACACATTTTCTTTCCAAAGAATGCCATTCAGGTTATGTAATACCCCAGCTACATTTCAACAATGTATGATAGCAATCTTTTTTGACATGGTTGAATCCTCTC